>JBBFKN010000017.1:14267092-14331106 GCA_039654755.1 Calcarius lapponicus
GTTTTATTCCCCCCAGCTTGATGGGTTTTGGTGGGAATGGGTGGTTCACAGGGTCAATTTTTTTGATCAATAGATTTATGGTTTAGTTGAGGTGTTAGGGCATGGTCTCTAAGGTCTCTTCCAACCTGCTCCTTCTGTGAATTCTGTGAGAACCACGTCAATAAGTTGAATTCTCAGGAGGAATTTTAGGGTTTGGAACTGCCCAGGGAAATTGGAGAGACACTAGGAATTCAAGTTTGGGAGCAATCTCAGTGCTCTAGTTTAGGTGGGAATGGGTGGTTCACAGCAATAATGACCAAATCATTACATTGGGTGAGATGATTTGTCTCTGCCTAACCCACTCAGGTGATAAGGATGGCTTAGAAATGGCTCTTGGACCATTTGGGAAACTGCAAATGACACAAATCACCATTGCCTCAGGGTAAACCACGGAATTCCTCTCTCTGCAAATGACACAAATCATCATTTTCTCAGCATAAACCACGGAATTTCTCTCTTCCCTGCTCTCCAGGTGTTGCAGAGAGTGACGCAGGCACGTATTCCTGCAACCTTCACCACCACTACTGCCACTTGTACGAGACTGTGAAAGTCCAGCTGGTCATCGCCAAGAGAGGTGGGTGTTGACACGTCGGCTGTTTATTTACAACACAAATGGGAACGGGATCATTCTTGATCAGTGTTTCGAACTTTATTTTTCCAGCATCAGTCTCATTGTTACAACAATGCAGCAAAAGATGCTGACAGTTCCCTGATCAGAATGCCCAAGGTGCTTAGCATTACAGCATAACATAAAACAAGCGAAGTCTCAGTTTCAACTAATCACAGAAAGCAAAAGCATAATGACAGAAGTTTTTCTCCAATAGCTTGAAGCCTATGTAACTTTCAGCTAAACAATAGCAGTTTTCTTTTCAACACAATGCTTCGTTCACAGAAGACAGAGCACAAAACCTTATTCATTTTTAACCTTCTAAATGTATACTTAAGATATACTTTTTGCAACCTAGAAAAGCAATTCAGCATAGGCCTACTGTTTTATTTCTCACGTCTCAAAAGCTGCTGAGAACTTTTTCTGCTGGCTTGGCATCTCACTGTCTTTCACTGCTCTCGGGCCTGCCTTGTTCAAAGCTTTCTCAAAAAACCCCCCAAACCTATGGACTCCAACAGGTGTGGGGACAGCTCTGCTTCTGCAGGTGCCACAGGAGGCTCGGGAAGCAGCAGCAGGAACACCTGGTGCTCCCTGTGCTCTTTGCTGCCTTCTGCCCTGGGTTTCAGGGGGTTTGTTCACAAAAATCTCATTTTCCTTGGCCAGACAGTGCCTGCTCAGCTCAGGGGTTGCTCTTGGTCGTTGCCAAACTGTTCCAGCTGTGGCAGCAGCACATCCCTGGTGGCAGTTCCCCCATGGTGACAATTCTTCCCCTGGTGATAGTCCCACCCTGGTGACAATTCCCCCCTGGTGACAATCCCCTCCTGGTGATAGTCCCACCCTGGTGACAGTCCCCTCCTGATGACAAAATCCCCCTGGTGACAATCCCCACCCTGGTGACAATTCCCACCCTGGTGACAATCCCCTCCTGTTGGCATCCTTCCCCTCCTGGTGGCATCCTTCCCCTGGTGACAGTCCCCTCCTGGTGATAAAATCCCCCTGGTGACAATCCCACCCTGGTTACAATTCCCCCATGGTGACAATCCCCACCCTGGTGACAATTCCCCCTCTTGGTGACAATTTCCCCATGGTGACAATCCCCTCCTGGTGACAATCCCACCCTGGTGACAATTCCCACCCTGGTGACAATCCCCTCCTGGTGACAATTCCCCCATGGTGACAATTCCCACCCTGGTGACAATCCCCTCCTGGTGACAATTTCCCCATGGTGACAATCCCCTCCCTGGTGACAATCCCCTCCTGGTGACAATTCCCCCATGGTGACAATCCCCACCCTGGTGACAGTCCCCCTCCTGGTGACAATTCCCACCCTGGTGACAATCCCCTCCTGGTGACAATCCCCCTCCCCGGTGACAATTCCCCCACCCTGGTGACAATCTCCACCCTGGTGACAATTCCCCCTCTTGGTGACAATTTCCCCATGGTGACAATCCCCTCCTGGTGACAATCCCCCTCCCCGGTGACAATTCCCCCACCCTGGTGACAATCCCCACCCTGGTGACAATTCCCACCCTGGTGACAATCCACTCTTGGTGACAGTCCCCCTCTTGGTGACAATTTCCCCATGGTGACAATTCCCCCTCCTGGTGACAATCCCCTCTTGGTGACAATCCCACCCTGGTGACAATTCCCACCCTGGTGACAATCCACTCCTGATGACAATTCCCCCTCTTGGTGACAATTTCCCCATGGTGACAATCCCACCCTGGTGACAATCCCCTCCTGGTGACAATTCCCCTCCTGGTGACAATCCACTCCTGGTGACAATTCCCCCATGGTGACAATTCCCCTCATGGTGACAATCCCACCCTGGTGACAATCCCCTCCTGGTGCCATTCCCCCTCTTGGTGACAATTCCCCTCCTGGTGACAATCTCCTCCTGGTGCCATTCCTCCTCCTGGTGACAATCCCACCCTGTTGACAATCCCCCTCCTGGTGACAATTCCCTCCTGGTGACAATCCCCACCCTGGTGACAATCCCCTCCTGGTGACAATGCCCACCCTCAGCTCAGCCACAAGGACCAGCCCGCTCTCTTGCTGCTGAGCTCATCCCAGCTTATCCTCCCCAGTCTGTACTTAAACCCCAGCCCACCTTAAGCCCAGCTCTCACATCCAGCTGTTGGCAGCTGCAGGGAGTCCCCCCCACCCACACAGGCACCCCTGAAAAATCCATTTCAGCCTCTGGGTGACGCCAGTGGAGCTGCTGGGGTGGGAGTGCATCTCCTGGGCTGCAATAAAAACACCCCGAGAGCCCCGAGCGGCTCCTCCGTGCTCTGCTTTTTGTGTTATTCTTTTTCAAGAGCCAAAATCAGAGCAGCTCCTCCAGTAATTAGGGCCTTTGTGGGCAGGAAAGCATTTCCTGCTCGGAGGATTGGGATGAGGATCCTCGTTCCTTTCTTAGCCTGTGGAGGGAATTTGCTTCCTGCTCTCTGAAGCGGGAGATTAACTCTGAGTTAGAAGGAGGAGAGGTGGCCTTGCTTCATGAAATGGCCAAGGGTGTTAGAGGATAAAGTGTTTTGGGTTTTTTTTTGGTTTTTTTTTTACTTACTGGTGAAATAAATGTGAAAAAGCCAAGGTTGTACATGTTAGTGCATGTTCAGGCTGTGCCATGTGGCACTTTGAAGATTTTAACCTTTGAAGGCTTTTGGAGGGGGTGTGTTATAAGATTACAATCTTGGGGAGTTTTAGGATTCCATGAGAGCAGTCTCAGGTGTCTCTGGGAGTTTTTGACACTTGGTGATGAGTGGGAATTTTGTATCAACCACATCCACAAGATCGTGGTGTGTGACAGGAAATTGACCTAAAATTTTCCTGATTTTGGCCAAGGAAAGGAAACCTGGGTGATGCCTCAGGTTTAGGTTTTCTGTTTTCCAGATGCTGTGCTGCTGCTTTAGTGTGTAGTTCTGAGCTTTATATTATGGGGTGGTGAGCTCTGTGCACAGAGCAGGGAGACAAAACAATTCCTGCTCCAGCTGGGCACCAAGGACAAATGACCCAAATCTCAGCCCAGGAGCACAAACACCGTGGGCTGCAGAGAGAAAAACAAGGATGGGACTGCATGGGCTAAAGCTGGGATGGGACAATTCACTCCAAGATGCAAATGGAGCAGAACCGATCAAAGTGAGAGACCCTGTGAGCAGCTGAGCATTTTGGGACCATTTTGGTTCATCCTGGGTTCATTTTGGGACCATTTTGGTTCATCTTGGGTTCATTTTGGGACCATTTTGGTTCATCCTGGGTTCATTTTGGGACCATTTTGGTTCTTCTTGGGTTCATTTTGGGACCATTTTGGTTCATCTTGGGTGCAGCCCTCGCTGGGCTCTTGTGCTGCCCAAGGTGGATCCATTGAGGAGAAACTTTTCATAAATCCTGCCATATTCTTTAAATCTGTCTAGTCTGTTCTAGCTCAGCCTACACAAAGCATCACGGCGAGGAAACTTAATTATGTGGGGGAAAAAAGGATGGGTGGGAAAAAACCAGGGGAGCAAACCCATTTAAAGGTTGTGTTCCCCTCCAGGCCCAAGGTGGATCCATTGAGGAGATCCTTTTAAAAAAATCCCTGCTTTATTCTGTAACTCCGTCCAGTCTGTTCTAGCTCAGCCTACACAAATCATCACGGGAAGGAAACTTAAGTCAATTATGCTGGAAAAACAAGACAGGTGGGACAAAACTGGTGGAGCAAACCCATTCCAAGGTTGTGTTCCCCTCCAGGCTCCTGGGCTGCCCAAGGTGGATCCATTGAGGAGATCCTTTTCATAAATCCCTGCTTTATTCTTTAGCTCTGCCCAGCCTCTGTTCTAGGTCAACCTGCACAAAACATCACAGGAGGAAAACTTAATTATATGGGGGGGAAAAAAGGACGGGTGAGACAAAACCAGGGGAGCAAACCCATTCCAAGGTTGTGTTCCCCAGCAGGTGAGGAGGCCAGGCTCTTGTGTTGCCCGAGGTGCCTCCATGGAGGAGATCCTTTTCATAAATCCCTGCTTTATTCTTTAAATCTAGTCTGTTCTAGGTCAGCCTATACAAATCATCACGGGAAGGAAACTTAAGTAGATTATGTGAGAAAAACAGGATGGGTGGGACAAAACCGGCGGAGAGAACCCATTCCAAGGTTGTGTTCCCCTCCAGGCTCTTGTGCTGCCCAAGGTGGATCCTTTATCCTTTTCATAATTCCCTGCTTTATTCTGTAACTCTCCCCAGCCTCTGTTCTAGGCCAGCTTTCAGAAGACATCCCCCCAAATATTTCCAGGAAGCCGCTGCTCGGCTTGAAGTGTGTTTCCCTCTCCCCATCTCCCAGATTTTAAGGTTGTGTTCCCCACCAGGAGAGGAGCCCAGCGAGTACTGGGACGGCGAGAAGCCGGTGCTGGTGGCCCCGGAGGGCAGCACGGTGACGCTGCCCTGCGTCAACCGGCAGCACATCTGGACGGAGCGGCACAGCGAGGAGGAGCAGCAGGTGGTGCACTGGGACCGGCAGCCCCCGGGGGTGCCCCAGGACCGCGCCGACCGCCTGGTGGACCTGTACGCCTCCGGGGAGCGCCGCTCCTACGGGCCCCAGTTCCTGAGGCAGAAGATGAACGTGAGCCGCGGCGCCTTCGGCCTCGGGGACTTCTCGCTGCGCATCTCGCGCCTGGAGAGCGCCGACGAGGGCACCTACTCGTGCCACCTGCACCACCACTACTGCGGGCTGCACGAGCGCAGGATCTACCACCTGGCCGTCACCGAGCCGCAGAGGGACAGCAGGGTGGTGAACATCACCGTGCCTGCCGCGGGTGAGTGGATAAAGCGGGGTTTTTGTCCCTGTAGAGGTGGGCGCTAAAGGTGGTGAACATCATGGTCCCTGCTGCAAGTGAGTGGATAAAGTGGGGTTTTTGTCCCTGTAGAGGTGGGCACTAAAGGTGGTGAACATCATGGTCCCTGCTGCAGGTGAGTGGTGTCATTGTGGAGATGGGCACTGAAGGTGGTGAACATCATGGTCCCTGCTGCAGGTGAGTGGTGTCATTGTGGAGATGGGCACTGAGGGTGGTGAACATCACTGTGCCTGCCGCGGGTGAGTGGATAAAGTGGGGTTTTTGTCCCTGTAGAGGTGGGCGCTAAAGGTGGTGAACATCACGGTCCCTGCTGCAAGTGAGTTGATAAAGTGGGGTTTTTGTCCCTGTAGAGATGGGCGCTAAAGGTGGTGAATATCACAGTCCCTGCTGCAGGTGAGTGTCCCTGTAGAGATGGGCACTGAGGGTGGTGAACATCACAGTCCCTGCTGCAGGGGAGTGGCCTCAGGCGTCCCTGTAGAGATGGACAGCAAGGTGGTGAACATCACGGTCCCTGCAGGTGAATGGTGTTCCTGTAGAGATGGGCACTGAAGGTGGTGAATATCACGGTCCCTGCTGCAGGTGAGTGGTGTTCCTGTAGAGATGGACAGCAAGGTGGTGAACATCACGGTCCCTGCAGGTGAGTGGTGTTCCTGTAGAGATGGGCACTGAGGGCGGAGAACATCACGGTCCCTGCAGGTGCCTGCAGGTGAGTGGTGTCTCTGTAGAGTTGGACAGCAGGGTGGCGAACATCACAGTCCCTGCAGGTGAGTGGTGTCATTGTAGAGATGGGCACTAAAGGTGGTGAACTTTATCACCCACGTCACGGTCCCTGCTGCAGGTCAGTGGTGTCCCTATAGAGATGGGAACTGCAGTTTGGTTTGTATTTTTATAGTTTGTATTTTTATATTCTGTATTTTTATATTTTGTTGGGTTTTTTTTTGTTTTGTTTTGTTTTTTACTGGCTCTCTTTCCTCCATGCCTTTATGGAGGTGCGGGCAGGGGGTCGGTGCAGCCCTGCCTTTGCTGTCCCATCTCTTCCCAGCAGAGTTTCTCTCCCCTTTGCATGGATGTCTGGGCTGTGCAAGGTGCCAGACCATGCAGAATCAACCACCAGGAATTTTCTCTCCTCCACCCTTCAGCTTTTATTTTTTTTTTTTTGTGTGTGTGTGCCATAAACCAATTTTCATATTTTCCACTGCACTGAGCTATCATCCGTCAGCCTGTCCAAACTCAAAACCATCACCCTTCGTTCAGGCAGAAAAAGAAAACAAAAATCCCAAGTTTAATATTTATTTTTAAAAGCCTTTTGGGTATAGTTCTTATTAACACTTTAAAATATTCATTGTGTTTTAATATTTATTGCCTGTTTAATACGGAATTTTGATTTGCCTCACACATTTTTAAATAGGTTTGTCCTCCTGTAAGAAATTGGCTTTCTCAAGTCACAGAGACCTAAACTTTTTCCCTGGGGCTAAGGTTGGTGTCCACTTTGGGAAGACGATGTTAAATCACTTCTTAAACTTAAGGTTCACCCCCAAGAATGAGGATTTATTTCTGATTTATTTTTCAGTGGTTAAAATGTGAATTTGGGGCGGGGGGATGTGAGATGTGCTGAGAGATCAGATCTTGGCTACAGAATAAACCTTCATCACCCCCAACCAAAATTCTGCTGCCCAGTTATCAAACGGGACGCACCCCATTGCCCAAAGTTATTAAATCTCTGTTTAATTATCTCCAAAATTATTCCCACTCTTTGTTGTTGCAGTGACCTCCTCAGCGTTGCCTAAAGTTCAAACCCAGCTCTGTGGGAAAGCAAAAAATCCAGGAATAGAAATTCCTGCGTTTGCTGTGGCTCCATCTCACTATGGCAGCAACGAGGAGCCAGGGGTGGGACGGAGCAGAGCTGTCACATCTGCTGTTTGCAGCTTTGCAAGTGGCTTTCTTGCTCTGAATTGATGTTTTTCAGCTTGGCAGGGTGGAAATCCCATGGCTTTTCCAGCTCTGTGCCCAGGGAGAACTGGAAATCCCAGTAAAAAGCAGAGCGGAGCACTGGGCCACCGGAACGTTGCTCTGTTGATTTTTGATTTTCTAGGAGTGCTGCTGGCATTAGCAAACCATCAGCTCCAGTTTCAGAGTGTTTATTTCCACCCACTCGTGCTTGATTTAATTTGATTTTTGACTGGGTTGGTGTTTTTAAACATTGGAAACTGCCCAGAAAACTGGAGGCAGTCCCAGTGCCAGCACTGCCAGAAGAGTCAGGACACATCTGCTGCAGGGTGCTGTGGGTTTGGGGCTGTTTTTGAGATATTATTTCCCCCATTTTCCCCCTAATTTCCTCTGGGGATCTATCGGGGGAACTCCCAAGGGCTCCATCCTGATCGTGCCTGGTGCTCTGTGAAAATTCCCTGGAAGGGGCTGAAGGTTGATTTAATTTGATTTTCACTGGAAACTGCCCAAAGAACTGGAGTCAGTCCCAGTGTCAGCACTGCCAGAAGAGTCAGGACGCATCTGCTGAAGGGTGCTGTGGCTTTGGGGCTGTTTTTGAGATATTATTTCCCCCATTTTCCCCCTTATTTCCTCTGGGGATCTATCAGGGGGAACTCCCAAGGGAATGAGAGGTGAGGGCTCCATCCTGATCTTGCCTGGTGCTCTGTGAAAATTCCCTGGAAGGGGCTGAAGGTTGATTTAATTTGATTTTTGACTGGGTTGGTGTTTTTAAACATTGGAAACTGCCCAGAAAACTGGAGGCAGTCCCAGTGCCAGCACTGCCAGAAGAGTCAGGACACATCTGCTGAAGGGTGCTCTGGCTTTTGGGCTGTTTTTAAAGTATTTTTTCCCCCATTTTCCCTCTTATTCCCTCTGGGGAATTAGCAGGGGGATCTCCCAAGGGCTCCATCCTGTTCTTACCTGGTGCTCTGTGAAAATTCCCCGCAGGGGGAATCTCTTCAGCTCAGTTTTGAAGGAAAAATTCCCTCTCTCCCCCAGCAGAGTCCTGTGGGATTCCATCCATGCCTGGGCTGGCTTTGTCCATTCCTCTGACTGTTGCAAGCAGAGAAGTCACTTCCTCTTTATATGTGTAAAGCATTGACCTATTTATTTGAGATCCACAAAAAGAAAGAAAAAATGTTCCACATAAAAGTTTTGAGCTCCCCTTTCCTGTTCTGCGGGACAGAAATCCTGCTGCACCCTCCAAAGGAACGGAATCTTGGCTTTCCTCTGCTTTTTTTTGGGGGGGGGATTATTTATTTTATTGATTTTATTTCATTTCAAAGGAAGCTCATTTTTTGGCTCTGCAAACTCTTCCCACTCCATAAATTACAACCCTTGGCAAGGAGGGGCTGCTGGCTGGAGCCGGAGCAGTTTGGAGTTTGTGTTGAAAGGGACCCAGAGGAGCATTTTGGGACACTCTGGAAGGTTTGGGGGCTGGCTTTGCTCTGGAATTCTGAAATTCCTCCCTCCAAGAGCACTCTGAAGGTCAGGGGTCCTGTCAGACCCTGGGAATTGTGATAAATCAAAATTTAGGCACTGATTAACTCTTGCAATCCAGAATTACTCCCTGAGGATTGTGGAACCCTCTGGAAGGTTTGGGGTTGAAATTCCCCCTTGCAAGAACACTCTGATGGTCAGGGATCACTGATCCCAGGAAAGGATCCTGTTAGACCCTGTAACTGTGATAAATCATCATTCAGGCACTGATTAATTATTGTAATCCAGAATTCCTCCCTGAGCATTCCCACCTGGCATTGTGGGACACTCTGGAAAGTTTGGGGTTGAAATTCCCCCTTGCAAGAGCACTCTGATGGGCAAGGATCACTGATCCCAGGGAAAGGATCCTGTTAGACCCTGGGAATTGTGATAAATCATAATTTAGGCACTGGGAATTGTGATAAATCATAATTTAGGCACTGATTAATTCTTGTAATCCAGAATTACTCCCTGAGCATTCCCACCTGGCATTGTGGGACCCTCTGGAAACTCTGGGGCTGATTTTGCTCTGGAATTCCTTTTGCAAGAGCACTCTGATGGGCAAGGATCACTGATCCCAGGGAAAGGATCCTGTTAGACCCTGGAATTATGATAAATCATCATTTAGGCACTGATTAACTCTTGCAATCCAGAATTCCTCCCTGAGCATTCCCACGTGGCATTGTGGGACCCTCTGGAAAGTTTGGGGTTGAAATTCCCCCTTGCAAGAGCACTCTGATGGGCAAGGATCACTGATCCCAGGGAAAGGATCCTGTTAGACCCTGGGAATTGTGATAAATCATCATTTAGGCACTGGGAATTATGATAAATCATAATTTAGGCACTGATTAATTCTTGTAATCCAGAATTCCTCCCTGAGCATTCCCACCTGCCCTCTGGAAGGTTTGGGGCTGATTTTGCTCTGGAATTCCCTTTGCAAGAACACTCTGATGGCCAAGGATCACTGATCCAGGGAAGGGATCCTGTCAGACCCTGGGAATTGTGATAAATCATCATTTAGGCACCGGGAGTCGTGATAAATCATAATTTAGGCACTGGGAATCATTATAAATAATAATTTAGGCACTGGGAATCATGATAAATCATAATTTAGGCCCTGATTCATTCCCGCAATCCAGAATTCCTCCCTGTGACCCCGCTCCCAGTGACGCCCTGCTCTCCTTTCCCTCAGATCCCAACGTGGTCAGGGGCCACAATGTCATCAATGTCATCATCCCCGAGGGCAGGATGCACTTCTTCCAGCAGCTGGGCTACGTCCTGGCCACCCTGCTGCTCTTCCTCGTCCTCCTCATCATCGTGGCGCTCGTCACCCGCAGGCGCCGGCAGAGAGGTGAGTGCAGGGAAATCCTGGAAAATTCCTGCCAGGAGCAGGGAGCCCCTCCTGGGAAACCAGGAACCTGCCCAGGGGGAGGTTAAAAATGTCCTGGTCTGGTGTAAAAATGTCCAGGTGTTGATTTTGTGGAATTGTCTGGGTTGGAAAAGACCTCCAAGGTCATCAATGCAGGCTTTGGCTGAATCCCACTCATGATTTGTTCCATGGAAGGGAGAAGAAAAGCCCTTCCCAGGTGGTATTTATCTCTGGGGAGCTCAGGTGTCCCGGATTTGCAGGGCTGGTGTGGTGCAAAAATGTCCAGGCCTTGATTTTATGGAATTGTCTGGGTTGGAAAAGACCTCCAAGGTCATCACCTGCAGGCTTTGGCTGAATCCCACTCCAGTTTTGTTGAGTTGCTCCATAGAAGAGAATAAAAGCCCTTCCCAAGTGGGATTTGGCCCTTGGGAGCTCAGATGCCCAGGATTTGCAGGGCTGGTGTGGTGTAAAAATGTCCAGGCCTTGATTTCATGGAATTTTTGGGGTTGGAAAGGACCTCCAGGGTCATCACGTCTAGACTGGCTGAATCCCACTCCAGATTTGCTGAGTTGCTCCATAGAAGAGAATAAAAGCCCTTCCCAGGTGGGATTTAATCCTTGGGAGCTCAGGAGTCCAGGATTTGCAAGGTTGGTGTGGTGTAAAAATGTCCAGGCCTTGATTTTGTGGAGTTGTTTGGGTCGGAAAAGATCTCCAGGGTCATCATGTGCAGGCTTTGGCTGAACCCCACTCATTATCTGCAATGTAGAAGGGAGAAAAAAAGCCCTTCACAAGTGGGATTTAATCCTTGGGAGCTCAGGTGTCCAGGAGTTGCAAGGTTGGCGTGGTGTAAAAATGTCCAGGCCTTGATTTTATGGAATTGTTTGGGTTGGAAAACACCTACAACCTCATCACCTCTGAATCCCACTCATGATTTGCTGTGTGGAAAGAAGAAGAAAATCCCTTCCCAGGTGGGGTTTATCCCTTGGGAGCTCAGGTGTTCAGGATTTGCAGGGCTGGTGTGGTGTAAAAATGTCCAGGCCTTGATCTCATGGAATTTTTGGGGTTGGAAAAGACCTCCAGGGTCATCGCCTCCTGTAGAAGGGAGAATAAAAGCCCTTCACAGATGGGATCTGTCCCTTGGGAGCTCAGGTGTCCAGGATTTGCAGGGCTGGTGTGGTGTAAAAATGTCCAGGCCTTGGTTTTATGGAATTGTTTGGGGTTGGAAAAGACCTCCAGGGTCATCACCTCTGAATCCCACCCATGATTTGCTCTGTAGAAGAGAAGCAAAGCCCTTCCCAGGTAGGATTTAATCCTTGGGGAACTCAGATGTCCAGGATTTGCAAGGTTGGTGTGGTGTAAAAATATCCAGGCCTTGATTTTGTGGAGTTGTTGGGGTTGGAAAAGACCTCTAAGGTCATCACCTCCAGGCTTTGGCTGAATCCCACTCATGATTTGCTCTGTGGAAGAGAAGAAAATCCCTTCCCAGGTGGGATTTAATCCTTGGGGAGCTCAGATGTCCAGGATTTGCAGGGCTGGTGTGGTGTAAAAACGTCCAGGCCTTGATTTTATGGAATTGTTTGGGGTTGGAAAAGATCTCCAGGGTCATCACCTCTGAATCTCACTCATGATTTGCTCTGTGGAAGAGAAGCAAAGCCCTTCCCAGGTGGGATTTAATCCTTGGGGAGCTCAGATGTCCAGGATTTGCAGGGCTGGTGTGGTGCAAACATGTCCAGGCCTTGATTTTATGGAATTGTTTGGGGTTGGAAAAGACCTCCAGGGTCATCACCTCTGAATCCCACCCACGATTTGCTCTGTGCAAGAGAAGCAAAGCCCTTCCCAGGTGGGATTTAATCCTTGGGGAGCTCAGATGTCCAGGATTTGCTGTGTGGGAGGCTCTGGCATCCCACCAAGGGACACTGGGCTCTCTGGGTGGCACCCTCAGAACTGGTTTTGGGTGCCCCACCAAAAGAAAACCAACACCAGGAATGGGTCTGGACTGGCTGTGACTGCTCATTCTGCTTTTCCCTCCTGCTCAGGTTATGAGTACAACGTGAAGAAATACGGAGAGTAAGTATAATAGATTTAAATATTACTAATTGGGTTTAATAATTTAAATTTTCTCCTCAGCTAAGAGCCTAAACCAGCTGAAAATCTGGTTGGGAGGAGGAAATGGGAGGAGAAAATGGTTTCTGGGGCTGATTTGGCAATTGAATTTCCTCTTGCTGCTCTTTGGGAACTGATTGAGGGATGAAGTTTCTGTCCTTGGGAGCTGGTGGGAAAGGAATAACGCCCAGATCTGCTGTGAAATGGGGCCAAGATCATGGAGCTGGGCTTATTTTATAGGATTAAACTGGGAAAAAAAAGGAAATTACAGGATTGGCTGCCCATTGTTCTAAGATCAGGATAAACAGATGGGGGAAAAATTAAAAATTAAATAAATTCTGTAAAGAATTAGAAAAGCTAAGGGGAAAAAGTGTGAAAGGAACCAATTATTAAAAGATGGGACAATAATTTTTCCGCCTTTATTCCCTTTTCAGGAAGGATGTGAACCTTAAAGAATTCACAGTGGACACAACAGATCTGACCCCACACAAAAGTGAAGACATCAGGCTGGGTAGGTACCCCTGACCACCAAACCAGGTCACAATCCCTGGAAATCTGAAATTCCTAATGGCACTTGGATAGTTGGAAGTGACTTAAGCCATTCTTTACCCTCTGGAAGGTGGGCATGGATTTTATTTGACCAAAATTGGGTAAGGAGAAGTCCTGAGTTAGTTGAGTTCATTTTCTCCACCTTCTGTTGTAGCTGCTTTGGTTTAACTTTCTGATTTTCTCCTCCCTGGATGTGAAATCATTTTTTGAAACTTTCTGATCTTCTCCCCCCTGCATTTTAAATAATTCAGTGAACATCTGGCCCTTCTGTCAAGATCTGTGGTAGCAATCAGGGCAGATAAACAGAGAGTGAGAGGGAGAAAATCTGAGATAGAAAAGAGAGAAATACAAATCCCCCTGGGACTCGTGGTGAAATGAAAGGGGAGAGGGGAAGGAAGCTCATCTCACACGGTGAAAATGGCTTTTTTTGGGATTTATAGGATGGATTTGGGGAATTTCCAACACTCCTGAAGGCAGGTGCTGCTCCTTGCTGGGGTTTGAAGGTGCAGCCTGGAGTTTGTTGTGCCAACAATTGAGCAGGGCTTGGTTCTGGCTGGGATTTGGGGCGAATCCATTTCAAAAACTGCTGCTCCTGTCTGCACCACCCTGAGCTTCCTCAAGCCTGGCCATGATCCAGGTTCACCCCAGCTGGATAAAGCAGGAAATATTTATCCCTTTGATTTTTTTATTTGCATCCCCAATAAAGGCACAACCTTTAAAAGAAAAAGCTGAGAATTGCTGTAAAGGCCCCAGCAAACAAAAAAATTGGAAGTAAAGAAAGGAATTGCAGAGGGTGGGTTGCAAAAATCCTTCTTTTTGTGTCCTAGGAGAGCAAAATCTCTGGATAATTAATGATCAGTCACCTCCAGGTGAGCTTTGAGGAGACAATCCAGAGCTGGAAGGATCTGTGAGGAGATTTTTTTTATTTGCATCCCCAACCTTTAAAAGAACAAGCTGACAAACCTTAGGCCCCAAGAATTGCTGTAAAGGCCCCAGCAAACAGAAAAATTGGAAGCAAAGAAAGGAATTGCAGAGGGTGGGTTGCAAAAATCTAGACATTTAATAATCTAGACAATTAATGATCAGTCACCTCCAGGTGAGCTTTGAGGAGACAATGCAGAGCTGGAAGGACCTGTGAGGAGCAGGGAGCTGAATTTTGCACAACTGGTTCGTGCCAGGGGCTAAAATGAGCTCAGAGCTGTTTTCCTGCTGAGTAACTCCACAAAGAATTCCTAGAAACCGGAGGTGCCAGGCCTGGAGAGCGGCAAGGAAGGGCTGAGCACCTCTGCCTTGCTCATCTTGCTTTCATTTCATATTTTCCTGAGTGAATTCTGCTCCTCCCTCGCACAGATTACAAAAACAACATCCTGAAGGAGAAGGCTGAGCAAGCCAGAAGCTTCCCAGCGAAGAACATTGATTTAGACAAAGGTAATCATCGTTTTCTTCCCCTTTAATTGGCGGCTGCTCTGATGGGAACAGTCCATCAGGGAGCGACCAAAAAGGAATGAGAAACCTCGTGGCAAAGGCAGGAATGAGAGGCCAGCTGCACTCCCATCCTTTCATCGTGGAGCCACAAGATGCAAGCAGTGGTTTGGCTTTTAAGAGCTTTGGGAACAACAAAATTTGGAATTTTTCTTGATTTCCACAAGATGCAAGCAGTGGTTTGGCTTTTAAGAGCTTTGGGCATGGCACAAATTGGGAATTTTCTTGATTTCCACCAGATGCAAGGAATGATTTGGCTTTTAAAAGCTTTGGGCATGGCACAAATTGGGAATTTTTCTTGATTTCCACAAGATGCAACAAATTGGGATTTTTCTTGATTTCCACCAGATGCAAGCAGTGATTTGGCTTTTAAAAGCTTTGGGCACAACACAAATTGGGATTTTTCTTGATTTCCACCAGATGCAAGCAGTGATTTGGCTTTGAAAGCTTTGGGCACAACACAAATTGGGAATTTTCTTGATTTCCACCAGATGCAAGCAGTGATTTGGCTTTAAAAGCTTTGGGCACGGCACAAATTGGATTTTTTCTTGATTTTCTTTGATTTTTTTTGAAATCTCTCTCCTTTTCCATTCGCTTTCAGATTTCAGGAAGGAGTATTGTAAATGAAGACGCTCCCAAGCTGCTGGCTGGACCAGAAGCTTCCATCCAAGATAGATAACATGGAAGAGAGATGGTTTTTCTTACTTCCATCTTAATTCCATCTCCCTCCAGCTCCCACAGAATTTTTTTCCACATCCACTTTTATTTTTTTCCCCCCACACAGGGGTGCAAACGCTTCATGAAAGAGTTAAACTGTCCTGTGTGCATTTATGGGCTTGGGTTGCCTTTTCCTTCTTCCTCTCTTCTCCCAATCCTCCCTCCTTCCCCTTTTCTTTGCTTGACAATTATCCTTGGATTTTATGCATCCATGATTTTTTACGAGCCGAACCGGTCGAGGTTTTTGCTTTGATGTTTCAAGGGCACACATCCTGTAGCACATTTTAAACCCTAAAAACTCCTCTTTGGGCCCAAGCTGTGGGGTCTGCTCTGAGCCTTGGCCCTGCCTGCAAGCAGAGGGTGTTGTTCCATCAAATTAAATTCCGCTGGCCACACCGTTGTTCTCCTGTTGTTCAGTAACTGAGGGGTCTCCAAGCTTGCCTTCATTTCCATCCCGTTTATAGTCCCCATATTCTCAAAATCTTTTGCCAGGCAATCACATTGATACACATTTCCCGTTTCGTCTCCCCGGTTCTGATGAACAACTAAAATATCAGACGCTGTCTCACTCACAATTCTCTGCACACAGGGTGCTGCAATTAAAACTGCAATTATTGCTATTAGAATAATCGAGCCTGTTTTACAGAGTTCCTTTAGGCGAGGTGCAAAGCTCCAACCCTCAGACTGTCCAGCCAAGATGGGTCACCTGTTGTGATTTGGTTGGCTAAATCCTTTAGGTTTTGTAGCTGTTTATGGATGGAAACAGAGTGATAAATTCGTACAACATAATCCTTCAAAATCTTCGCATGTGCTGGTAAAAGAAAATCAAAGGCAGCTCTGTTTGTAAAGGGGCATGTCTGACCGCTTCTTCCTCTGCTAATTTGGGATTAATGCTGGCGAATTTTCAGGGTTTAGTGTCTCATTTTGGGTCGAGAAATCTGTCCCCAGCACTGGGGTGGGACTCTGGAGCTGTTCGGGAACCGTTCTTCTCTGAAATCCTTTTGCACTGGGATCAAAGGCTTGGCATTCGCAGGGGCAAAATAATTCTCTGTCTGTGCTGTATTTATTAAAGCAGTTGTCGTACCCCAGCCTCCCCCTCCTCGCTGCACGGTTGGTGCGCGCGGATGGGGCTGGGAGGAGGAATCGCGACACAAAGTAGTCCCGCTCGGGGCAGGGAGCGTGGAAGGCGAAAACGCGGAGGGATATCAGGGATGGGCTGTGCAGGGCTCCGCGCGGCGGAGGGATCTCTCGGTGATGTGCCCGGCTCCTCAAGCTCCGGCAGAGGGAGAGACGCGGAGGGATACACGCAAGGCGCTGCCGTATTCGCCTGCTGTGCTGCCGTGTATCGACCCGGTGGCGGCGGAAGCGGCGTGAGAGGGCACAGGGCCGCCGGCTGTGGCAGGACAGCGGCGTGCAGCGGCTCGGAACCGGGACCGGGCTCGGAACCGGGGCCGGGTGCCCCAAAGCGGCGGCGAAAGCGGCGGGGGGGGGACAGCGGAGCCGTGGAGATAGAACTGCGCATGCGTGTGGATGTTCCCAGGCGCAGCGCTGGGGTTAGATGAGGCGGCGCGGAGGGATATCGCTGGTGCGGCGAGCTGTAGCGACTACGCATGCGTGCGTTGCGTCGCCGGCTCCACGTGGGGAAACCAAGATGGCGGCGGGCGGGGAGTGCGGGCGGTGGCGGAGCCGCGGGAACGGGACACGGGGCCGCGGCCGTGGAAGGGAACCACGGGACGGCCGTGGCTGCAGGAGGCGGCGGAGCCGCGCCATGCAGCAGCTCTGAAGCGGGAGGCCGCCATGCCGCGGCGGGAGCAGGAGCAGGAGCGACCACGGGCGGCGGCGGGGCGGGCTCGCCAGTGGGAGATGATGGCGGCAGGCAGGCTGCTGCCGGGGGGCATGGCGAGCTGTGGTGGGCTGGCCGGCGGCTGGAGCGCGGCGTGCAGCCGCTGGGAGCTCGGAGGCTGCGCTGGGGCAGGCACGGGAAGCCGGGCGGGCTGCGGCGCCCCGGTCCGAGCGCAAGCGGCGCTGTTCCGGCCCCGGGGATTGCGCCGAAACGGGGGCAGGGACGGGGGTCGGCCGTGGGCGTCTGCGCTGCCGCGGGGCCCCTGAGCGGCTCGGGGTGTGCTCCGCTCGCTGGAACGCCGGGGTGGGCGGGCACGGCTTCCCGCGGTGACGCGCACGGGGGGCGCGCCAGGCGGGCTCGGCACCGCAGAGCCGGGAGACGCAGCAGCGACGGGACTCGGGCCGCCGCCGGCGCTGGGTCGGCAAAGGGGGCGGGAGGAGCGGCTGCACTCGGGGAGAAAGCGGCGGGGGCAGGAGGGAGCGGGACCGCGAGGATGGCGACACCGGAGGCGGGAGCCGCCGGGACAGCAGGGCTGAGCCGCGCTGCGGTACCGGAGCCGTGCGGTCCCGCGGGGAGCTGGGGGCGGGTCCCGCTGGAGACTGAGCGGCGGCGAGGGGCGGAGTCACGGCGGGGCGGGGCAGCTGCGGGCGGGCCCCGTGCGCAGCCCCGGCCCGGCGGGAGATACAATAAAGTGATGAAAACCAGCTGTGTGCAAGTCTCTGGGAAAGACGGCTGAACGGCGCTGCCTTTTACAACAGCCGCGCTTTACGACACCCGCTGCACGACAGTTCCGCTTAACGACACCTTTTACGGCAGTTCTGCTTTACGACACCTTTTACGACAGCCGCCTCACGACAGCCACGCTTTACGGCACCTTTTACGACAGTCGCGCTTTACGGCAGTTTTGCGACAGTCGCGCTTTACGGCAGCTTTTACGACAGTCTCGCTTTACGGCACCTTTTACGACAGTCGCGCTTTACGGCAGTTTTGCGACAGTCGCGCTTTACGGCCGCTTTACGACAGTTCTGCTTTACGACCGCTTTTGCGACAGTCGTGCTTTACGGCACCTTTTACGACAGTCGCGCTTTACGGCACCTTTTACGACAGTCGCGCTTTACGGCACCTTTTACGACAGTCGCGCTTTACGGCACCTTTTACGACAGTCGCACTTTACGGCACCTTTTACGGCAGCCGCGCTTTACGGCTCCTTTTACGACAGTCGCGCTTTACGGCAGCTTTACGACAGTGCTGCTTTACGGCCGCTTTTGCGACAGTCGTGCTTTACGGCGCCTTTTACGACAGTCGCGCTTTACGACCCCTTTTACGACAGTCGCGCTTTACGGCAGTTTTGCGACAGTCGCGCTCTACGGCACATTTACGACAGTCGCACTTTACGGCAGCTTTACGACAGTTCTGCTTTACGGCACCTTTCGCGACAGTCGCGCTTTACGGCACCTTTTACGACAGTCGCTCTTTACGGCAGCTTTACGACTGTCGTGATTTACGGCACCTTTTACGACAGTCACGCTTTACTGCAGCTTTATGACAGTCGCCCTTTACGGCACCTTTTGCGACAGTCGCGCTTTGTGGCCACTTTTACGACAGTCGCGCTTTACGGCATTTCTTTTTATGGAACTTTTTCTGCACTTTATGGTTTTTATTTTGTTTTTCATTTATTTTTTATTAATTTTATTTTTAAATTTTAACTTATTATTGTATTTAAATTTTTTTTAAATTTTTTTCTATTTTTAAAGGTTTTTTATTTCAATTTGGTGCTGCCCAGACCAGCTCAAGCCGGTGATTGTGATGGTGTTTGAGGGTCCCCCTGACGAGGGAAGAGATGAGAATCTTGACTCCACCTTTCAGAGGGCTGATTTATTATTTTATGATCTCTATTACATTCAAAGAAATGAGCTATTAGAGCTATACTAAAAGAGCCAGGAGACATCAGAAAGCTGGAAAGGAATGAATAACAACAAACTGGGACTGCTCACAGCCCCGACACAGCTGGACCAGGATTAGTCATCAAATAGGAACAATGCACAGGAGACCAATCCAAGCTGCCCCTGTTTTTAAAGCATCTCCAGCCCACACTGCACAGCCAGCAGATCGTTATTGGTTCCATTTCTGTTCTGAGGCTTCTCAGGAGAAAAATCCCAGCGAAAGGGTTTTCATCAAACACGTCAGTGCCAGGTGATGGCACAGGCAGCATCGGCTGGCCGAGGTCGCTGTGTCATCCCTGCCAGCCCAGGTGTCACAGCAAGGAGGAGAGAGCTCACCCTGAGCTCACCCTGCAATACAGAGCAATACAACACAAAACACACATTAACATAAGATGATAACCTTTTTCTATTTTCATTACATGTTGATTTATTGTTCTAGGAAACCCAAAACAACAAAAGCACACAGAAAACAGCACTCATCTACCATTAACACCCCCTTCAGATTACACATGACCTCACCATCGCTCTCATCACAACTGCTCAATTACACCCCAGCAATCATTGCTCCTCGGGAACGTGCTTCCCAGGAGCCTCCCAAAAATCCTCCTGCCTGACGAAAACCCCGGTCCCTGGACGGTCCGCACCCAAACTTTGGTGATGAACACCGCCTTGCAGACCAACTGGGACTGAAGAAAAAAACCCCAGTCCAGCTTGGGGGAAAAAAAACCCAACCCCAGCTGGAGATTTTTTATTTTAAATTTAAAACAGAGCTGAAAAACGTGAAAAGCAAAAGGCACACAAGGTTAAATCCAGTCAGCATGCGCTCACACACGCAGAGATGAGCAGACACAGACGCCGTCATGTGCTCTCACACCCACTCACACACTCTTCCCACTTACACGCTCACTGCAGCCCTTACTCGAGACACTGACGAACGTGCTTCGACACATCTGGCTGCTGCTCCTTGACATCAAATGGCAGATTCTGGGGAAATCAGTAGCCTCAGGGACGTGTGAGACAACAGGAAGTGGTCAACAAGTGGCTGACAGCTAGGACTTGTCCCAAAATCCCATAAAAGACAGATGAACAGTAAAGTTTTTATAACTGTTCTACCTACCTGTGCCAGGGCAGGGCAGCTCCGATCATTAAGTGGTACAATGTAAGTACACACAATATAAACCAACATGGCTACATACAATGTAAGTACACACAGTATAAACCAACACATACAGTGCAAGTGTACATAGAGTGTAAGTACACACAGTATAAGCCAACATAGGTACACACAATGTAAGTACACACAATGTAAGTACACACAATGTAAACCAACATAGGTACATACAATGTAAGTACACACAATGTAAGTACACACAATATAAGTACACACAATGTAAGCCAACACAGGTACACACAATGTAAGTACACACAGTATAAGCCAACATAGGTACACACAATGTAAGTACACACAGTATAAGCCAGGACTTCAGATAACTCTCTGGAAGATTAATTCTTGAGTCCTATACCCTTTGAGAAGATGGAACCTATAGAACTACTGCAGTCACATGAGGAGGGTGTAAGATGCTCCCTCTAGAAGTCCAAGAGAATGGCATGGAAAAAAAGGTGCTACCGAAGCTGCTAGTGAGAAGGATGGATGAGAACATCCTGTCCCTTTGAGACATTCCTGGCTGGATCCAGGGCGTTTCATCTGCCTGACAAAGTGCAGATTGGATCCAGACAATTTTTTTTTCCCATTTTTAATAATAGTCCAGTGATTCCAATAAAATCCCCCCTGGGACATCATTATTTGACAGGGTCATGGGGCCCCCAGAGGAATTTCAGCTCGCCAGAAATATTGTGTAAGGAACAAATTCTGCAGCTGGAGATGGGAGGAAGGCTGGCAGCCCTTCTAAATTTCATTGTGCAGGTCCAGAAGGGAAGATAACATTTCCTGCTGGAATTTAGATCTCCCTGCCAGCCCAAATTCCTCTTTTCCCGGCAGGACTGACACCTTGCACAGTTCCTGCTGCACTTTCTGCTCCTGGAGGCCTCCCAGCCCCTGAGCACTGCCCCAGCTGGCAGAGCTGAGTTCTTCCAGGGACACTGATGGATGGAAACAGGGACAAGGATTTGAAGGATCAAGGCAGGATATTGGGATAATAATGCACTTGTGGGGGGTTGGAAGGAATCTCTGAGTTGTTTTTGATGATGATGAGTTTATTTTTCTTATCTTTTACATAGGAAGGGTGAGTTCAGCTCACATCTTCACAGCATGGTTCAGAAAGTCTCAAGACCCTCAGTTACAAGACCTTTTAAAGATTTATTAACCAATAAAACACTGCCAACAAGAATATTTATGGTTTTGACCCAATCCTTAAACATTTCGTCTTACAGACCCATGTTACTGTGTAAGCTTTTTTAGTTAATCATGTTATGAACACAAACCTACAGTTCTGCATTCTGAACTCCTTGTGAGCTTTACGACTACTTTTATATCTTAAACTACTTTTATATCTTAAACTATTTTTATATCTGAAACTATTATTATATCCTAAACTTTTTATACATTTCAACTTAAATCCTTTATATCTAAAAGGTTTAGATATAAAAGGTTCTGGAGACATAAACCACAAATAAATGTTGATTACATTTAAGCCCTGGGGAGCTTTGCAGAGGTTACTGCGAAGTCTTTTGCTTCCCTCTAGTGTTTAATGTCTCCATTTCCTTGTCAGTGACTGCCCAAGGTTCACTGCACACAGAATAAATGGGAAAATAAAACCTTGCAGATTTTCCAGACCAGATCCAGGAGAAGTTGAAACTCTCTTTGCTTCGGGATCATTTCCATCTTTATTTCATCTTCTGTGACAATGCCAATCTTGCCAACAATCCTCAAAGTGAAATTTTGCCCTTTTACAAATAAATTCTTGATATGAAAACCACCCAGGACACCTCTGGGTGGGTGCCCAGATCTTTGGTTTCCCTTTTGTCCCATTTTATTTATTTATTCCTTTTGCACATTTATTTTTGAAATATTGGCAAAATGTTTGCCCAAGAATGGAGGGTTCCGTTCTTTTCCCATCAAGGTCATGTGTTCTACCTGAGGTTCAAGAATTGTTTTAGAGATTCTCCAGTAAAAATTTAGAATCCCTAACCCAAAACCATCTTGGGGCAGTGGTTTAGGTCAGAAGCTCTGCTGAGCACCCAGAGTGTGAAGAGCTCTGAGAACTCCCCAAGACAAGCAGCAAGCATTGCTGTAATTCTATAAGGGTTTTAAAAAATGGCTTTTTAAAAGGGTTTGCTTCTTCCCGGTGTGTGAAAATGAAGAAAAGGGTGAGCAGCTTTTATCCCTCTCTGCTCCCTGCAGGCCCTGCAAGACTTTTCCCTCTATCACAGAGAGCACAGCACTATTAGCAAGAGATTTTGTTTCTTTTTTGCTGAAGTGTTAAGGCCTGAGCTCTGCAAGACTCGAGGTGTCAGCCCTGATGGGCCAGAGCTGCATCCTGCACTCCTGTGTCCTCTCTTTAATTGGATTAGCTGCTGCCTTGACTGCAGCATGAAAGTGCTCTCCTCCCTCCTGCGCTTTCTGGGGAGCTGCTGGTGACTCACAGAGCCAGCCTGATCACATCTGCTCCGGGGTAATCATCTGACAAGGATTATTTCCAGCTGTCAGCAGTGCAAGCGAAGCTCAGGGAGCAGGAACAGAGCTCTCAGCAGGGTCAGGCTCTGGGTGGGCACCTGGGCAACACAGCAGGTTGTTAAATACCGACTGAGGGGACCAAATGTTAATGTTTTGCCTGAGTTTCATCTGCAAGAACTCAGAAAATATTGCTCATGCCAGATCCCACCAAAGGGAACTTTCCCGTTCCTGCACAGTGGTTCTGATGGATTCTGGTGCACTTCCCATGCCAGGAACACTCTGAGATGCTTGCAGAGCCTGCTAGGACAGAAAGCTGAATTCATATTTTTGGGGTTTAACTGAAAAAGGTTTTCTTTAATAAGCAGGAGATTCTTTGAGACTGAAGAACACTGCTCTGAAATCTTCATTTTCTCATTGTCGTTTTTGGGGACTTTATAGAAATAAAGGTGAATTCTTTCCAAATACATCACCTGTGTGGCACTAAAGAGTTTTTTTTTTCTGATTCTCCTTTCCTCATCCCATCCTTCTCCTCATCCCTATTCTTATTCTCATCTTCTTGCCTTTCATCATCCCCATCCTTATTCTTATCCTCATCCACTTTCCCTTTCCCTCCCTATCCCCATCCCCATCCCCATTCCCTTTCCCATTCTATCCTCTTTCTTTTCCCCATCCCCATTCTCATTCCCATCCCTTTTCCTTTTCTCTCTCCTCATCCCCATCCCATTTCCCATCCTATGCTCTCCCCTTTTCTCATCCTGATCCCCTTTCCCATCCTATCCTCTTTCCTTTCCTTTCTCCATCCCCATTCTCATTCTCTGTCCCTTTCCCATCCCATCCTTTTCCCTCTCCTCATCCCTATCCCATCTCCTTTCCTTTTCCCATCCCATACTCTCCCCTATCCCCATCCCTTTTCCCCATCCCATACTTTTCCTTCTCCTCATCCCCATCCCCATCCCCATCCCCATCCCCATCCCTTTCCCCATCCCATCATTTTTCCTCTCCTTCATTCTCATCCCATCCTTTTCCCTCTCCTCATTCCCACCCCCTTTCCTTTTCCCATCCCGCCCTCTCCCCTATCCCCATTCCCATCCCATCTTTTCCCCTTTCCTTATCCCCATCCTCTTTCCCTCCCCCATCCCATCCTCTCCCCTCATCCTCGTTCTTTTTCCCATCCCCTTTCCCATCCCATCGTCTCCCCTTTCCTCATCTCCATCCCATTCCCATCCCACCCCCATCCTTATCCCCATCCCCTTTCCTTCCCCCATCCCCTCCCCATCCCCATCCCACCCCTCCCTATTCCCATCCCCTTCCCACCCCACCCCTCCATCGCTCCCCACCCTCCCCGGGCCCGGGCCGTGCTGCCGCCGGGCCGGCAGGGGCGGTGTGCGGGCGCCGCGGGCGCGGAGCGGGGGCCGCGGAGCGGGCGGAGGGCGCTGCCCGGGGCCGCCGCGCTCCCCCTCAGGCCGGGCCCGCCGCCCCCGGCCCGGGCAGCGCCGCGGCGGCGGCGGCGCAGCGAGGCCGGCGGGGCGGCCGGAGGATGCGGGCGGGGCGGGCGCGCTGCCGTTCCCGGGTCGGGCAGCTAGAGAGCAGTGCAGGGAGCCCGAGCCCGGCGCTCCCTTCCTGTGGGCAAGGCCGACAGCGCAGCCGAGCGCCGGCCGAGGCCCGGCCCGGCCGCCCCCGCTCCGCTCGCCCATGGCGGAGACCAAGATCATTTACCACATCGACGAGGAGGAGACGCCGTACCTGGTGAAGCTGCCCGTGCCGCCGGAGAAAGTCACGCTGGCCGATTTCAAAAATGTCCTCAGCAACCGGCCCGTGCACAGCTACAAGTTCTTCTTCAAGTCCATGGACCAGGATTTCGGGTGAGCGGCCGCGCTCCGGGCGCGCCCCCGGGCCTCGCTGCGCTCCGCGGGCCGCGGGCCGGGCCGGGCTCGCAGCATCCCCGGGGCACCTGCCGGGCTCGGCCCGGCCCGGCCCCGCTCGGCACCGCGAACATGGCGGGCGCGCCGGGCCGCGGGCTCGGGCTGCCGCGATCGCGCCCCGCCGTGCCCCGGCAGCGCCCCGGGAGCCCTCGGGAGCGCCCCGGGAGCCGGCGCGGTGCCCCCGGGCCCGGGCCGGGGCGGCGGGGACGGGCGGCCGCTGCTGTCACCGCGGCCGGGAAGGCCGCGCAGCGCCCGGGCAGGGCGGGCGGGCCCGGGGTGAGCGCCGAGGGGTCCCGGGGAGGAACGGGGGATCCGCGGGCAGCGCTGCCAGCGCCGCTGTCGCAGATGTGGCGGGTGTCACAGCCTCGGGGTCGGACGGGTGACAGGCGGCCCCGGCTGAACGGGTGTGAAATGGTCGGTGGGTAAAAGGGGGATGAGCGGTCAGTGGTCGAACGGGTGTGAAATGGTCAGCGGTCAGACGGGTGATGAGTGGTTTGCGGTCAAATGAATGTCAAAGGGTCAGTGGTGAAATGGATGTGGAATGGTCGGTGGTCAGACGGGTGACAAGTGGTTGGTGGTCAAACTGGTTGAATGTCAAATGGGGGAGAAGGGGTCAGTGCTCGTAAGGGGTGTGGAATGGTCAGTGGTTAAACAGGTGGGGAATGCTCAGTGCTCAAACGGGTGACAAACGGTCAGTGGTCAAATGAATGTCAAAGGGTCAGTGGTGAAATGGGTGTGAAATGGTCGGTGGTTAAATGAATGTCAAATGGTCAGTGGTGAAATGGGTGTGAAATGGTCGGTGGTCAAACGGGTGACACGTGGGTGATGGTCAAATGAATGTCAAATGGGGGACAAGGGGTCAGTGGCCAAATGGGTGTGGAATGGTCAGTGGTTAAATAAATGGGGGACAAGGGGTCAGTGGCCAAAGAGGTGTGGAATGGTCAGTGGCCAAATGGGTGTGGAATGGTCAGTGGTTAAATAAATGGGGGACAAGGGGGCAGTGGCCAAACTGGTGTGGAATGGTCAGTGGTCAAATGCAATGGTCAGTGCTCAGACGGGTGTGGAGTGGTCAGTGGTTAAGTGGAATGGTCAGTGGTCAAATGATTATCAAACAGGTGACAAGTGGTCAAATGGTGCCAGGGGCTGTGCTCAGGGTGCAGCTGTCAAGTCCTCGAGGTCAGACAGGTGTGATCAAACGGGAGTGAAGTGCTCGGAGCTCAGATGGGTGTGGAATGCTCCGTGGTCAGTGCTCAGACTGTCCAGGGGCTGTGCTCACACCGTGACTGTCAAACCCACACAGGTGTTGGATGGTCCCTGCTCAGACGGGTGTGGCGTGGTCAGTGGCCACACAGGTGCCACACAGGTGTCCCAGAGCCCCTGTCTGAGCAGGTGACAAGCACCTGGTGGTCAGCCAGCTCCGGGGGCTGTGCTGGGCCAGCAGTGTCAGACCCTCGGTGGTCAGTGGCCAAACAGGTGACAGACGGTCAGTGGCCAAATTCCCGCTTCCAAGGGCACCAGCTGAGCTGGACAAGAGCAGGGCTGGACTTTGAGATGGTGGCCAGAGGCAGCTGAGTGCCCGAGCCGGGGGTGTTTGACACCCTGTGCCACCGGGCTTGGCGGCAGCCAGAATAAAATAAACCAACACCGGTCCCTTTGACGGTTTGCCAGGCAGTAACTTTCAAAATGTATTAATCCTTTTGTAGCAAATCACTTCTCTTTGTACTCGCATCTGTCGCTGGCAAGGCGATTTTGCACGGTTAAATGCCTTGCCAGGAATGAAAAAAAAAAAATAAAAACTAAAAATGAAAATGGAGCGGGTTTGTGGGAAACTCGTGCGGAACCTGACTCCAAAACAAGGCCGTGGTTTGTGTTTGGTGAGATGGATCACCCCGAGCATCCTTGGATGGGTTGTGCAGCCTCTTTTTTTATGCCTGAGACCCGAACCTTTCATGCTGATTGTGTTTTTCTCCCTGCTGGAATGTGGATGTTGTTTGTTGACACGGATTTCTGATGTGGCGAGTTGTTAGTGTTGGCTTGTAACCACAGGAGTGTTCGTGGATTGACTTCTTGTTTTTCTCACTTGAGCAAACATTTTCTTTTTTTTTGGGGGGGGGGAAACAACTTTACAAAATGTTTGTTTTCAAAATAAATGTGATTATTGGTAAATTTCCCTCCTTCACCTCCCCGAGTGACAGGGACACGTTGTTGTTGTTGTAGAAATTCAATGTTTGTGGTTTGATTTCACCGAAGGAGGTTGGGATTGTTCAGGCAGCAGCTGCATCCTTCCCAGTGCCACAGAAATTTACAAGTAGGAAATATAAACTGTGCGGAGGCATCTTGAACACACGGGGATGTTTTGGGTTTTGACCAGGAAACAGAGTTTGTAACAAACCCCAGAGTGAATTTTCTTACTAGTCTGAAAATTGGGGTGAAATTTGTCTGTTCTTCTTGGAAATGGTCTTTGACCAGGAAACAAAGTTTGTAACAAACCCTAGGCTGGATTTTCTTATTAGTCTGAAAATTGGGGTGAAAATTGTCTGTTATTGTTGGAAATGGACATGATGGAAGATGAAGGGCTGCAAGGATCAAGACCTGGAAATTCTGTCTCTGTTATTTAATCAGCAGCATTTGGTGACAATCCATGGCCTCGAGACAGCTCGGAGTGACTCTGATGTGGGACTCCTGGGCTTTGTTTGCATTTATTTCCTGTGTCTTGTTCCTTTTATGCCTCTCTGAACCTGAAATATTGGGGAAAATCAGAAAGAAAATTCTGAAATCGGAAGGAAATTCTGACAGCTGAATTTCGGCTTAGTGAGTGTTAATAGTAAATATGGGCTTTGTTTTCATCATCTCATCTGCAAACTGACTTTTTGTAGAATCCTGAGCTGGGAGGGATTATCCAGCCCGGAGACCCCAAAATCCCACCCTGGGAGCTGCTGGGGCTGTGCCCAGACCCCTCTTGGGGAAGAACCAAAATCCCAAAATCCCAAAACCCTTCCCAGTTCCCTTGGCCCAGCTCCATCCTTAGTGGAGCTGCATTTTGGGACATTTTGGGACATTTTGGGTGTCCCTGTGGTGTCCTCCCCAACGGTGCCAGGCTGGGATTTGGTTTGGTCCCTAAAATCCCTGAATTTTTTCACTGTAAATGTGCAGAGCAGTGGTTGTGGTAGGAAAACAAATGTTTTCCTGCAGGACTGGGGGGAGCTGGCTCCTTGCAGTTCTGCACATGCTGTTGTCATTAAGGCCCAGCCTTTCCTGGATGCTGAACTAATGGAATAAAATCATTTTCATGCTCGCAAACCCGGCGTGTGCTGGATGGGGCTGGTCCTGCATGGGGCGTGGAATCCCATGGAATTCAAACATATATTATATATTATATATTATATATTATATATTATATATTATATATTATATATTATATATTATATATTATATATTACATAAATGTATAAATATATATATAATATATTATATATGTTTAAAATTTATAAATTACAAATTAAATAATTTAATTATTACCTTTTAAATTTAATTTTATTTTTAAAATTGTTTGCTCTGCCCCTTTCCCCTGTGCCAGTTCTGACCCACGGAGGGATGGCCCTGCCTTTTCTCTGCTTTCTCCATCTGTGCCATGATGCTGATTTTAGGATTCAGGATGTCCCACTGTGCCCTGGCACAACCCTTGAAGTGCTTCTGTGGCTTCTGTTTTTATTCTGGTTGGTGGAAAACCGAGCAGGGACGTGACAGGATCCACCAGAGTTTGTCTGTCCTGCACCTCTGGGTGAGGTTCAGCTCCTCATTCTTTCCATTGTGTGCGCTAATGCTCCTCTGATTCTTCTCCTGCAGGGACTCCTCCAAGGAGTGGCTTTTGCAGCATTCCTTTGGTGTCAGCCCAAGAGCAGCTCCCTTTCCGGCTGCCCTTGGAGCTGCTGCTGAAAATTGGGATTTTTGGTTAAAAACCAGTGAGTAAATGAGATTTAAAGCAGTAGGAATCCAGTTTGGGATTGGGATTGGGAGCTGAAGGGGTAACTCTGAATAGGAGAGGGACATGAGAAGCATTTTTTGCCTTTTCTTGTTTTCACCCTTGCCCTGAGGTGAGTCAGAGTTGGATTCTGACTCCTGAGAGGATTTTCTGATGTTTTCTGACTCCTGAGAGGAGTTCAGACCAGGAATCCTGACTGCCACATCCCTTGCTGTGCTGTAATTTCACCATTCGCTCCAAGGAGTGGCTTTTGCAGCATTCCTTTGGTATCAGCCCAAGAGCAGCTCCCTTTCCATCTGCCCTTGGAGCTGCTGCTGAAAATTGGGATTTTTGGTTAAAAAACAGTGAGAAAATGAGATTTCAAGCAGTAGGAATCCAGTTTGGGAGCTGAATGGGGTAATTTGAATAGGAGAGGGACATGAGAAGCATTTTTTGCCTTTTCTTGTTCTTACCCTTGCCCTGAGGTGAGTCAGGAGTTTCTGACTCCTGAGAGGATTTTCTGATTTTTTCCCCCCCCACTTTCTTTCAGATTAATTCCTGGAAAATTTCAGGCCAAAGTTCTGTTGGATTCTGGATTTAAAGCTACAAATAGCAGGTTTATAAACGTTTCTGAGCGCGTGAGGGCTCTGGGAATGGCCTCAGAGGGACACAGGGGAGTTTTAGAGGGGATTTTTGGATGGATTTCCCGGAGAATCCGTGGCTGCCCCATCCCTGGAAGTGTCCAAGGCAAGGCTGGAACACCCCTGGCTTGAATTTTCAAATCTCTCCCAACCCAAACCCTTCTGGAATCCCATCAAATTCTCATTTCAAAGTCAAACGCAGCTTGGGCTGAATGAAATTTTGCATTTTGCTCTTCCCTTTGCATATGGAAAAAGCTTCATTTCTCTCCCTGTGATGCAGAAAATCCCCAACCTTTCAGCTGAGCTGTTTCTCTCAGGTTGCTGAGATGATTTTTCGGGAGTGGGAGGTGGGAAAACCAACCAGGCAGAGCTGGGCAGGTGAAGAATTCCACGGGGCCCCTCCCAGAAGCAGCTCCCTGGGGATTTTTCCAGCTCCTGGGTGATGTTTCCATGAGGAATTTTTGGAGGAGCGACCATTTCTTGCTGCATTCTTGGCAGTTTTTAACAGTTTTAGCTGAATGATTTGGGGTTTTAGAGCTCTGTAATTTTGATTTCCCTTGAATGACTCGAAGAGCTGTTGGCAAATGTGGGTATTTTTTTTGGATGAGCTTTTTGGGAAAAGCTTCTGATCCACCTGGAATAAGGAATTTTTTGTGTCCCTCTGGATCCTCTAAATTGGACAAATGATAAAGGACTCCAAAATCTGTGGCAGGTACCCTGGGAGTTTGTGTTCACACCTCTTCAGGAGCACAATAATAAATGAAATAATCCTGAAATGAGGGAGCTCGGCTGGCCATGGTTCTGTGGACACCAAAACCCTGCAATCTGTGCTGGAAATTCAGTTTTTCTAAGTGAAATAAGAGGAAAAAAAATGTGTTGTAGTTCAGCTTGGAATAGCAAATCCATGAAGGTGGGGCTGGGGAATTGCATTTATTACCAAAAACTTGTTTCATTTCTCTGCTGGAAAACATTTCCCGTGGTGAAAACAGAGATTTTGTGCTGCAAATCGTGAAAGAGGCACCACAATCCCATCCCAGAACTCCATTTCTGGGATTTCATTGCTGGGACTTTGTGACAAGCTGGGAATCTCTCATTTCATACCCAAACCAACTCGTAGGTCCAGTTAGACTTTGAATTTGCAGTGTGGGTGGAATTTATTACCTGCTGGAAAGTCAAGATGCTTTTCTTTTTTGATTTTTTGGGGTTTTTTTGGACCTGGTTTTCATGCTGTGAAGGGGGAAGGGAATTTCTTAAATTTACAGAAAATTAAATAAAAACCTGGCTCCCCTCACCAAATAAAGAGGTTTTCTGCTGAAAATCCCATTTTATTCCTTGTTTATCCCTGTGAATTCAACATGTGGCTTTATTTTCATTCTTTCCCTGAATTGGGAGGGTGGCTGAAGGTTCTCTGTGCTTTTCTCCAAATGTTCTTTTTGGGTTTCTGTTCCTGAGCAGAACTCCTGGCTCTCCTCACCAAATAAGGAGGTTTTCTGCTAAAAATCCCATTTTATTCCTTGTTTGTCCCTGTAAATTCAGCACTGGTTTTATTTTCATTCATTCCCCTGAATTGGGAATGTGGCTGAAGGTTCTCTGTGCTTCCCTCCAAATGTTCTTTTTGGATTCATGTTCCTGAGCAGAGCTCCTGGCTCCCCTCACCAAATAAAGAGCTTTTCTGCTGAAAATCCCATTTTATTCCTTGTTTATCCCTGTAAATTCAGCACGTGGCTTTATTTTCACTCCTTTTCCTGCATTGGGAAGGTGGCTGAAGGTTCTCTCTGGTTCCCTCTCTCCCAAATTTCTCTTTGGATTTGTGTTCCTAAACCCCTGACCAAGTAAGGAGGTTTTCTGTTGAAAATCCCATTTTATTCCTTGTTTGTCCCTGGAAATTCAGCACGTGGCTTTATTTTCCCTCCTTTTCCTGCATTGGGAAGGTGGCTGAAGCTTTTCTGCTGCTCCAGATTCTGTCTTTAAACTTTCAGAAATCCCAAGGAACTTTTCCAGCAGCGCCGTGTCCCAGCTCGAGGTCACGCAGCGCCGTGGTGCCAGAACAGAACCTGAATAAACTGAATTATCCTTGGACAGCCAGAAAAAGGGAAATTTGATGTTTCAAGTCAGTGCAGATTCGGGCTGATCCTCTGCTCACAGAGCACAATAATTCTTGCATCGTTCACGTGCTTAAGCTGAGCTTAATTTGAGCTTAGCTCAGGATCTGAGCTTTGGAGCAGGACCAAGGTGCCAAAACCTCTGCAGTTCCCTGGAAGGTGAGGAATTCATTATTCCAAAAAGATTTGGGATTATCCCTGGCACGCCAAATATCCCTGCAGGAATAAAGGTGGGCTGGGAAAACCAGGGGAGAGTCAATCCTGTGGGCATGAGTGGAGATGAGATGGGGCAGAGGATAACTGGGCTGTAAATCCATGAATTAAATACATAAATACATAAATACGCAAATATAAATACTGGTCATTGCTAGCAGAAGCTCATTTTTCTGAGTGGAAAAAGCAACCTTGCATTTCCCATCTCTGTGGTGCTGGAGGAAAGGAGAATTTCCTTGTTATCCTCATTTTTCTAAATGAAATAAAAACTCAGGCCTGTATTTCCCATCTCTTGGTGCTGGAGGAAAAGAGAATTTCCTTTTTAATCTCATTTTTCCCAATGGAATGCAAAATAAACCCTGAACTGCCCATCTCTGCTGCTGGAGGAAAGGAGAATTTCCTTTTTAACCTCATTTTTTCCAAGTGGAATGAAAAGTCAACCCTGTATTTCCCATCTCTGTGGTGCTGGAGGAAAGGAGAATTTCCTTGTTGGAGGAAAGGAGAATTTCCTTGTTGGAGGAAAGGAGAATTTCCTTGTTATCCTCATTTTTCTGACTGGAATGAAAACTCAGCCCTGAACTTCCCATCTCTGTGGTGCTGGAGGAAAAGAAAATTTCATTTTTAACCTCATTTTTCTGAATGGAATGCCAAATCAAGCCTGCATTTCCCATGTTTTTGGTGCTGGAGGAAAGCAGAATTTCCTTTTTAACCTCATTTTTCTGACTGGAATGAAAACTCAACCCTGAACTTCGCATCTCTTGGTGCTGGAGGAAAGGAGAATTTTCTTTTTAACCTCATTTTTTCCAAATGGAATGCCAAATCAACCTTGCATTTCCCATCTCTGTGGTGCTGGAGGAGAAGAGAATTGAATTATTGACTTCATTTTTGCGAACGGAATGCAAAATCACCCAGCTAATTGTGGAGAACGCCGTCTGTGCCAGGCGTGCAGGATGAAATCAGAGCGCGGCGTTATCAAACTCATTGTTTAATTACCAATTAACTCGGTGCTGATGAATCAGAGCCCTTCGAGCTTTGTGGGGTTCAGGTGCCATCCAGGTTTGTGTGGAATCGGGAATTCCTTCTTGGCAGAAAGAGAATGGTAGGAAAAGAAAATGATAAAAGAGAAAATGACAGATGAGAAAAAGAAAATGAAATATGAGAAAAAGAAAATTAAATATGAGAAAAAGAAAATTAAATATGAGGGGGAGGCTGAGCCTCAACAATCCTTGATTTTCTGGCTGAAAAAAAGGAAAATTGAGGATTCTGGGAGGGTGGGGTGGCCCAAGCACAGGTGAGGTGAGAGGTTTGGGAAAGGCACAAACCCCAAACGGGTGCAGGGAGAGCCGGAGCATCCCCACACAATTCCAGGAAGCCCCAGCAAGGAGGGGCTGCTCCCAGCGCTGATTGTTTCATTTGCTAATTAGTGCTGAAACCTCCTCGGAGTCACACAAAGCAGAGGGTGGGAGCTGCTCCCTCCTCTCCCCTGCCCCACATTTCCTTACCCCCGTTTTGGTTTTGGTTTTTTTGGGGGTTTTTTTGCAAATATTCGTGGATGTGGGGTCTTTGCTGGTGTGTTTGGGGTAAAGAGTGGGGTATTTGTCATGGTTTGTCTCAGATGTGACCTTGGCTGTGTTCTTTTCCCTTCCTTCCACCTGCTAAATGAATGTGAGGGATGAATTAAAAGATGTTTTGTGCATGGAGATTTTTCAGGATTGCAGCAAAGAGGGAGATGCTACAAGTCTGAAGAATATTGAATATTTTATGGGAATATTGGAGGAAAATATCTGAATTCTTGGTGTGCTGTGCTCTCCTTTTCCAAGGGGCAAACCTGGATGTGGGAGCAGGGCAGGCAGAGCTGCTGTGACCTGGAAATGTCACTTTTGTTCAAACTTTGTGGCCAGGTGTTGTATTTGCTTCTTCCTCTCTTCTTTTACCTTCCTTCCACCTGGTAGATGCATTTGAGGGATGAATTAAAGGATATTTTGTGCAAGGAGATTTTTCTGTGGTAAACAGGGAGACATTACAAGGCTGTGAAGAATATTGAATATAATCTGTGAATATTGGAGAAAAATCTCTGAATTCTTGGTGTGCTTTGCTCTCCTTTTCCAAGGGGCAAACCTGGATGAGGGAGCAGGGCAGGCAGAGCTGCTGTGACCTGGAAATGTCATTTTTTTGCTCCAACTTTGTGGCCAGGTGTTTGTTTGCTGTGCCCAGCCCCGGTTGAACGGGAGCTTGTGTGTGCTGGAGCAGGGCTGCCAACAGGCAGGACACGACCTGGGAAATAAAAACCCCTTTTTCTGACAGGGGATAAACATCTCCTCCTCTGGGCCTCGCTATCAGATGCTCTTTGCTCTTATTTTCAAACACTGAGTCCATTAACAATCCGGTTGGGAGCTCTGGGGGTTTCTCTCCAGGGTGGATCACATCCAGGGCCAATATTCTTCACCTCAGGATGAGGTTTCTGAGAAAAATCACTTTTTTTCCCTTCATAAACTGGTTTGAATTGGAATATTCTTCACCTCAGAATGAGCTCTCTGAGAAAAATCACTTTTTTTTCCTTGTTATGCTGTTTTGGACTGGAATATTCTTCACCTTAGGAAGAACTTTCTGGGAGAAATCACCTTTTTTTTTCCCTTCCATACTGTTCTGGGTTGGAATATTTTTCACCTCAGGAAGAGATTTATGGGAGAAATCACCTTTTATCCTTGTTACTGCTTTGGACTGGGATATTCTTCACCTTAGGAAGAGGATTTTGGGAGAAATCACCTTTTTTTTCTTCCTTTACTGGCTTGAGTTGGAATATTCTTCACCTCAGGATGAGGTTTCTGAGAGAAATCACTTAGAAATCACCTTTTTTTTCTTCCTTTACTGGCTTGAGTTGGAATATTCTTCACCTCAGGATGAGGTTTCTGAGAGAAATCACTTTTCTTCCTTGTTATGCTGTTTTGGATTGGAATATTCTTCACCTCAGGAAGAAGTTTCTGGGAGAAATCACCTTTTTATTTTCCTTCCATACTGTTTTGGGTTGGAATATTTTTCACCTCAGGAAGAGATTTTTGGGAGAAATCACCTTTTATCCTCGTTACTGCTTTGGACTGGAACATTCTTCACCTTAGGAAGAAGTTTTTGGGAGAAATCACCTTTTATCCTTGTTACTGCTTTGGACTGGAATATTCTTCACCTTAGGAAGAGGATTTTGGGAGAAATCACCTTTTTATTTCTTCCTTTACTGGCTTGAGTTGGAATATTCTTCACCTCAGGATTAGGTTTCTGAGAGAAATCACATTTCTTCCTTGTTATGCTGGTTTGGATTGGAATATTCTTCACCCCAGGAAGAGATTTTTGAGAGAAATTACTTTTTTTTTCCTTGCAATGCCATTTTGGGTTGGAATATTCTTCACCTCAGGAAGAAGTGTCTAAGAGAAATCACCTTTTTTTCTCTCCATACTGTTTTGGATTGGAATATTCTTCACTTCAGGATGAGGTCTCTGAGAAAAATCACTTTTTTTCCCTTTGCCATGCTGTTCTGGGCTGGAATATGTTTCACTCAGGAAGTTCCTGGAAGAAATCACCTTTTATCCTCGTTACACTGTTTTGAGTTGGAATATTCTTCACCTCAGGAAGTTTCTGGGATAAATTACTTTTTTTTCTTTCCATCCTGTTTTATATTGGAATATTCTTCGCCTCAGGAAGAAATTTTGGGGAGAAATCACCTTTTATCCTTGTTAATGCTGTTTTGAGTTGGAATATTCTTCACCTCAGGAAGTTTTTGGGAGAAATCACCTTTTATCCTTGCCACGCTGTTTTGGGAAGAGATGACAATCTTGACTCCACGTTTCAGAAGGCTGATTTATTACTTTATGATATATATTTATGATATATATTTATGATACATATTATATTGAAAGAAAATGATATATGTATGTGGGAGAGATTTTGTATATGGTTTTTATGGGTGCAGAAAAATCTGTGTACAGTTGTTGTTGGGAGCAGAAATTCTGTGTATGGCTCTTGCTGAGAGCAGAAATTCTGTGTATGGTTTTTACTGGGTGCAGAAAATCGGTGTACAGTTGTTGTTGGGAGCAGAAATTCTGTATATGGTTTTTATTGGGTGTAGATATCCTGGGTGGGATTTTCTTCTGGGAGCAGAAATTCTGTGTCTGACTCTTCCTGGGTGCAGAAATTGTCACCTGGGATTTCTGGGATGCCCCGAGTGTCATTCCCTGCAGATCCTGCCCTTTCAGACATGCAGACAAAATTCTTGCTCTGCTGATCCAGCAGCTGGAGCTGTACTGAGTGAGTGTTGCACAAAATTCCAGTCTGTCCGTGGAGATCCAGGTGTTGAAATCCAGAATTTCAGGTCCGAGAGCTTCTCTGCGTTCTCAGAGGTTCTTGAAGCCCTGAGTTTCTGCTTTCAGTGGAGTTTGCTCCTTGGAGTCTGAGGAGAAATGACTAAAAGCAAGAATGGGATCATATGATCTGATTCCTGCTGCCAAAAGATGGAGGGGAGGACAGATGGTTTAGGAATTAAGTGAATATTTTACAATGTTTTCCTTTCCAATAATAGAAAAACAAAAAGGGAGGTGAAGATTGCCTAATATTGCCCTGCCAAGCCATTAACAATGCAAATAAATGTGGAGGGAAAAAAAAAAGGTGTTTATTCCTTAAAATGTGTGGGAATGCAGGCATTAGTGGTGGAGTTATTTATTATTTTTAAAAAAAACTCAATTTACTCTTTTCTCCCTCCTAACCACCCCCCTGAACACGCCACTGTTTCACCCCAGTGAGTTGCTTTGTGGTTCTTGTGGTTTTTCTTCGCCCAGCAACAAGAGAAAAACATAAATAAAGGAAAATGTGCTTGGGGCTGCACACATTGGATGAGATTTCAGATGGTCAAAAGCAAATCTGGCCCCGCTCTGCAGTGAATCTGAGGCCAGAAATCTGGTTTTGGTACAAATGTGTGATCTCTGACCCAGCACAGGGGGATTTTAGTCCCCATCAGACCTTTCAAGGCTCTGGGGAGACTCCAAAATGGGAAATTCTTGAAGTTATTTTAGTGCCTCCCACTTTGGGGTGGTCAACGTTTTCATGAATGAATCGCGTTTTTCCTGAACAATTTTAAAAAACCAATGTCCATTCTGATTTCAAATTGCTGATTTTCTTCCTTTTGTTGTTTTTTTTTTGGTTTGTTTTCCAGGGTGGTGAAGGAGGAGATCTCAGATGACAACGCAAAGCTGCCCTGCTTCAATGGAAGAGTGGTGTCCTGGGTAGGTTGGATTTTGTGTGTGGAAATCTGTGCTTGATAATGGAGGCTGATTTTTAGATCCTGGTTTTTGCTGGGATGAAGGAACACAAGGAAATAACAGCAAAGTAGGTTTAGAGGAGTTTTTTTTTTTCCAACTGCACAGTCGATTTCCCCAATTTCTTCCTTTGTTAATGAGAAGTGCCCCGGGAACTCGGTTTGGGATGGGGATCCCTGCACAGTTGATTTCTCCAATTTCTTCCTTTCTTAATGAGAAGTGCTCTGGGAACTGGGTTTGGGATGGGGATCCCTGCACAGTTGATTTCCCCAATTTCTCCCTTTCCTAATGAGGTTGTGCCCTAGGAACTGGGTTTGGGATGGGGATCCCTGCCCCAGGAGGGACATCCTGGTGTCCCCTGGCTGCTCTCAGGGTTGGGTTTGGCAGCTGGGCAGTGCTCAGAGAAAGGAGCGAGCACCACTTTCCTCCAGGAAAAAGAGAAGATTCCCTGAATGAGCAAATTGGAATAATTTTATTCAAAGGAATAAAACCATCGGCGTTAGGGAATCAAACTGATGTTTAAACAAACAGAGGATGTTTGAGAGCTGAGGATCCGTCTGCAGGCAGCACCAGTTTCTCAATTTACTTTATTTTTTTTTAAAGTGGTCCTGAGCTTTCTTTATCCCCAGTGCTATAAAATGTGTGTCAGGTGCTGGGAGACACTTGGGGTTCTTGCACAAACCCATCTGTGGGCATTGCTGTGCATGTGTAAAAATGGGAAAATTCAGATTGCTGTGCTCCTGGAAATGACTGCAGTGGAATTTCACAGCCACAGCACATGTTTAAAAATGGGAAAATTCAATGTACACAGCCCCAGCACTAAATGTAAAAATGGGAAAATTCAGTGTACACAGCCCCAGCACAGGTGTAAAAATGGGAAAATTCAATGTACACAGCACAGCTGAGCCTCCTCTCCTCCTGCCCGTGGCTACTTTGAAGTTTTCCACCGGGGCTGACGTGGGGAAATGGGAGATTTTCATCTTTTTTAATCCCATTTGAAATCCTTCTATTTGTCAGAGGTGGGAACTTTGATCTGGGGTGTCATCTGCAGGACTGATTTCCATAGGGGAGGATCTTGCAGGTCTGGATGAGGGCTGAATTAAAATCCCTGTGCTAATTAGCGATTTCAGCTTCCTCCCCAGCCCCTCCTGTGTCCTGCTTGTTTTCCTCCTCCACAGCTCACATCTCCTTCCTTTGATTCAAGCCTGGGTTTGGTTTTTTTTTCCATTTTTGTTTTTTCCTTGTGTGTTTTGGGGTTTTTTTTGTTGTCTTTTTTTGCTGGTTTTGTTGTTGTTGTTTTTGTTGTTGTGGTGTTTTTTAAATAGCTGATATTTGTCCTGTTTTGCTAACACACAACACAGAATATAATTTTTCTCTGGAACCATTTATTTGGAGTTTTCTGGCACTGCTTACCTGAATGAAGTTATTAATGCAGTTTTTCCTTTTTGCTTTTTTGTTTTTGGGCCTTAACTGGGCAATTCGGAAAAAAAAAAAAAACGTGGAAGAAAATATTTTTTTACAACAAAATTAAAATGGTTTTCTATTCTCTTGTGAGCAAGTGGAATGGTGGAAGCTTGGGAGCGTGGGCAGGAATTGGTTTGTGGCGCTGCCAGCTCTGTTATCTCTGGTTTTTTAGGAAGGATTTGCAACATCTGGGAACAATTCCTTGCCTGGCTGCTGGGAATGTGCAGGTCCCCGTTGGCTGGCAGTGCTGTCACTGCTTTCTGGGAGGTTTTCCCTGCTTTTTCCCTGGGTGCCAGCAGATAATTTCCTGTCCTGTTTGCACATCAGCTTTTTCCAGCTCTGTTTGCAATTACAATGAGCTCCGTGGTGGGGCAGAACCACTTGACACAGGAGCTTCAGGGCTGGGAAAATGAAAAAATCCAAATGCTCAGAGCTGAGGCGGGGAATGAAAAACCCCCAGGAGCAGAATCTTGGATGGAACGAGCTGATTTCCAGGGCCAATCTCTTCACACCTTTTTTATATAAAACCCTCCCTCATCCCAAGCCTCATCTCAGCACAGCCAATTCCTCCTTGCTCAAATAAAAAATCCTTTTTGCTGATGAGGTTTTTGCAGAGCTGGGGGAGTCCTGGAGCCTTTCAGGAGGAATTTTTTTGCAATTCCTTTTCTGCAATTGCTCCTTTGGGAGCGGCCTCGTGTGGATAATGGGGCACAGCTCTGAAGCTTTGACTTGGGATCTGAGCTGCCTCTGACTTGATGGGAAATAATTATTTCCAGCTCAGAGATGAATGTGGCTGTTGGGAAGTTGCTGTCAAAAATATAAATGGCTCTTTTGGGTATTTCTTTAGTCACTGGGATGCCTTGGGAAGGCTGAGCTAGAACAGAGCTAAAGAATAAAGCAGGGATTTATGAAAAGTTTCTCCTCCATGGATCCACCTTGGGCAGCACAAGAGCCCAGCCAGGGCTGCACCCAAGATGGAGCAAAATGGTCCCAAAATGAAACCCAGGATGAACCAAAATGGTCCCAAAATGAACCCAGGATGAACCAAAATGGTCCCAAAATCAACCCAGGATGAACCAAAAATGGTCCCAAAAAATGGATGATCAATCACAAAATTTCAAGTTCTGCTCCATTTGCATCTTGGAGTGAATTGTCCCATCCCAGCTGTAGCCATGCAGTCCCATCCTTGTTTTTCTCTCTCCAGCCCACGGGGTTTGTGCTCCTGGGCTGAGATTTGGGTCAATTTGTCCTTGGTGCCCAGCTGGAGCAGGAATTGTTTTGTCTCCCTGCTCTGGTGCACAGAGCTCAGCACCCCCATAATGTGAACCCAGACCCACAGACTAAAGCAGCCCAGAATGTGAAAAATAGAAAAGTTAAACCTGAGGCATCAGTGCAGAATCTGGAAAATAGAAAAGTCCAAAACCTGAGGCATCACCTGGGATCAATCCCTCACCTCTCCCCGAGCTCAGAGAAGCACCAGGAGCTGCTGCTGGTCCCTCAGTGGGAGTTTCAATATTGTACTTTTGGTGCTGATGAATGAATCAATATTTAGCCAGATTGAGATACTGGATTTGGGATAATTCCCAGGCACTCCACAGAAGAATTCCTGGTGCTTGCAGGAACTCTGTGCCCATCCAGGCTGATGTTTTCATGTGGAACCTGAGTTTTAACCTGATTTTCTGCAGGTTTGGCAGATCCTGGGAGTTTGGAGGAGCTGGTGGGATTTTGAGGATGTCATTTTGTATAATTCTGGTTTTTTTTTCTGTTGGCAGCTGGTCCTGGCTGAGAGCTCCCACTCTGACACAGGTTCCCAATGCACCGAGAGCCACGTGGAGCTGCCCCCAGCCCTGGAGAGGACAGGAGGCATCGGAGACTCCCGGCCCCCCTCCTTCCAGTAAGGCCCAGTTTGTTCACCAGATCCTCATTTGGCAAATTGGTTTGTCAAATTCCTCATTCCTGTCTATTTTCTCACCCTCATTTCCCTTCCTGCTGCACGCCAATTTGATTTTTATACAAATCAAATATCGAGGAATTTAAAAGGGGATGGGACTGAAAAACCCCTGTCAATTGTTGAATATTTATCCAAAATATCTCATTTTCCTGGCCCCCATCATTCCAGTAATTCCCACTGATTTATTATTGATTTATTCCCATCTATTTCTCACCCTCATTTCCCTTCCTGCTCCGAGCCAGCTGGTTGTTGTTGTGGTTATAAAAAATCAAATATTGAGGAGTTAAAAGGGGGATGGGACTGAAAAAACCCCTGTCATTAAGAGTGAAATATTTATCCAATATATTTCTCCAGTATGAAAATATTTTACCCAAAATATCTCATTTCCCTGGCCCCCCATCATTCCAGTATTTCCCATTGATTTTATTATTGATTTATTCCTATCTATTTCTCACCCTCCTTTTCCCTTCCTGCTTCCAAGCCAATTGTTTGATTCTTATAAAAATCAAAATATTGAGGAGTTAAAAGGGGGATGGGAATGAAAACCCCCCTGTCATTGTGAAAGTGAAAATATTTTATCCAATATGAAATATTTATCCAAAATATCTCATTTTCCTGGCCCCATCATTCCAGTAATTCCCATTTATTTATGAAACTGTCATTCCCATCTATTTCTCACCCTCATTTCCCTTCCTGCTCCGAGCCAGCTGTTTGTTGTTGTGGTTATAAAAATCAGATATCGAGGAATTAAAAGGGGGATGGACTGAGAGCCCCCTGTCATTGTTAGAGTGAAATATTTCTCCAAAATATCTCATTTTCCTGCCTGCTGGGGATGAGTTAAATAGGGAGGGAGCCCAAAATGCTTTTTGCAGTAATTAGTGTGCTCTGTGTAATTAGGGAGGCTGCAGAGCCAGCTGAAGGCTGCTGGCACCAGGAATGATAATTCCAATTCCAATTCCATGATAATTCCAATTCCATGATAATTCCAATTCCAATTCCATGATAATTCCAATTCCATGGCCATCCAGAGGCCTGCCAGCTCCAGCTGTGGCTGTCGAGTATCTGCTTTGATATTCTCATTTCCTCTTCCTGATCCTTAGGATATCTTCATTTTCCAGGGAATTTCCAGCAGGAAAAACATTCCTCCTCCCACCAGGAGGATTTAAAGCAGGCCTTGTGCTCTTAGGGTGTGTTTGGAGATGGAAATAAGGCCCGGATTTGCCTTTTTTTTCCCATTTTTTTTCGGGAATGGATGTTGCCTGGAAGAGCCCTCAGTGTTACAATTCTTTTTAAAACAAACCTTTCAGAGGAGAAGAAATGCTGGGAAATGCTGGCAGTGCCTTGCTGGGGCTGTGCTGCCCTCCTGTGTTCTGATCTGGCCAGAAAAATAAAACCAGGCCTTTTGTCCTTTCCTGGCCTAAACCTGCCTGCAAGCAGCTGCAAGCTCCAGCTTTGTTTTCAAAAGATAATTAGCTGGTAATTAAAAAAAAAACCACGAGGTTTGTGGGTCCTCCTGCTTCGTTTTTTCCCCCTTTATTTTTTTGCTTTACCACTGATGAAATCCAAAATAAAACTTCTCTGGTTTTTTTCCCCTTTATTTTTTGCTTCACCATTCCTATCAATGGACTCAGCACAGGGGGGAAAAGGCAGCTGGGTTTTTTCTCTTTTCCCCTCGGAGGTGGTTTTGGGGGGGTCTCTTTTCCCCGCTCAGGGTGGTTTTTGGGTTGTCTTTTCCCCCTTGAGGTGGTTTTGGGGCTCTCTTTCCACCCTCAGGTGTTTTTTTGGGTTCCTTTTTCAACCCTCAGGTTGTTTTTTTGGGTTGTCTTTTCACTCCTCAGGTGTTTTTTTTGGGTTGTCTTTTTGCCCTCCGGTGGTTTGGGTTCTTTTTTCACCCCTCAGGTGCTTTTGGGGTTCTCTTCTCCCCACTTGAGGTGTTTTTTAGGTTCTCTTTCCTCCTGGTGGTGTTTTTGGGGCTCTCTTTTCCCCCCTGAGGTATTTTTTAGGTTCTCTTTCCCCCCCGAGGTGTTTTTGGGGGCTCTCTTTTCCCCATGAGGTGTTTTTTGGGGTGTCCCATCAGGCTGGGCCAGTGTGGCAGCGCTCGCCCTCAGCAGCTCAGTGCCCGCTGGAGCAGCCTGGGTGGGAAGGGGACAAACCAGAATATCACAGAGCTTGTCCCCTGTGCTCTGTGGCAGCCCCAACGCCGCCAGCAGCAGGGACGGCCTGGACAACGAGACGGGAACCGAGTCCGTGCTCAGCCACCGGCGCGAGCGGCACCCGGCGCAGGAACCGCGAGGGGCCACGAGGACGGTGAGTGCCCCTCGGTGCCCCTCGTCCTCCCTCCTCGTCCTGCCCTCCTCATCCTCCCTCCCCATCCTCCCTCCCCCATCCTCGCTCCTCATCCCTCCCTCCTCATCCTCGCTCCTCATCCCTCCCCTCCTCATCCTCCCTCCTCATCCTCGCTCCTCATCCTCCCTCCTCATCCTCCCTCCTCATCCTCGCTCCTCATCCTCCCTCCTCGTCCTCCCTCCTCATCCTCCCTCCTCGTCCTCCCTCCTCATCCTCCCTCCTCCTCTTCCCTCACGGCTTCCTCTGCAGGGTTTGAGAGGGTCCCCAGGATGAGGTGAGAGGTGGGGAATTGACTCCATGTTCCCAGAAAGCTGATTTGTTGTGATATGAGATGATGTTCTATAACATGATATGATCTATTCTATTCTATGTTCTATTCCTTATCCTATTATCTTAGAAATTATTTTATTTTATATGGTATATTTTTATTTTATATTATATATTATTTCATTTTATATTATATTTTATATTTTATTTTATATATTCTATTCTCTTATATATTCTATATTCTATTCTATGTTCTATTCTATATTCTATTCTCTATTCTATATTCTATGTTCTATTCTCTATTCTATTCTCTTATATATTCCTTACTATTATTTTTATTTTATATTCTATATTCTATTCTCTTATATACTCTATATTCTATTCTATGTTCTATTCTATGTTCTATTCTATGTTCCATTCTATATTCTATATTCTGTGTTCTATTCTATATTATATTCTCTATTCTATATTCTATGTTCTGTTCTATTATCTATTCTATTCTCTTATATATTCTATATTCTATTCTATTAATGATGTTTCTATGATGTTATACTGTACTATATTATACTTTATTATTTATATTATATTATATGATGTTATACTAATACTATATTATACTAAAACTATACTAAAACAATACAGAAAGGATACAGACAGAAGGTATGAACAAGAATGAATAATAAAATCTCATGACTGACTCCTCCAGAGTCCCACACAGCCGATGGCGATTGGTCCATTAGGTCATTAATTAAAAAACAATCCAATGAAACCAATCAAAACCTGCACCTGTTTGGTGAACATTCTCCAGCCCACATCCCAAAGCAAACAAACACAGGAGAAGCAATCAGAAAATTATTATTTTGCATTTTCTCTCTGAGGCTTCTCAACTTCCCAGGAGAAGAAATCCTGGTGAAGGGATTTTTTCAGAAAATATCACTGAGGTGATACTCTTCCTTCTCCTCTTCCTTCTCCTCTTCCTTCTCCTCTTCCTTCTCCTCTTCCTTCTCCTTCCTTCTCCTTCCTTCTCCTCTTCTTTCTCCTCTTCTTTCTCCTCTTCCTTCTCCTCTTCCTTCTCCTCTTCCTTCTCCTCTTCCTTCTCCTTCCTTCTCCTCTTCCTTCTCCTCTTCCTTCTCCTCTTCCTTCTCCTTCCTTCTTCCTCTTCCTTCTCCTTCTTCCTTCTCCTCTTCCTTCTCCTTCCTTCTCCTCTTCCTTCTCCTCTTCCTTCTCCTTCCTTCTCCTCTTCCTTCTCCTCTTCCTTCTCCTCTTCCTTCTCCTCTTCCTTCTCCTCTTCCTTCTCCTCTTCCTTCTCCTCTTCCTTCTCCTCTTCCTTCTCCTTCCTTCTCCTCTTCCTTCTCCTCTTCCTTCTCCTCTTCCTTCTCCTCTTCCTTCTCCTCTTCCTTCTCCTCTTCCTTCTCCTCTTCCTTCTCCTCTTCCTTCTCCTCTTCCTTCTCCTTCCTTCTCCTTCCTTCTACTTCCTTCTCCTTCCTTCTATTTTCCTTCTCCTCCTCCTCCTTCTCTCCTCCTCTCCTCCCCAAGAGACTCCTGGCTGCATTCCTGCCAGCTTTCAGGGACTCTTTATTATTATTACTATTATTATTTTAATGCAATAATTTGATAATTGCTCTGAAACTCTTTGAAGCTCAGCGTTTTTCCCAGAAACACTCCTCAGTGAAGTGGCAGAGGGATTGTTCTTTGACAATGTGCAGGACTTTGCGTAGCATGAGAACGTGAATGGCTTGGCTGTTGATTTCTCAAGGTTGGGATCAGCTGTGGTGTTTTCTGCCGGTGTAACAGAGGCTCTGAAGGTCTTTTCTTTATATCTAAAAGCACCCAAAGTGCACCTATAAAATGCAGAACTCCATCTCTTGCCTCTGGTCTGTACATCAAAGGAAGCTTGGGTTTTTCATTCATTGCCAGACAAGAATTTCCAGGCTTAATTAAGGACTAATAGGTGCCACCCATTGTGTTTAAAATGGTGCAGAATTTGGAATACTCGGGCCCAAGAAATGCCATCACAGCCTTTATTCACAGCTCCACCCACCAAAGCATTTGCCTCCAGTTAGAAATCAGATTTATGCTGAGGGATTGTGTTCATTTAACCCTTGCAGAGTGTCAGTGATGAGAAGTGAGTGGAAATCCCTCAGTGGGAGGAGCAGGGAGTTGTCTGTGCATGATCCTGACTGCAGATTCCTTTGAATCCAGTTAGAAATCAGATTTATGCTGAGGGATTGTGTTCATTTAACCCTTGCAGAGTGTCACTGATGAGGAATGATGGAAATCCCTCAGTGGGAGCAGCAGAGCTGTCTGTGCATGATCCTGACTGCAGATTCCTTTGAATCCAGTTAGAAATCAGATTTATGCTGAGGGATTGTGTCCATTTAACCCTTGCAGAGTGTCAGTGATGAGGAGTGAATGGAAATCCCTCAGTGGGAGGAGCAGGGAGCTGTCTGTGCATGATCCTGACTGCAGATTCCTTTGGGAACTGACAGAAAGAAGCAGAATCCTCTCACAGTGTTGATTAAAAACTTGGTGCAGGAAGAATGTGAAAAGGGGAGTTGTTTTAAGCATTAGATCAGTGCCAGGGCATGTTTTGTTCTGGATATTTTTGGCATAAGAGCTGGTGTTTGTGGATGGAATTGTGTGAGCACTGGAGTGGTCTGAAACCAAGTCATGCATTTCCCTTGAGAGGGAAATGGGATTAAATTTCCTCCTTTCACCAAAGCCCAGGCAAGAACCTGTCACAAACATTACTTTTTCTCTGAATTTAGACCTTCTGCCTGCAGCAGGTGAGTTCTGTTAGCGTGCTTTAAGCAAGGAGAGCTGCTTTGAAAGGCATTATTTGATGTCCATGGTGTTTCTGTGGTAAATAACAGTATTTAATTTAGCAATAACAACATCCAGTGCAATACCAGCACCAGGAGTGTGTTGTTTCCAGTGGGAAGGCAAATCTAAAACGCACAGTTCAGCTCTTTGTCCTGAATTGCCACTTGACAACACTAAAAGAAGTGAAAAACCCAAAACCTGGGAAGGATTTTAAGCCCTTTCCATAACACTGATCACAGGCTCTTGCAAGTCTTGTGTGGATGGAAAATGAGGGAGCAGCCCTAGGAGAAGGGGGACAAGGGAAAGGGCTGTGACACCTGGATCCAGCTGTTCCAGGGCCTTCAAATGTTCCTCCAGAAAATGAGGGAGCAGCTCTAGGAGAAGGGGGACAAGGGAAAGGGCTGTGACACCTGGATCCAGCTGTTCCAGGGCCTTCAAATGTTCCTCCAGAAAATGAGGGAGCAGCTCTAGGAGAAGGGGGACAAGGGAAAGGGCTGTGACACCTGGATCCAGCTGTTCCAGGGCCTTCAAATGTTCCTCCAGAAAATTAAGGAACAGCCCTCGGAGAAGGGGGACAAGGGAAGGGGCTGTGACACCTGGATCCAGCTGTTCCAGGGCCTTCAAATGTTCCTCCAGAAAATGAGGGAGCAGCCCTAGGAGAAGGGGGACAAGGTTGGGGAAAGGGCTGTGACACCTGGATCCAGCTGTTGTGTGCTGGGAAAACCCTCCCTGAAATGCAGTGAGAGTGTTTGATGTGCTCCTGCAGGGACTCGTTTGGAAATGCCCAGATGGTGCTTGGCAGAGGGATCTCCTGCAGCTCTGGGTTACTCACAGCTTTATCCAGAGGATTTATTCCAGAGGCACAGGGACAGCTCACCCAGCCGGACAATTTGGAAGTGTTTGGTACCAAAGCATCACCCACCCTGGCAAAGAGGATTTCCCCGGGTTCCCTCGAGGGGAGGGAGTTCTTGTTCCACAAGAAAGCAGGAGCAGGGTGTTGCAGCCTTCATTTCAAACAGGTGAAGTGGGGAAAGGTGTGAAGGAGCCATTTGGGAACAGAGACACCGAGCTGGAACCTGAGCAGGTCAGACAGGCTGAGCCCAGAGCGCTGGGATTGAGAGGTTCCGCAGAATGAAGGTTGGGAAAACCCCAACACTAAACAAAGATTTTTTTTTTTTTTTGGTGCTTCTCTCCATTTTAATTTACAAAAATTGTTTTCCTAATTTTACTGGAGAACGTTGCCAGCTTTGAAGTGCAACAGGATCTTTGCAGGGGTTTGGTTTGGAGCTGGGGTGATGGAGAATTGCCCAGGTTCTGCAGGGATAATGAGCAGTGTGGTACCATGGCTGGGTTGTTCAGCCTGGATGTTTTCCTTCATTGGTGCAGGGTTCCTCACCCCAGGAAAGCTGATTTTGCTGAATTCCACACACAGAGTGATAAATATTGATTGCAGGAAGGTGTGGGACACACCTGGGTGACCTGACAGCGTTTTCACACCTCTTCCCATTGAAAATGCAGAAAGATTTTGGGTTTCCCCAAGCTCGTCCACCCATTTCCCTTAAATTGTATTCCTATTTTAAGTGCACAGATAGTGAATCTCCATCTGTGCTGGTATATTCTCTGATTTTAAAAGAATCCCCACAAAGATGGTGGCTTGAAGAATGAAATAAAACCCTTTTTTTTTTGGAGCTGTGTGATAGACAATTTCCCTTGAATTGTATTCCTAGGGAATTGTATTCCACAATCTCCCTTGAATTGTATTCCTAGAGAATTGTATTCCACAGACAATCTCCCTTAAATTGTATTCCTACACAATTGCATTCCACAGACAATTTCCCTTGAATTGTATTCCTAGAGAATTGTATTCCACAGACAATCTCCCTTGAATTGTATTCCTATTTTAAGTGCACAGACAGTGAATCTCCATCTGTGCTTGTATATTCTCTGATTTTTAAAAGAATCCCGACAAAGACGGTGCCTTGAGGAACATAATAAAAACTCCTTTTTTGGAGCTTTATGACGCTGCAGATAAAAAACACCTCTCTGCTACCCCCCTGGTGTGTAACTCTCCTTTCTATTACAGTATATATAATATAACGTAATATAATGTAATGTAATGTTATGTAGTATAGTATAATATAATTTAGTATAATATAGTATAGATATCAGAAGGTTAATTAACTACTTTATTATACTAAAGTATTTAATTAACCTTCTGATATCAATGGAGTCCTCCTCATCATTTTCTCTACTTCATCGATGCAGAAATATCTCTGCAGTACCCCCCCTGGTGTGTAACCCTCCTTTCTATTATAGTATATATAATATACTATAATAATGCAATATAGTGTAATATAATATAGTGTAATAAAAGTAATTAATTAACCTTCTGATATCAATGGAGTCCTCCTCATCATTTCCTCTACTTCATCGATGCAGAAATATCTCTGCAATACCCTGGTGTGTAACCCTCCTCTCTGTGCCCTGCAGCCCCCAGGATCAACGGGCACCCCAAGCTGGAGCGGCACCGGGAGCACGGGCCCTGGCTACGACAGCTCCTCCACCATGCTGAGCAGCGAGCTGGAGTCCAGCAGCTTCATCGACTCTGAGGACGATGACAACACCAGCAGGTACAGCCCTGCCAGGGACACAGCTCTGGGCGCCTTCTTGGGCTCCTCTTCTCTTTTTTTTGGGTTTTTTTTTAAATTTTCCTTTCATTTCTTTTGTGGTTTTGATGCCTTGTGAAGGCTGCCCTAGAACAGAGACTAGACAGATTTAAAGTAGAGATTTATGAAAAGGATCTCCTCAATGGATCCACCTTGGGCAGCACAAGAGCCCAGCCAGGGCTGCATCCAAGATGAACCAAAATGGTCCCAAAATGAACCCAGGATGAACCAAAACGGTCCCAAAATGAACCCAGGATGGACCAAAATGGTCCTAAGATGAACCCAGGATGGACCAAAATGGTCCCAAAATGAACCCAGGATGGACCAAAACGGTCCCAAAATGAACCCAGGATGGACCAAAAATGGTCCCAAAATGAACCCAGGATGGACCAAAATGGTCCTAAGATGAACCAAAATGGTCCCAAAATGCATGATCACTCACAGGGTCTGTCACTTTTACAAGTTCTGCTCCATTTGCATGTTGGAGTCAATTGTCCAATTATTCATAATTAATAATATTTAGCTGATGAAGTCCCATCCTTGTTTTTCTCTCTCCAGCCCACGGTGTTTGTGCTCCTGGGCTGAGATTTGGGTCATTTGTCCTTGGTGCCCAGCTGGAGCAGGAATTGTTTTGTCTCCCTGCTCTGTGCACAGAGCTCAGCATCCCATAATGTGAACCCAGACCCACAGACTAAAGCAGCCCAGAATGTGAAAAACAGAAAATCCAAAACCTGAGGGATCAGCACAGAATCTGGAAAATAGAAAAGCCAAAACCTGAGGCATCAATTTGAGCACAGGTTGTTCATCAGAGCATCCTTGTGTGGAGTCACTGCTCAGTTTTTGGGTCCAGGCTCTGCACCCAATATATAAATCTATGAGTTATACCTCTAAGTTATATCTGAAGATATAAGAAGTCTTTACCTCTGTTATTGGGTCCAAACCACTGCTCCAGTTGGAAGAAAAGCTCTGCTCCTCTCCTTTTCATAGCAACAATGCCACATTTCCAGATCAAAGCACTCTGCCTACCTATTTATAAAGCAGTGCTGTGAATATTAAAACCAAAATAGTGTCAGCAGAGGTTCCTAATAAGTGTGCACTTCACTGGAGCTCAATTATAGAGGAATTCCTGGGTAATTGCAGAGTCTGAGACCTATGAGCAGTTCAGGAATTCATCAAAGTTAATGCTGCTGCAAAGGCTGCCATGGATTTGTGGCTTCTTCATTATTTCTTTCTTTTTGTGGAGGCAGAGTGTGTGAATTATTCCCTGCTTGAAAAATACCTCTCATTTCAAGACATCTTTGTTATATCTAAAGATGGTTTTGTTTTTCTTTAAGAAGTCTTTAAGCCAATACATTTCATGGATTTGAAATACTTATCTTCATGGATGTAAAACCAATCTAAAGTATTTTCCTTCCTTCCTTTTCCTGGCCACATTCTCTGGAATATTCTTCATTTTCCTGGCCACTGGGTCTGGAATTGTGTGGACTCTGAAAATCCAGCATGGATTTGTCAGAGGACAGCAGGGTGACAGATCTCTGGTGGGTCACAGGGATCTGCAGCTAAAAAAGGCAGAACACGGAAATTTTAATAAAACCATGTGATTTTTAATAAAAACAGCAAAAAGCAGCTACTCCTGGAGGTCATGAACCCCTTGCTGTGCTTACAGCCATGATCAGTTTATGGATCTTGGTGGATCTGTTGGGTCTTGCAGTTGGTCAGGGTTTAAAGACTTCACAGTTCTGATTGAAGGCTGAGAGTTTCCAAAAGAAAGGGTGACTAAAATTCGCATTGGAGATTTAGTCCTGAATTGGTTTCAAGAATTTATTTTGCCCTCCCAGTGAAGCGCAAGGTGTCCCTGCACATGGCAGGGCTTGGAATAAGATGAGTTTAAGGCCCCTTCCAACCCAAACCATTCCATAATGAGATATAAAAAATCACTTTTCTGGATATTTCCCTGCATGGAGGGCTGGTCCTCAACCCTGAATGCACCCAAAGCTTTCAGAGCTTCGAGGCTTCCCCCAAAACCTGGAGCCCACAACAACAACAACAACAACAAAACCTTGCAGCTTCTTTGTGTTTCTTGTAAATAAATGAAGAATTTCCACGGCAGCCAGCAATGCAGTGGGGCAGGATTAGCCCAGGGGTGGCCACATTAGAGCAGAGCCAGCGAAATCTCGCTGTATGAATAAAATAACAATGAAACTTCCCGAGTCTGACCTGAGAAGAAAGAGATTCTTGGAAGCTGCTGCTCCTGCCTTTCCCTCTGGAGGCTGGGCAGGAGTTTTTGGCACAGGAGGAGCTGCCAGGCCAGCTAGTCAGGAAGAACCACTGCAGGAATGCTCCGAGGTATGCTGCCGTGTTCCAGGGGTGATGATGATGATGTTCTCAGGCACAGGAGACTTGCTGCTGGCAGGGAGAAGTTTTCTGTAGAGGCAAATCAGGCAAAGAGCAAATGGAGAAGGTTCCAGAGCTGCCGGAGGCACCAGCCTGGGGACACAGGAGGGGTCTGAGGGGTGAGTTTGGCTCCTGAGGGACAGAGGGGTCAGTTTGGTTCCTGAGGGACACATCCCCAGGGGTCTGAGGGGACAGTTTGGTTCCTGAGAGTCATATCAGTGTGGGGACAGAGGGGTCAGTTTGGGTCTTGAGGGACACATCAGTGTGGCAATAGAGGGTTCTGAGGGAACAGTTTGGTCCCTGGTGGACACATCCACTGGGGAAAGAGGGGTCTGAGGGGTCAGTTTGGTTCCTGAGGGTCATATCAGTGTGGCAATAGAGGGGACAGAGGGGTCAGTTTGGTCCCCTGGGGACAGAGGGGTCAGTTTGGTTCCTGATGGACACAGAGGGGTCACTTTGGTCCCTGGTGGACACATCCCCTGGGAACAGAGGGGTCTGAGGGGACAGTTTGGTCCCTGATGGACACAGAAGGGTCAGTTTGGTCCCTGATGGACACACCAGTGTGGCGACAGAGGGTCTGAGGGATCAGCTTGGTTCTTGAGGGACACATCAGTGTGGGGTCTGAGAGGTCAGTTTTGGTTCCTGATGGACACATCCCCTGGGGTCTGAGGGGTCACTTTGGTTCCTGAGGGACACTCTAGCTTGAGGACAGAGCGGTCTGAGGGGTCAGTTTGGTCCCCTGGGGACAGAGGGGTCAGTTTGGTCCCTGATGGACACACCAGCTTGGGGACAGAGGGGTCACTTTGGTTTCTGAGGGACACATCAGTGTGGGGATAGAGGGGTCTGAGGGAACAGTTTGGTCCCTGATGGACACACCAGCTTGGGGACAGAGGGGTCAGTTTGGCCCCCTGATGGACACATCCCCTGGGGTCTGAGGGGTGGGTTTGGTTCCTGGTGGACACATCAGTGTGGGGACAGAGGGGTCACTTTGGTCCCTGATGGACACACCAGTGTGGGGTCAGAGGGGTCAGTTTGCTTCCTGAGGGACACACCAACTTGGGGACAGAGGGATTGGTTTGGTCCCTGAGGGGCACATCAGTGTGGGATCAGGGGCGTCAGTTTGGTTTGTGACAGCTGATGGACACATCCTCTGGGGTCTGAGGGGTGAGTTTGCTTCCTGAGGGACACACCAACTTGGGGACACAAGGGTCAGTTTGGTCCCTGGTGGACACACCAACTTGGGGACACAAGGGTCAGTTTGGTCCCTGGTGGACACACCAGTGTGGGGACAGAGGGTCTGAGGGGTCAGTTTGGTTCCTGAGGGACACATCAGTGTGGGATCAGGGGGGTCAGTTTGGTTTGTGACAGCTGATGGACACATCCTCTGGGGTCTGAGGGGTGAGTTTGGTCCCTGGTGGACACACCAACTTGGGGACAGAGGGATTGGTTTGGTCCCTGAGGGACACATCAGTGTGGGGACAGAGGGGTCAGTTTGGTTCCTGATGGACACAGAGGGGTCAGTTTGGTTCCTGAGGGACACATCAGTTTGGGGACAGAGGGGTCAGTTTGGGTTTTGAGGGACACATGCCCTGGGGACAGTTTGGTTCCTGAGGGACACAGAGAATGGAGAAAAAATTATTAATATTATTACTATTACAGTAATTTAAAAAAATCTCTGTGGTATTTATTTGCCATTTGTGCTAGAAGCGCAGTCAGGGTTTTGAGCAGTAGCTGGTGCAGGAAATGAATTGGCAGTGATAATTCCAGGTTTGTTTTTCATCTTTGCACTTTATTTGTCTCAAAAGCTCCAATTGACCATCTTGTCTTGCTCATCAGATTGTAAGAATAACAACTTTTACCCAGTATTTCTGGAGATGCTTCAGAGAGCAAAATATTCCTCATTAGAGGAGGCTTGAGCTGCTTTTTAGCATCCAGATGCTCCCAGAATATTAAGGATTCAGCAGGGATGCATGAAGGCTGTGGGTTGTGCAGAAATCACAAGGAGAGATGATGAAAATAGGTGTAAAAATGTTCCTGCAGAACCTTCTGATCAGCAGTTTTGTGCAGCTGCTGTGAGAGGCTGGTTTAACTCTGAATTTTTCCCTGAAATGTTTTGTGTCCCCCTAAACTAAAGCTGAGCTTTTCTCAGGAGCTGATTCTCATCCTTCCATCCTAATACTGAGCAGAATGGCAAAAATACAACAAGAACAGCTTCACTTCTCAGGTGTTATGACCTGCTAACAGGAGCTCAGGGATTTGCCAAGAAAGTCTGGTTTTGCTGGTTTCATTTGAGAGAAAAAATGTGTTTTTTAGAGAGCAGGCAGCTTCACTGTGCCTTGGCTTTCCTCAGATTCTCCTAAAGTGAGAAATTTTAGCTGAGGGAAGAGGAGGAGAAGGAAATGGGAGAGGAAGCAGGAAGGGGGAGAATATTGACAGCAAAATAAAAGAGGAGGTTTTTGTGTCAATCTTTGATGAATATTGAACAAACCCAGTTTTGGGAGCCCTGGGTTTGACACCTCCTTATTTTTCCTGATGGAAGGCAAAACCTCCCATCCCCAGATGCCGTGTGAGCTGTTTTACCAACCAGAAATTATCACTTTTTGGATCTTTTTTTTTACAAAATCCCACCTCTTGTCTCTTCAGTCCCCCTTGCAGGGAGGGGAAGGAGGAGTGTGTGAGGTTCACATGCCTGAAATAGTTGTGTGAGCTCAAGGGAATGTCAGGAGATTCACACCCTCTGAGCACCTCCAGGGCTGATACCTGATAAAAATATTTTCAGGCCAGAGGGGTTTCCTGTGGGCAATTCCTTTTTGGAATTGCTGGCATCGAGTTTTTGAGGTGTTTGTCACATTCCTGCTTGTGGCTGGAACGTGGAAGGCAGGGATGTGGAAATTGGGGGGAAAAGCCTGGCACTGTTTGTTTTGTGTATGATGTTGGAATATTTAATCTTGGTTAATGATGGAGCATTGCTTTGTCTTTTTATTTTCTTTTTTTTTTCTTTCTTTTTCTTTTTTTTGCCATTCTTACATATTAAATAGAGGAGAGGTGTCTCTCTGGTGTTATAGTGGTATTTTAATAATCTGGGCGTTGTTCCAGGCTCCTGAAATTAATTTGGGCAAATCCATTTCTGTCTCTTTCTGTTCTGTGTAAAGCGAGGATGATTCATGCTCCAAACTCTTAAAGACCTTAAAGATTTTATATGTAAAATGTGGCACATTTAGGTTCTGCAAGTTTGGAGAGCCTGGAAAAAAAGCAGCAAAATAAAACTTAACAGAATGTGTGAAGGTAAATCATATTCACTGCCCCCCTGTTACCAATTTCTATTAACAGAATGTGTGAAGGTAAATCATATTCACTGTCCCCCTGTTACCAATTTCCTTTAAATTCAAGCCTTGAATTCCTGGTAACAGTGGAAGAAAATACAGCACCATGGCAGGACTGACAAAAATGAGCATTATGGGTTGCACTCAGACCTGCTCCCAGAAGAAAACAAGCGCTAAATTAACCAATAATTAAATTATTCAGCTGATCCCTGCTGTCCTGGAGCTGGAATGTCCTGCTGAGCTGTGTGTGTGCTTCCCCCTGTCCTGCTGCTGCAGGAATCAGCTCCTGCGGGTGGCAGAGCCTCTCGGGGGGTGACATTTGCTGTCCTTGCCCTCAGGTTGAGCAGCTCCACGGAGCAGAGCACCTCGTCCCGCCTCATCCGCAAGCACAAGCGCCGGAGGAGGGAAACAGAGGATGAGGCAGATTGACAGGGTAAGGCCGGCACCAGCAGCGCCCAGCGAGGTGAACTGGGGTTGTTGAGGGGAGCTCTTGGCTCAGGGAGGGATCCAGGACAGGTCTGTGCCTGTTGGATTCACTGGGAAGGTTCCCCGTGGGCTCAGTCTCTGCATTTGATGTTCTCCAGAGTGAGGTTTTCACCTCTCCCTTTCTCCTCTCGCTGTGCAGAGATCCCATTTCTTGTCTTTTCCAAGATAAATCTCTGCAGGAGAAGCTCCATTGTGCTGTGGGAAGGGGTGTGAGGTACCCTGAGACCTGCAGGGAGGAGAAATCCCAAGTTCAAAGGAAATCCCAAATCTTTGCTTCTGCCCTTCCCTGTGCCAGTCCTGGGCAGCAGGATGAGGCTGACCCCACAGACCCTGAATATCTGTTTTATTCTCCCTTAAACCTCAGTCTCCACACATTTTATCACAGGATAGTGTTTTAGAAGGCACCTTTGTATTTCATTTTGGAGGCAGGGCAGCGTTTCTCCTGTCCCCTCCTGCTGGATCATGTGCTGTTCACTCCTCCCTTTAGGGAGGAGCTGTGGGTGCAATAATTCACACTCCACTGGGCACTTTAGGATCCAAATGTTTGCCTGTCAGGCACAGCCAGGAAGCAGAAATAATTCCAGGGGAAGTTCAGCTGACAAACCTCAGTATAGGAACGTGCTCTGTGTGTTTTGTGATCAGACCTTTGGAGAAAGTGCAGACTCTGCTCAGATTTCTTTCCTTAAAATCTCGAAATGAAGCAGAATTTTGAGGAAGCCTCAGTAGTTTCTGGCTGCCTTTCAATTGGGAACCTCTTCATCAATTCCTGATGAGTTAATCCTCAACAGTTCTTACTCTGAGCCATTTAAAACCTTGAGACTTTTTCTGTTGTGTTTTGCAGTCGTCCTCGTTCAGCAGCATCACTGACTCCACCATGTCCCTAAACATCATCACTGTCACACTCAACATGGGTAAGAGGACAAGCCACGTTTTTTTTATGATGAATTTCGAGTGGTAGAGATGTATTTGGTATTTATCTGGATTCCTAATCCAGAACTGGGCCAGTAGATCAGTGTTCCTTCCAGGAAAGGAGCTGGAACTGCAGGATGTGGGGTTAAGGGTGAGGGATTGGGGTAGAAGGGCACTGGGGGTTTGCATTTCTGCTGCTCCTGTGTTTCATTTGTCAGCCAGGCAGGAATGTGCAGGGCTGCCAGCAAATTCAGCACCTTTCAGCAGCACCCAAACCCTTCTTGCCTCTCTGACATGTGGAACAAACATTGCCTAATGTGCTCAGTGCTAATTTCCAGGTGTGGACAAGTCTTTTCAGTGCTCTTCCTCTTGCTGCTTTTTTTTTAAAGTAACATTGTCTTGGATGAAAAAATCCTGTGTTTAGCAGCCTTTCCCTGAAGGTGCCAGGCAAATACCCATCATTAGAGCAGCCTGAGATCATTGCAAGTCAAACCTTGCCCCGCTGATGTGCTGAGATGTTTCAAAGCTGAAACAGCCTCTTTGCTATCATTCCAATCACTTTATCTGTTTCTTTCCCCCCCCCCCTTTCCCTACCCTTTGTGTCCATCTAGAGAAGTACAACTTCCTGGGCATCAGCATCGTGGGGCAGAGCAATGACCGGGGCGATGGTGGCATCTACATCGGCTCCATCATGAAGGGAGGGGCGGGTGGCGGCGGACGGGCGCATCGAGCCGGGGGACATGCTGCTGCAGGTGGGTCCCTGTCCCCAAACCCTGCTGCTCTGCCCTGCCCTCCCACCAGCCCCACGGGCTGCACTGAGCAGGGAGCAGAATTTATTCATCCTCAGAGAAACGTGGCCCAAAGATGGCTGAAATCGGCAATTCTTTGTGAGACGCTCTGGGAAACGACGTCTCAAAGGGATGGAAGTGGCGACCATGAAATGGTGGGATGGAAATGGCAACCAGGCAGATAAATTGGGGGATTAATGAAGTAATTAAAACACATTTAACTTCCCTGCTGCAAAGGCTGACCTCTGCTCTCTGTTTCAGGTGAATGATGTCAATTTTGAGAACATGAGCAATGACGATGCCGTTCGGGTTCTGCGGGAAATCGTCTCCAAACCAGGGTGAGCACATCACGAAACCCCTTCCTGTTTATCCTCCATGTTCAGCTGTTGGAGCTGGGAAAACCTCAGAGAAATCAACATTCTGATATCCATCAGCAAGACTCATCTCCGCTGTGAACTTCTCAGTGTAAATGATGGATAGGTGAGGTTGGCTCTGGCCAAAACCAACACGAACTGAGGAGTTGCCTGGTTTCAGCGGAGCTGTTTGTTTATGTGATGAGAATTTTAATATCTCAAAAGCTGATCATCCAAGAGATTTCACCACCAGTTATCATCTCTGCAAAAACAGGAACCTCCCTGATGTGCTTCATACTGAAAATATTAGAAAGTTTCTCAAAACTATTCATATTGAAAATATTATAAAGCTTCTCAAAACCACTCTCAGAATGTACTTGACAACTGCTGGATAGGAATAAATTTGTTTCAAATAGTTCTTGCAGCATTTCCAGCTCTGTAGGAAATTTAAGAATCATCTTAACCTGTTTTCTTTCTTCCTAGACCTATCAGCCTAACAGTAGCCAAATGCTGGGACCCTACTCCCAGGAGTTATTTCACCATCCCCAGGGGTGAGTACACATTTGGGTTCTTTGCTGGTTTCCTGGGAAGCTCCCAAGATCTGGAATATTTTCACCTATTTTGGCACCTAGCAGATTCTACCCATTCAGTTCTTTTATTTGTTTACTTCTGTATTGGGAGCCTGAGGTTCCACTGCCCATTGGATTTCTGGGAGTTTTTCTCTTGGTTCATATCTTTGGATCAAGCCCCAAAACTTTTGGAAGGTGATTTTAACCTTTCAGTTCATAAAAGATTTGGAAATAATTATGCCAAGCGTTTAAAAATCCTCATTTTCTCACAGTGAACCTTTAGAGAGAACTGAGTGTTTTGACCATGTGAGGGAAGCAGCAGTGGTAGACATAAAAAAATGAAAATTTTCTTGTTTTCAGTAGCAGTAAAAGATCTGTGCTCATGTAACAGACACAGCTGCCTCCTGCTGGTGAGGGCTGTGCTGGTGGTGCTTGAAACTCATATTAAAACCAGTGGTAACCAAGAGAAAACCCTTCAGACCCCTCCCAATCTTGGTATTTCCTGCAAGTTTTGACCCCATTTTCCATCCCGTTGTGGTGGTGCCAACTGTGGCACCTCCCTCACACGAACCCCTCAGAAAACCAAAGAAACAACAAGAAAATCAGAGAAAACCCTTCAGATCTCTCAAAATCTTGGTGTTTGCTGCAAGTTTTGACCCCATTTTCTGGGCCTTTGTGGTGGTGCCAACTATGGCACCTCACTCACATGAACCCCTCAGAAAACCAGGGAAACAACAAGAAAACCAGAGAAAACCATAGGAAAACATGATAAAACCCCTCAGATCTCTCAAAACCTTGGTGTTTCCTACATTTCTGACCCCATTTTCCAATCCCTTTGTGGTGGTGCCAGCTATGGCACCTCACTCACACGAACCCCTCAGAAAAACCAGAGAAACCACAAGAAAACCAGAGAAAACCCCTCAGATCTTTCAAAACCTTGGTGTTTGCTGCATTTCTGACCCTGTTTGCTGTCCCTTTGTGGTGGTACCATCAGTGGGATCTCACTTGTGCGGAACCTCAGAAAACCAGAGAAACCACAAGAAAACACGATAAACCCCCTCAGATCTCTCAAAACCTTGGCGTTTCTGACCCCATTTTTCCAATCCCTTTGTGGTGGTGCCAGCTATGGCACCTGACTCACGTAAACCACAAGAAAACCAGAGGAAAACCCCTCAGGTCTTTCAAAACCTTGGTCTTTGCTGCAAGTTTTGACCCCATTTTCTGGGCCTTTGTGTTGGTGCCGACTGTGGCACCTCACTCACATGAACCCCTCAGAAAACCAGGGAAACAATAAGGAAACCAGAGAAACAGCAAGAAAACACGATAAGACCCTCAGATCTCTCAAAACCTTGGCGTTCCCTACATTTCTGACCCCATTTTCCAATCCCTTTGTGGTGGTGCCAGCTATGGCACCTCACTCACACAAACCCCTCAGAAAACCAGGGAAACAACAAGAAAACACGATAAACCCCCTCAGATCTCTCACAACCTCATCCTTTCCTACATTTCTGACCCCGTTTCCTGTGCCTTTCGCCCGCAGCTGAGCCGGTGCGGGCCGATCGACCCCGCGGCGTGGATCTCTCATACCACGGCCATGACGGGAGCGTACCCCCGTTACGGTATGAGCCCCTCCATGAGCATCACCACATCTACCAGCTCCTCACTAACAAGCTCAATTCCCGAGTCGGAAAGTAAGTCACCCCCTGGCCAGCCCAGGGCAGGGGGCTGCTCGGGGCCACCAGGGCCCGGCCACGGGCACGGTGACAGCGGCGGCGCCAGCCAGGCCTTGAGTGGTTTCTCGCACTTGGGGAAAGCAGGAGAGGAAATAATTGGGCCAAACCGTGCCAAAACCCCCTTTTGGCGAAGGTTGGAGGTTGATGTGGAGGTGTTTGGTCAGGGTTTTGTCTCAGGGAGAAGTGGTTGCTGGTGGATTTCAGTGGTAGGTTCAGGTTTTTCCGCTCCAGGTGCGTTTGGTTGGTTTTTAATGAATTTCAACGATAACGTTCGCGTCTCGCTTGGGAAATCCTTCCCTGATATTCACATGGACTTCTTTTATATTTTTGATAATTTTTTTTGTTCTTTTTATGTTGCTAGAATTTATTGAGCAAGCTGAAACCAAATTTAACATCCCATGTGAAATTATGATTAGATTTCAACCTGTTTCCTGGTTTGGCAGTCTGAAAGAGCCATATCCATGAAACCAAGAGGTTGGATCTTAAAGATAGGTTCAGGTTTATCCACTCAGGTGTATTTGGTTGGTTTTTAATAAATTTCAACGATAAACGTTTGTGTTTCACTTGGGAAATCCTTCCCTGATATTCACATGGCCTTCTTTTATACTTTTTAATAATTTTTTGCTTCTTTTTTAATATTCCTAGGGTTTATTGAGCAAATTTAACATCCCACATGAAATTATGGTTAGATTTCAACCTGTTTCCTGGTTTGGCAGTCTGAAAGAGCCATATCCATGAAACCAAGAGGTTGGATTTTAAAGATAGGTTCAGGTTTATCCCCTTAGGTGGATGGGAGAGCTGCCTTCTTGAATTTGGATTGTTTTTAAAAATTTCAACAATAATGTTTTTGCTTTCATATGGGAAATCCTTCCCTGATATTCACATGGCCTTTTTATATGACCAAAATGGGAGCATTTCAGGTGCATCTCAGAATTTGCCATATTTGTACAGCAACCAGAGCTTAGAAAATACCAATTTTCTGTTCATATGCAGATCTCAGGTCTCCAAGAAAATACAATTTATTGCTCTCCAATATTTAGTTTGTTGGTGTATTGTTTTTTTTCCCCAGACATGTTGCTTTTTGCCACTAACCAAACTAACTTGAAGCAAAAGCAAAGTTTTAGTGTTTATTTGAGGTTTGTAAGTATTGAAGTTGCATGCAGAGCTGGTCTGGGATGTTTTCATGCATTTGGCAGTGCATGTATGGAAAGGAACATTTCTAGTTTTCATTGTTTCACGCTTGCTGTACCTTTTTTTATCCAAAATTTTGGGTGGCTGGAAAAGGACAAAAGTGCTTTTGAAAGGTGGGTGATGTGGGGAACTGGGAGGGGAGGAGGATTTTGGAATTCCTGCTGGAGAAGGGTGTGGGCTACAAACAGAGGTCAAAATGAATTTTCTGGGGCTGGAAGATGGGACAGGAAAGGAGGATTTGACAAATTCAACCTCAACCTTGTTCTGATTTTATTGTAAAAATTGATCAGGAAGGTGTGAAACCTCTGGGGATCCAGTTCTGCCTGTAACGGTGTGAACCTGGGAATGGCTGGGGAGGCATTTGGGAGATTTTTTAAAAAAGATTGAGAGCAGAGCAATCCTGGGAGGAATGGATTGTGAGGGGACCCTGGGAAAGGATTTTATAAGAAAATCCCTGATTTCTTCTGAGGAGGGAAGATTTCTTTTCGAATTTAATTCTCCCCATGAATGTCCAGATCTTTAAATAAAAGTCTGGACGTGGATTGACCATGGAAACCCTTCCTCCATGGAGATGGGGGGTATTCCTGAACCCCAAAAGAACAAACCCCAAAAGCTTTTCCCCAGAGTTCCTGGGGAATTGAAATGGAAAATGATGGATCACAAAAACTCTGGGGTTTTTTCCTGCCAGTCTGGATGCAGAGAGGATCCTGCAGCTGCTCTGGGAAGCCAAGATGTGGGGGACTCAGAATTTCTGTCACTAAACTGGTGGCCTTGAGCCCAAAATCTGAAAAATTGCTGCAAATGCCGTAATTCACTCTGTGGATGAGGGTGCATTTGGGAATCTTTGTGTCTTTATTTGATTTGATTTGATTTGATTTGATTTTAAAATTTTTGCATCTGTTGATAAAACTGTATTTTTATTTCACCCAAACTGGGAGCTGAGAAGTTCCTCCAGGCTGAGTTCATTATTTCACAGCAGCCTGTGGCCTCTCTTCCTTGCAGAATTAGAAGAATCTCCCTTAACTGTGAAGAGTGACATGGCTACTATTGTCAAGGTCATGCAGCTGCCAGACTCAGGCCTTGAAATTCGGGACAGGATGTGGTTAAAAATCACCATCTCCAATGCAGTGATCGGTAAGCAGACCCCAGGAACGCTGAGAGGGGAAAAAGCCCCGTGATTTAATGAAAACAGGGTAGAAAACTACCTTTTAATGAGCTTTTTTTTCATGTCTGTGACCTCTCATATTTCATTTATGGCCAGGAAATAACTCTTGTGTACATGTAGGTGATCAGCTGGCACAGTTTGGCTCAGATAATTCCATTTTATTTCAGCTGGCACAGTTTGGCTGAGATAATTCCATTTTAGATGTTCAATTTGCACAGTTTGGCTCAGATAACCCCATTTTAGGTTCACCTGGCACAGTTTGGCTCAGATAATCCCATTCTAGGTGTTCACCTGGCACAGTTTGGCTCAGATAATTCCATTTTAGGTGTTCACCTGGCACAGTTTGGCTTCTGATAACCCCATTTTAGGTTCACCTGGCCCAGTTTGGCTCAGATAACCCCATTTTAGGTGTTCAGCTGGCAGTTTGGCTCAGATAATCCCATGTAGGTGTTCAACTGGCACAAATTTTGCTCAGATGATCCAATTTTTAGATGTTCACATGGCACAGTTTGGCTCAGATAGCCCCCTCTAGATGTTCAGCTAGCACAGTTTGGCTCAGATAACCCCATTTTTAGGTGTTCACCTGGCACAGTTTGGCTCAGATAATCCCATTTTAGGTTCACCTGGCACAGTTTGGCTCAGATTATCCCATTTTAGGTTCACCTGGTACAGTTTGGCTCAGGTAATCCCATTTTAGGTGTTCACCTGGCACAGTTTGGCTCAGATGATCCCATTTTAGGTTCACCTGGCACAGTTTTGGCTCAGATAACCCCATTTTAGGTTTACCTGGCACAGTTTGCCTCAGATAACCCCATTGTAGATGTTCACCTGGCACAGTTTGGCTCAGATAATTCCATTTTAGGTTCACCTGGCACAGTTTGGCTCAGATAACCCCATTTTAGGTGTTCAGCTGGCACAGTTTGGCTCTGATAACCCCATTGCAGATGTTCACCTGGCACAGTTTGGCTCTGATAACCCCACTTTAGGTGTTCAGCTGGCCCGGGGTAGCTGAGCTGACCCCGTGTCTCCCCGGCTGTCCCCTTGCAGGAGCAGACGTGGTGGACTGGCTTTACACGCACGTGGAAGGCTTCAAGGACCGCCGGGAGGCGCGGAAATACGCCAGCTCCATGCTGAAACACGGCTACCTCAGGCACACTGTGAACAAAATCACCTTCTCAGAGCAGTGCTACTACGTCTTCGGAGACCTCTGTGGCAGTAAGTGCCCAGCTGTGGCCCTGTGTCCCCTCTGTGCCCCGCGGTGCTCCTTGTCCCCTTGTGTGTCCTCACAAGGAGGGGTTTCCACGAGGGTGGCAGAGCTCTGGAGCTGCCCAGTGTTGGAGCCACGATATTTTCTGAAAAATCCTTTTGCTGGGATGTTTTCTCCTGAGAAGCCTCAGAGGAAAAGAGAAACAATGGTTATCTGTTGCTGTGGGATGCAATAGGTGCATCTTTGATTGGTCTCATGTGGTTGTTTTTAATTAATGGCCAATCACAGTCTGGCTGGCTCAGACTCTGGTCAGTCTCAAGATTTCCTTTCCTTTCCTTTCCTTTCCTTTCCTTTCCTTTCCTTTCCTTTCCTTTCCTTTCCTTTCCTTTCCTTTCCTTCCTTTCCTTTCCTTTCCCTTTCCCTTTCCCTTTTCCCTTTCCCTTTCCCTTTCCCTTTCCCTTTCCCTTTCCCTTTCCCTTTCCCTTTCCATTTCCATTTCCATTTCCCTTTCCTTTCCCTTTCCTTTCCCTTGCCTTGCCTTGCCTTGCCTTGCCTTTCCCTTTCCCTTTCCTTTCCTTTCCATTCCATTTCCATTTCCCTTTCCTTTCCCTTTTCCTTTCCTTTCCATTTCCCTTTCCATTTCCCTTTCCCTTCCATTTCCTTTCCATTTTCCTTTCCATTTTCCTTTCCATTCCATTTCCATTTCCATTTCCCTTTCCATTTCCCTTTCCCTTTCCATTCCATTTCCCTTTCCTTTCCCGTTCCTTTCCTTTCCCTTTCCCTTTCCCTTTCCCTTTCCCTTTCCCTTTCCCTTTCCCTTTCCCTTTCCCATTTCCTTTCCTTTCCATTTCCCTTTCCATTTCCCTTTCCCTTTCCTTTCCATTTCCCTTTCCCTTTCCCTTCCATTTCCTTTCCATTTCCCTTTCCCTTCCCTTCCCTTCCTTTCCTTTCCTTTCCATTTCCATTTCCCTTCCTTTCCTTTCCCTTCCTTTCCTTGCCTTGCCTTACCTTTCCTTTCCATTTCCCTTTCCCTTTCCCTTCCATTCCATTTCCCTTTCCCTTTCCCTTCCTTCCCTTTCCCTTTACCTTTCCTTTCCATTCCATTTCCATTTCCTTTCCCTTTTCCTTTCCTTTCCATTTCCCTTTCCATTTTCCTTTCCATTCCATTTCCTTTTCCATTTCCCTTTCCCTTTCCCCTTCCATTTCCTTTCCATTTTCCCTTTCCATTTCCCCTTTCCTTTCCATTTCCTTTTCCATTTCCCTTTCCTTTCCATTTCCCTTTCCATTTCCCTTTCCCTTTCCCTTCCTTCCATTTCCCTTTCCTTTCCCTTTTCCTTTCCTTTCCATTTCCCTTTTCATTTCCCTTTCCCTTCCATTTCCTTTCCATTTTCCTTTCCATTTCCCTTTCCATTCCATTTCCTTTTCCATTTCCCTTTCCCTTCCATTTCCTTTCCATTTCCCTTTCCATTTCCATTTCTCTTTCCCCTTTCCTTTCCATTTCCTTTCTATTTCCCTTTCCCTTCTCTTCCTTTCCTTTCCTTTCCTTTCCTTTCCTTTCCTTTCCTTTCCTTTCCTTTCCTTTCCTTTCCTTTCCTTTCCTTTCCTTTCCTTTCCTTTCCTTTCCTTTCCTTCCTTTCCTTTCCTTTCCTTTCCTTTTCCTTTC
>JBBFKN010000017.1:14931206-15171206 GCA_039654755.1 Calcarius lapponicus
CTGCTTCCGAATCCAGCTGCGAACGAAGCTCCTGCTGGGAAAGCCAAGTGCTGGGGGGTTCTCTGGGCTCCTGGATTCCTCAGCCTCCACCTGCAGCTCGTGTTGGAGGTGCAGCAGTGCCTTTTCCAGGCAGTAGGGCACCAAGGTGTGCAGGGAAATGAAGAGGGCCCGACGAAGGAAAGAAGGCACCTTCTTCTTGCTCGGGTCAACCTGGATGATGTTCACGTACTCTTCTCCCAGGGTCTGATAGCCTAAACAATGTGTGTGACAGAAAACAGGGTGAGAGGGCAACTGCAGGGTCATTGTGGATGTGCTGAGCAGTGGGGACAGGCTGTTCAGGCTCTGGAATTTGGAAATAGTTATTTTGTTGTTGAATTAAGATAAGCGCCATGGTGACATCCACTATCTGCAGTTTTAGGCTTGAAGCAGGGATACTTTTAATGGTATCCGTGAAAAAAAATCCTATTCCTGCTACTCCTGCTTTTAAAAGAACATCTGTCTGTGTGTTTGAACCCAACCCCAACAATTTCGTGCTTTCATATTTACCAGAAGGCATTTATCCAAACCAAACCAACCCCCAGGGTGATAAGAACACACTGCTGTCGGGCAGTCTCAGGCGGTGATCACCAGCATTGACCCCTCAGCTGTCAGAGGTTGGCAGAAATGATAAAAAATGATAAAGTTTACCTGAGAGCGTGGTGAGCACGAAATAAGCCACATCGGAGAGCAGCTCCACCTCCCTCCTCCACGCCAGCCACGGCCGGGCACCTGCGGGACGGGGGTGTCACTGCACCAGACCCGTGCTGGGCCGAGCCCTCCGGGGCAATTCCTCCCGGTCCCCTCCGACCCCCCATCCAGAGCCGCGGTGCCGGCGGATCCCGGAACACCCTCGAGGGCTCGGGATGGATCCAACCCCCCTCAGGCATTACCCGCCAGCCCCCGCAGCGCCGTGCCGGCCCCGCTGCGCAGCCCGGCTCGGTACAGCTCGTCCTTCTGCCCGCAGCGCACCAGGCGCGCCGGGCCCGCCGCCGCCGCCATGGCGGGCGGACGGACACGGGGCCTCAGGCAGTGCCGCGGCTCCGGCAGCGGCGGAGCACCCACCGGCCGCGCAGGGATATCCCGTCAGTGAGGGGCGGGAAAAGAGGCGGGAAACGCCTCCCCTACCCTGAGGGAGGAAAAGGGCGGGAAAGGGGCGGAGAGAGTGGGAAAAGGGTGGGAAAAGTGGGGAAAAGGGTGGGAAAAGTGGGAAAAGGGTGGGAAAAAGGGGCGGAGAGGAGTGGGGAAAAGGGTGGGAAAAGTGGAAAAAGGGTGGGAAAAGTGGGAAAAGGGTGGGAAAAGGGGCGGAGAGAGTGGGAAAAGGGTGGGGGAAAGTGCCGTGAGGGGCGGGAATGGGAGGGAAGGGAGTGTTAAGGGAGGGAAAAGGGGCGGGAAGGGCTGTGAGGGGAGGAAAAAGGGGCGAGGAAACGGACGGTGAGGGGCGGAAAAAGGGGCGGGAAGGGGCGGGGAAAGGGGAGGGAGAAGGAACGGGAGGCAGCCCCGAGGTCGCTGCTGAGTGCTAAGAACGGTAAAAGCGAGATCCAGAATGTTTCAGAACACAGTTCACACGGAACCCACCGAATCACCGCTCCCCAGGCAGGTGCCCCCCACAACCTTGTACAAATTCTCCAGCCCTTCCGCAACTCTTTTTTTCCTTTTTTTCTTTTTTTCTTTTTTTTTTTTTTAATTAAACATCACTATCCCTCCACTATCTGCAGTTCAAGGCTAAAAGCAGCGATACCTTTCATGGTGTCATCTATTCCCACTTTTAAAAAATTGCTTAAAAAAAAATGGGTATAATTCAGAAGGAAGGTGTGTTCGGTGTCCTCCCACTGCTTTTTTAACATCCCTTCAAAGATGGGCTGTTTCTGTGGGGAAACTGAACAATCTGCCCTTTGTTTCCTGCCAAAAACAACAAACACATCAACATGCCAGTGCATCCTTCTCCAAAATCCTGGTACCAGGCAGATAAACCTCTACGTGTGTGTGTATTTATATATATTTACACTCTGAGCTCTAGTACATTCATTTTTGCCAAACCCTTTTCTTTTTCTTTTATGCCTAGCAGATTTTAATGTCGCTTTGTTATAAATTCAGTTTTGCAGCACACTAAACTGAAAGGACAGTTAGTTCCACATTGAATTAATTTATTTGACAAAACTATTTTAACTGAAATTAAAGTAGGCGTTTTCCTGAAGAATTTACAGATTGATATGGCAGGAACTCACTGGAAAGTTCTGGGAGAGCAGAAGCTTGGTGGGTTTTTTCTTTCCTTTTACTGAGAAGCAAAGAAAGGCTCCCTGTGGCCAAACATAACCACAAATAAACTGGATATTTGTAATCCTTTCAGCAGCCTATTAGCGCACAGATCGTGGCATCAAAGTTCTAATTAAACTGCACCAGAAGTTGTACGTGATAAGTAAAGCTGCGATGAATCTTACAGATAAGCAAAACATTCTTAATCCCTCCCTCCCTGCTCCAGGCGCTGCTCAGTTTTTATTTGCTAGCGTGTGTCGCATCAATGGAATCGCGGATTGTTCCCTCTGTAAAATCAATGGAATTAGGGGGGAAAAAATTGGCACAATTTTCGCCATTCAACAGTAGGGGACGCACCTGCATAAGGAAATGTCCCGCGGGAAGTGGGGTCTGGAATGGGACATTTTCACACTTAAATCTCTTAAATAAGCAACTCGAAGCTGCCACTTTAAATTATAGAATTTTTAAAATATACAAAATAAATTGAGCAATCCTTGGATCATTTCATTCAGGATTCCAATCCAATCTCTCATATTTTGATTTTTTGTTTAAAGGCAGAGCTGTGTGTATCTCACACGTCCAACAGCTCAACCGTTAAGAAAAATACCAAACATATTTGTTGCCTTTTTGCTGAAGTGGGCAACAAAAACCGTGATTTTCTTATTTTATGGGTCAAGAAAGCAAAGAAGAGCTTGAGAGGTGGTGGGTTTGTTTATAAAGCTGAAGGTCGGACTCTGCCAACAAGTGTTCAAACATTTCAAGTGTGTAAGTTCTGTGTATGTGCCCGTTTTGACTCATTATATGGATTTTATTATATTCTAAAAGTTGTTTCGTGATGTTTTGAAGGGTGGGGGTCCTGTCAGTGTGTTTTGAACTGAGGAGGTGCAGCATGCCAAGTAACCTTCTTATTTTGTGATATGCTTTCATATATACATTCATATATAGATATAAACACACTCATGCATAGAATGTAGGTGGTTACACTATGATCTGCCAGGAAAATCTGATTCAGATTATTGTTACAATTATTCAATCAGAATACAGGTACTCCTCTGGATTCTGGTTGATACTGGTGACTTCAGAAAACCGACATTATCTCTTAAAACGTCACTGCTGTGTTTTTGATTAAATGTTTGGGAGTTTTTCTTGATTTCCGTGCCATGCTTCTCTGCTTTTCCTTCTAACAGACCTGACAGGGGAACGAGCTGCTCCGCTGACGTTACCACAAGGAAGTCCAAAATGTAAAAAACCCTCGGTGCTCGGCAATGATTAACTTTTCCTCCCACAGGCTACTTGTCTGCGCATCATAAAATCTGATTTTTTGCCTCTGCAGACCTGTTAGGAGACACGAGGTTCGGAGCGCAGCTTTCAAGCCGGGCACCGGGCAGATGTTTCAGTTTCCAACCTGAAGAACAGGTTCTGCGGATGCCAAAGGAGCGAAACGTCTGCTCGGCATTGTTACCACCCTCCGATTCCCTCTGCCTCCTCCCACTTTGAACTTGTTACCCTGGAGCTGAACTGTTTGAGCAGGGGCTGTGAAGCTGCTTTGTGATCAGAGCCCTCGACATGTGAAAGCGGGGCGGGATTTCGCTGCGGACTCGCCGCTCCCTCCCTCGCTCTCTCCTCCCGGGTTTGTCCCGGCTATGAAAGTTGGACGCTCGGCGCACAGGAGCCGGGACAGCCCGTCTGCACTGCCCGGCCGCGAGAGACAAAGGTGTGTGCGTGCGGCGTTCGCTTTGCTCCTTTCTCTTGCAGCCATCGTTGGGGTGTCGTTTTAACACTTCTGTTCGCTCTTGGGTGTTAGAAACAAAGTTTAGAACGCGCTGTCCCAGCAGCGTGCGCAGCCTCATGGCTGGAACAGAATTTGCTGCTACTTTTGCTCTTCTTTTTGAAGGAGGAGGGAAAATAGGAAGAGCATCATGGCTAATGCTTGTTTTATTTTATATCGTGCTTTCTCTTGTTCATGAAAATATTCAGGAACTTTGGAATTCTGTTCGTCCTAAATTTTTAGGTTCTCTGAGCTTGTAGGGATGAAGCAAAGCACATTTGTGATTCAAGTTAGACTTTTCTAACTGGGCAACTGCTTTTTTAAATGAAAGACTACAGCATTCATTCTGAACTGATAACCTGAGCCTTGAGCTTTCCCAGGTGTACAAAGCCAAAATGAAAACTGACTTGGATAAGAGAGGTTGGATGTAAAATAAACTTCAGGTATTTAAATAAAATACCAGTTTAGCAACAGAACGTGTCTGATTCTGTGACTGAACAGCCAAGTCTTAACTTGGGAGGAAAGACATGCACAACTCTTTGAAAAGGTATGCAGGTTTTTATTTTTGAAAATGTTTAAATGTAAAAAAATCTCATTCTTTTGGGATATGGAGAAATAATTGTCAGTTCTTTCCTGGTATAAAAATGTGAGTAATGATTGCAGAGATGTGGCAAATAATAAGGATGGCTGGATTGCTGGGGCTGTGTATGCTCCAAATGCCTCAGGCTTCAGGGTTCAGATGTAGGTCTTAAATATACCCTGAATCCTCAGGGTGATAATTTCTAGAATCATGTTCTGTTTCATGGTAGAGGTAGGTTGCCTGCTATAAAATAAGACAGTAGAGTAAGAGTCACTGCTGGCTGGGGTTGGTTTGAGGTAGGAAATTGATGCCGTGTTCAGAATGGAGCTCAAACTTAACTTATTGTTTCAAAGAATGTGGTGAAAGTTTTGTCTGCTGGGAGAGCTTCTTCTGTCCTTACTGAGGGTGCAAAAACTGCTGGGGAGAATTCCTTCTTGCCCAGTGAGATTAGTGTGAGAAACTGTTCAGTGCGAGTGAGGGAGGGCAGTGAGTGCCGGGGACACTGAGTTATCCGAGTGTGGGCAAGGCTGAGCGCCGTCAGAGTCACTGTGTCCTGGTGGCCTCAGGACTGCTCTGGGGACAGGGAGAAATGTTAACTTGGCTCTGAGCCCTTCAGCAGGAGCACTGCTTGTTACAGGCTCTCTGCTTTGGGTTTATTACAGAGAGCACAGGCCATGGCCAGATACAGAAATATTTGTCATGGCAGGGCTGTTAACTGTGGGCTTTTTTATTCAATAAGCAATATTTCACCAGAACTGCTTCTTTTTATGATATGAACCTGTATAACTGAATCTTGAAACACTCAGGGCTCACTGAATCTTATATTTAATGACTCTGTTGGCAAGATGAGCTCCTATAATGCAGCGTATTTTGATTATTCTCAGCCAAAGAACAAGTTTATTCTGGCTTTGCAAAAAGGGATGATAACACTCCAGTTTATAGCCAAACTCCTTCTATTGTCTGAAAAGGCTTTTGTTTTCATTCATCATTTCTGTAATTTTTCTGAATTAAAAGCTGCTCCATACTTTACTCAAAGTGGCTGAGAGTATCTTAGTGAATGGTCCTGAAGGAATAACAGAGCAATAAAATATATGGTGTGCAAGGCTTTTCTAAAATCCTGTACTCATCGTTTCAAAACAACACAATCTCACTTTGGTTTTGAAATAAATGGTACAGAGCCCTCAGTTCCTAGATATAGCTCAAAGGGGACAACATACTTGTGAATATCACTGGAATTTGTTCTTGTTAATGTGTCCAGAGCTGAGAAAATTACTGTATAAATGAATTTGAGTGGGTTAGAGGATGAGGCTGAAGAGATTTTTCAGCAAAGATGGTCTTGCAGTTACTAAGGATTATTTGAATTTACTGCAATACAATTTTCATGCACCCAGATATCTCAGTTCTACATTAGTTATCTTTAAAATGACCCACTTCTTCCCATGATAAGCTTAAATTGATCTGATCTTAATATTGAAATACATTCTCCAGTGTTATGCCTGAATCTTCTTTCTCTTCCACTGCCTTGACCTCATTTCTGAGTTCACCTCTGCTTCCACTGTTCCCTCTGGCCTCGCTGGATGATGGCAAACCTTGTGCCCATCCCTTGTGACAGTTCCTGGTGGCAGCTGTGACATGAGCAGTAGGTACTGGCCATGCATCCAGGCTCAGCTGGCAGAGAAGGAAATGCACGACATGAGCCAAGCCCTGTTCTGAGGGGAGCTATCCATGGCCTCTGTGTGCAGCTCCTCAGCCCAGTTTTTGCTGCAAGCCACTGAAATTCTGGTCTCCACATCACTGCATAGGGCACAGACTCGAAATCTGTAGGGAATTTCCAACCTTTTGATTCATTGTTTAATCTGCCTTCATTTTGTGGGAGTGGAGCAGTTCCCCTCAGCACACAGAGTCATTGGAAAGGTACCTGCACACTGCAGGCTGTGACAAACCTTCACACATGCTGAGACAAGGTCCTCAGCTACCTTCCTGCTCTTTGCTATCTGGCACATGAGACTGTGCAGTCCTGAGAGAAATGCTGGCTGCAGACATCAAGACAAGCATAACCTGAGTGAGGATTTCAGATCCATTTGCATCACAAATACAGCATGAAACCTGAGAGACTGATTTTGGTGTGCCTGGTTCTGATCTTGGCCTGAGAGATTGATTTTGGTGTGCCTGGTTCTGATCTTGCCCCACATTTTTTATTGTTCATCACAGCCTCATTTGTTTCCATTTTCCATTTAATTAGGGAATGGCTCCTGTAGGATCTTCTGACATCTTAACAGTTGTCAGGGAGCTCTAGATTGCCTCAGACTTGCCAAGGGAGATCAGGTGGGAAGGTGAGGGATCTTTCCATGTTAACATTCCTGGGAGAGATGGAAAGTGCTGCACAAGCTCTGTTGTTCCCATTCCCTGAGGTGTTTGCCAAGGGCTGTTAGGTAGAAACTTAGAACAGCACTTTTTGTGTTCAGTCTGGAGTTCAGAGGAGGTCTCCTCTCAGCTCTCCTTGCAGGATTAGTTACTGTAAGGTAACTTGAAAGCAGCTCCTCCCTGCCTCTTCTCCCCTTCAACATAACCCCCTCCCCACCCCTACAGCTTGTTATTCCAGATTTCCTACTGCCCTTAGATGCTGGAACGGATTCTCTGGAAGTTTTCTCTGCCCTTAACAGAAAACATGTAATTTGTGCTTTATTTACTAATAATAATAAAAAAACCAAACACAAAAAAAACCCCAACAACAACAAAAAACAACTAAGGAACAGAGCCTGAGGAAATAATGGCAGCTGCAATTGAGGTGCCTGGAAGAAGTCCTATAGCCTGCAGAGAAGAACCTCAAAAACACAACTTTGGGATGAGTTCTAATGGCATTATTTGGTAGGATTGCTGCAAGGACTATGTGAAATATTTTCTATTTGAACAACTTAACAGGTTTTTGTATCCTGCAGTGTAAAGTGACCTATCCCACTTCTTCCCCTCCCGGGAGTTTAGACTGCGATGAGGTTATTGAAGTAATGTTATTTATTGACTAACCAAGTACTAAAGTCCACGATAAGGTGGAGAGCAAAGCAGAGCTGTACTTTGAAATTTATTGGATCAGGCCCTAAAGACCTGCTGCCTTGTAATTCCCATGTGTGCACGTCACTGCACTGTGTTTGACAAAATGAGAATGGATTGGGTGGTTCCCAGACCCATTCCTGCTAATAGAGAAGGAAATTCATAATTTAGGAAATTGGTTTGGATATTTGGAAAAAAAATTAAAACTGCAGTGTCCTCTTGAAGTTGCCAAGCACAAGCATGTTTTTCTTGTTTGCAATGTTCTCTTAGTGTCTGCCTGTGCTTGGGCTCTTGTGTTTAGCCCTACCAGGTGTCCCCAGGAAAAAGCTGATGTTTGACTTGTGAAAGGTGACAAGTTCCCACCTTTTCTCTAATTGCCCCAGCATAAATTAATCCTTAATATCCAAGAGATTCTTAATACAGCACTAAGCTGCTGTACAGAGCTAAAGCAGTTTGATTAAAGACGTTATTCTTAGAAGAAATTCCTGCTCATTTACATGAAATTGAAGAAGAAACGTTTTCAAAAATCAAACTTGTGGAGAGTGACCAAGCCTGTCAGCACAATTGACAGCATGAACATTATTGGAATTACAGATCTGATCACAAGTGGCATTGGAGCCCACAGTCTATCTCTCCTCAGTGTGACTCACAAATTCCCAAGTGCAGCAGAACCTTTTCCAGCAGTGCTCACTTTCCATCTGTCCTAACAAGGAGATCTTCCTCCTTCATTTCTTTGAGGCTTTTTGTTTTTTGTGGTCTAGAGTATGAAACTTTCATTTTCAAAGTTCTTTTGAGCCAAGCTATTGGATGAGATTTAGAACTTTGCTTAATTAGTTCCTTTTGCCTCGTAATAGAAATTGCCCGTTCTCCCTTGCTAATACAAAATGCAAATTTTCTTCAGAAGCAGGAGGCTGCTGTGTTTCCATTGTCACTTCAGACAGGTCTGGGAACTGGCTGGTGACAAGGAATGATGATGAAACCAAGAGGGGTTTTGGCAATTCAGGATAAATAGGGCAAGGAGTACAAACAAGTCTATCCCTATAGATAAAAATTGTTACAAGTTTCACATTTTGTTTCATAAAGCGAACGTTAAAGTCGTATGACATGGTTCATACAAGCCTGAAATAAATAATTTGGATTTAATAATAAGTCTGCTTGCTTGCATAAGGAATTTTCAGTTACATCATTCAACAAAAATCCAGGGCTCCAGCTCAGGCTGTAAGGGGCGGGTGAGGAAAAGCTGACAAATGTTAAGCGCTCCTTTTAAGTGGGATGTTCTGGGTGAAGGTGAACACAGCAGCCTGCCAGAAAGGAATCCTGATGTCCCCTTGTGCCTTTGCTTCACTTTCTCTGTTTGCCACGGGACTCAGGCGGCGTGTGCCCGGTCCCTTGGGAAGAAGAATGCGGGCTCACACCCTCAGGTGTGGGCTCAGCCCTGGTTCCACGGGGCTGGAGCAGCCTCCTCTCCTCGGGAGCAGCCCTGGCTGTGCTCTGGCGTGCCTGGGCGTGCAGGTTATCTCCGTGCAATTCCTGCTGAATGGAGCTGCATTCCTTCAAATGAGCAGCGTGTCAGAGGCAACCGCACCGCAGCTTAAAAGCAAATCCCAGCTCTCACATTTAAATTCTTTCAAGTATTATTTTTTTTTCCTCCCATTTGATGGCGCTTTGATCTTTTATCCATTGATCTGCTTCCTGATCAAACTATTCAGGTTTAAATGATGGCTTGGTTTTTCTGTGTTTCATCCGTGGTATCAGTGTATCTGTCCTGGGAGGATATCAGAGCTTGTCTGAGCTCTGTGGATGCCACACAAAACCTCCCTGAACAAAAAGCAGGTCTTGTGGGGTTAAGCTTTAAATACTACAGTGATATAAAAATGGCTAGAGAATTGTTAATGGTGTACACAGCTTTTATTGTCTGTAAGTGATACAGATCCTGCCTCTAGGGGTTTTACGTCCTTTTTTCCAAGGGAATACAGAACCTCACACAATAATCTTAGGTAGTGCTCTTAGCCTGAGCAGACAGTTTAAATCTTGTTCATGTGGTCTGAACAGATAGAGTTGCTCTCTTTTGGCTGTTTGATGTGTTCTGCCAGTGAGCAGTGCTGTTCTCAGAGCCACCGTGCTTCCTACTGGAACAGAGGTGAGGCATTTCCAGACAGTGCAACAGATACTTTCCATCATAAAACCTTCACAACAAATTTTCCAGGAAAGCCAATTGAGCTTCTTTCATTTACTTTAATAGGAAATCTGGCCCCTGAATGTTGTTCTGAGATACCAATCTGTATTTTTAGGGATTCATTGTGTACTTTTCCATTGGCTGCGTAGGATTTGTGGGGATTGGTTTGGGAAGAGGGGCTTGGCTTTTATTTATTATCAACACAGGTATGCTGAAGAGAGGGAGGGGAGGAAGGGAACTCTGTGGACCTGCAGGAAGCTGTAAAAGGTGGGACTGAGTTCAGGAAGAACTTTTGCATGGAAAGTGAGGACATTCAGAGATCAGCTGCCTCAAAGCAGCTTCACTTTCAGATCATAACAAAGCATAAAGAACATGAATTTGACATAACTCAAGACAATAAAATATTTAATGAGCCACATCAATGTAAAGCTCAGCTGCTTTCAGTGGAATGATGCAGCTCTGGCACCAGCAGGAGCACCCGTGCCCATTCAGTCTTCCTCACCCTCATGGTCATGTTCTTTGGTGTCTAATTAGTCACACTGATTGAACTTCCTCCAAAGGAAATGGCCTTTCAAATAAGCCCTGAAGCAAAGAGGTGAGAGAGTCAGCAAAGGAGCTACCCACCAGTTCAGCTTTCCCAAAGGAAATGGGCTGATCTTGTCTTGGTGTCAGAACAGTTCCATCTGTCCTGTGAGCCTGTGATCCCTGCATTGATCCCAGGGTTAAACATTCAGTGCACAGCTGCCAGAAATGGCAATTTGTGGCTAGTGGATATAAAATTGTGGTCAGGAGTTGCCCAGATGACCAAAGCAGATGATAACTGAGGCAGTGCCTGCCATCTGCAGATGTATCTGCCCAGAGCTTGCAATTGGGCAGCTCCAGAAATGCTGCTGGGTGCCGTTTTGGCTTTTTCTCTGGACAAGTTGATTTAAATCCTGATGTACCATCTAACATCTACTTTGAGCTCCATTCTAAATAAAACAAGTCATCTCTGTATATGTAAGGGTATTTTTGGGTATAGATTCAATGATTAACCTAAAGGAAAAAAAACACATTTATTTTGGGATGTACAAGATGAATACATGAAATGTATTCAATGAATGCATGGAAGTGTATTAAATGAATGCATGGGAGTGTATGAATTGATTTTGCTCAGTCTAAAGCAGAATGCTAGCTCTGTATTCTTTTACCTAATTATGTATATGCCAGAGAATAATGAAGGGAGACAATTATGGGACAGGTGACAGCATGTACAAGAATGAGTATATGGGGGGCACAGGATATATCTTTGATAATCTATTATCTTCCTCCCCTCTCAATCCAGTCAGCTTTGAATGTGCCCTAAGTTTATAATTTGGGTTTTGATTCCTCCAGCTGTGCTCTGTAATAAAGATATTCTTTGCCAAATGAATGTCACTCTCTGAGATGTCCAGAACGATTGCAGAGCCACAGGATGCCCTGTGAGATATTTCCCATTTAAATGTGGAAACAAATGATTGTAATGATGCTGATTTTTTACAGGATAATTATTGCCAAGCACTGCTGTCCCTTAGATGAAGTTGCCAGGCTCCACATAAGGCTGTTACTTCACTGTGATGCTGCCTCTGAACAGAGGAGTTTTTAACATCATGAGAATGGAGAAGGTGGGGCTTGGTGAAAAGATAATGGCAGGGAGGAAGTGACTTCCCAAAGAAGCTGAATGAGGGATCAAAGACCAGGAGAGAGGTACAGCTTCAAACAACCAGATGCTCTAGCAGGGCATTCTCTCACTCATTTTTTGCTACAAATGTCTCAAACCCCCTCCTCTATTTCTAATCACAGTAATTAATAGTGAGCTTCATTGCCCTCTCTCTTTAAAATAATGTCAAACTGGATCTGTGCTTTCACAACAAAACATGTTAGGGCAATGTTTCAGAGCTCAACTTGTAATTACAAACTGAAGGAGACTCCCAGAGATTCAAACAGTTACCAGCACCAGGTAGGATCCCAGGTTTCTGTCTGCTGTGATTGCTGCTTTGGAGGGAGCCTTCTTTGGCCCTCTTCCTCTGAGGAAGGCATCCACTGGAAGTTTTGGAAAGGTGAGTCTTCTGTAGAAGATGGGTAAGGAAAGGGAAAGGGAATGCCAGAGATACAGGATGGAGACAGCTGACAACAGGTAAGAGGATCAAAGAGCTTCAAGGGCTGGAGGAGGAAGTAGGTGAGGGAGCCATCATCAGGCAGAGTCCTTTGGGAATGCACCCAGCACATTCACTTGTTGTGCAGAATGACTGAGCTAAGTGTGTATGTTACATTTCTGTGTGTCTGTGTGTATAAATGAATTAACCCCAGCATGGGTACTTTGCCTTTTGGAGAAGTTGCTGCTGGCAAAAAATGGAGCTTTGTCTGTGGAAAATCCTGGGGTGAGGGAAGGAAGAGTTGGTGCCTTCTGTGTGCTGAGGTCAGTGCATTGCACATCACCTAAGTATGTTCCTGTGGTAAATATCTCACAGTTAAAGTAACTTCCACTGTTTAAAAAATGTCTCCTCCAGGATATCCACATGCAAGAAGATCCACGGAATGTTTGTAACTCCTGTGCTCCTGGGAAGGGCCCTCACATCCATCCTGTCAAGACTGAGCTCCGTGGCTCCTTCTCCACACTGATACTGCAAATCCTGTTGTTCAATGAGTGGAACATGTGGCAAAAGAATTGAGCCAGGACAGTCTCCTGAATGTGGAATTCCAGAGAAGGCACTCACTGGCACTTCCAAAGCAAGCAAAGCAGCAACATCCTGAAATTGTTGCTTTTTCTCGGATATTTTCATTGCTTGACTGAAACTTTCTGCAGATACCTGCACTGAAGTGCTTTGTTTGACTTGGAGCAAGCACTGTTGCTGGGCTCCTCTGAAAGCTTGAGATGGCTCTGACTTCTCCAAAATCTCTAGCAGGGGATTTGACACAAAGAGAAGAATCCATTCTCCATGAGGGAAACTGCTGCCATTTCCTCTCTGCAAACATCGTCTCAGTAGGTGAGTGGAAGGTCCCATCCTTTCATGTCATAGTTTGGTATTGAAAATGCACTCTTTTCTTCTTCTCCAAATTTACTTTCATTGTATTGATATTTTGTATGGGACAGCTAGTTTTCCTTAAATTTGAGGGAACTGTGCTTGTACATTCTTCAGTCCCTTTTTTCTGTGTAGTTGGTATTGAGAACAGACTTTGGGTAAAATGTACTAAAAAATCCCCCAAACAACCATTGCCCTGTACACTGCAGATAACTTCGAATCAATCTTTTTTTTCTGTCCTTTCTTGTGCAGCCTGTGAGATTTCAGTTGTGTGGACAGACCTTCATGTGCAGGATTTGTAAAACTTGTAAGAAAAAATGTAGATGAGTATCCTGGGATGAGACTGTCAAGAGATTGCAACTTTTTTCCTTGATCCTTTCCAGTGCTTCTGGAAAATGTTTCTTGAAGTTGATGAGGCTGGGATTTATAGTGCCTCAGGTTGTGGCTCTGTGCCATGGAGTTGTCTGAACTGAGCTGGGAGATGCAGAGCTCAAAGAATAACTATTGTTGGCTGTTGCTCTTTTTTCAGTGTTGACAGCTCGCACAGGGGAAAATGAGCTCTTCTCTGAGGAAGCTCTGGAGATTACAGATGTGATTGTGCACATCAAGTGTAGACTGGAGATTGGGTAGGAGGGAGGGAATTGTGCAACTGATGTCTGTGGCAGATGAATTTGTGCTATGGGAGACATCTGAGGGAGGAGGGCCTGGGGGTTTTATTTGCATTTAAAATAAATAATAAAGATATTATTTAGCTTAATATTTAAATCAAATCTTCATTTATTCAACACAGGACTCATTTGCTTGAAATGAATTTCATTTACTGCCTACAATCATGAAGTAGACAGCACTGAAAGTTTTGGCTGGGTTTTCACAGGACCTAATTTTGTAATTTTGGTTAAATATCCAGCAATTGTGAGATCAATTTCACTTTTTGTTGGCTTACAATTTGTGCTGAGAAGTATATTTTTTACTAGCTGAATGTATTTATTATTGTAGGTGTACTAATAATAGCCTGTCAGTGAAATAACTAATCCATAACTGATTTTCATTATCCTAGTTCTCATCTTTCTTACACATTTACTGATGTTACTTTTCCTAGGAGAGCCATCAAGCCATTATCATTGTCTCAGTGTGCTTCTTATATTGATTTGCAAGGAGTTTGAAAAAGTAAAAAGAGCAGAAATTCAGATGTGAAATGGGTTGTATTGCACCATTTGTGTGTTCTGACACCACAGACGTGAGGTGATCGATTCCAGTTATTGCTGTGTCACACAAACTGACTGTTAGAGAACTCATTTTTCATTTGTAGGGTGATGACTCCTGGATGTGCAGGACATATTCCTGTACATGAAGCTCTGTCAGTGTGCAAACCTAGGACAAAGTGCAAAGAAAAGGCAGAGAAATAGCTGGAGGGAGAGGAAAGTCTGCATTGTGCACTGCCAGCATTCCAATGCAAGTGGGTCTGGACCTAAACCAAAGCTGGTCTGGGCTCAGGAATCCCCTTTGCAGGCTGGTTCAGAACACCCACTTGAGCCTGGCCTTGACTCCCTCTTTAACTCTTTCCATGGCTCTGCTGAAATGCAGCTCTGATGTGGTTTTGCCTCTGTGCTGTGACAGACTCTGAGCCACCTGCACAGAGGTGACAGTGATGGTGCTGAGCTGCTCTGGAGCAGCCTGTGCCTTCAGAAATAACATTCCAGCTTTGTCAGGCCAGCCTGCCAAGGGCAGCACTCCCTCTTTTCATGTTTGGGTGAGTTTATCTGCCAGGAAAACTTAGGAAAGGATGGAGCCTGGAGGTTAAACCACTGGTTGCAATTACTCCACAATGTTAATTAAGTGCCCCTCAATTGATCCTTTGGCCCACAGTATCACCCACAGTTACCCACAAGCTCCTTCTGTGCTTACTCATCTTCAGTGGCTTGGAACTCTTGGCACTCTTGTGCAGCTTTGTGATGTTTCATCAACTGAGACACTTTTTAAAACCTGTTTGCTTTTTTGCAGTAAAATCTCCACTTTTCTGTGTAGGCTGTACATGGATGAGGAAGCAGATTGCTATGTAAAAAGGAAATCTGAGTGGAATGCAATTAACTTTTCCATAATTTGGTTATATATAACGCCATTAGTCCTTATTACAGCAGCATTGGGGAGAGTCCAAAATCAAGGAGGGATATGGCAAAATTTAGTAATCCTCTATTTTTCAAATATGCTCTGGCATGTCTAGACTCACTTTTCCCTTGTAATCTGATGAAAGAGTGCTGTGCACAGACATGCAAAATCCTGTTTGCTGAGATATGTGGTACATCAGATTAGCCTGGAGAAGCACTTGAGCTGGCCTTCAGCTGGGGCTCCAACATCTGCCTGGCTGTGAGCAGCTGCTGTCATGGCAGGGCTTGGGCTGGGGCATCTCCAGAGCTCCCTTCAACCCAAACCACTCTGTGGCACAAGCTGAGCTGAAGGACAGACAGACAGGTGACATTTTGTGAATTGGCACCAGCTGCCTGACAAGAACTTCAATTACAGTTAGATTTCTGTGCAACTGCCCAGTTTCAGTGGTTTTTCAGCTAAAAAGAAAATGTGACCTGATGCTGCAGTTCTGCTTGCCCTGCATGTACAAGGGGGTGAGGGAAGGATGGGACCTGGTTTGGGTTTGGGTTTTGTTGGTGCAGTTTGGATCCATCTGAGCAGACACACTGTTATCCCTATAATGACTGAGCTCAAACATGTCACTCTCCTCAGTTTGCTATGACACAGACAGTGGTGCTACACAGCTGTGACACCAGTTCCTGAAGGTTTTGCACAGTGTCAACTGAGAATTCTGTTTTCAACACCTTTTTTTTCTTTCTGAATGGAGGACAAGGCTGTAGTGTAAGGAACACTGAGAGCTGCTGTTTGTCCTCCCTTTTGCTGCAGAGGCAGAAATGCACAAGTGAGGTTTGCAGAATGTACAATTGTTTCCTTTGTTGGCAGTGTCAGCTTATACTAATTTATGTTAATGAGTCCACAGACTGTTGTAATGAAGATATGAACCTAAGGACACAATACTGGACTGCTCAGCACATCCAGATTCTAGTTCTGATTCTGTTACTGCCTTCTTGTTTGGCTCTTTTTCTAATTTCATTTCATCCTTATGTTGTCTCTTATTCTGATTACCAATGGGAACTGCTGTTCTGCACAACAGACACAGCTCTGTCATGTTTAGGTCTTTTTTATGTGTTCTGAAATACAAATAAAATAATAATGTCCAACCTCAGCAATTCAGAACTGAAATAACTCTGGTAAGATCTAGAGAGTGGCAATAGTGGGTGCTGATATCAGCTGCTTGGGAACTATTCTGCAACATGCAATCTGTAGACCACAAAGGAGTCTGAGCCCTGGAGGTTTTTAATCGTGGTTGGTGGTGGCCTGGAGTAGATCTGAGAACTGATGGAACAGTGAAACTGAATTCATTTTCATTTTGTGAAAAAGGCTGGTTTTGGATGTCCAGGCTCATGTAGAATTCTTTAATACTCTTCAAGTCTTAGAAGGAAAATTGTTTCAAAGCATTCAGTCTTCGAGAATTTTTATATTACCTTAAGAGATGAAAAAATCATAAGAAAATGTCCATTTGTGTGAAACAGAGTGCATTGTGAAGGGTGAGGAAGTGTCTTGGGGTCACTGCAGGCAGAGGTAACCAGCACCCAAGGGCAGCTCTCAGCTCTGTCCATTCATTCACACTCCATAAATAAGTTCTCCTGCACCTGATGGAGGGCAGGGATTTGGGAATCATGTGTGGCACAAGGTACCTGGAGGATGTCTGTCTCCTTGCTGCCAGCAAAGGGCTGAGCAGGAGGCTCAGGCTCAGGAGTCCAGAATGAGCCACCGGAGCCCAGGACCTTGAACTTCATTATGACTGTGCTTAAGTGTTTTGTCTTTCAGCTGATGTGACTCAGATTCCTTTTTCCTGTCTCTGAGGAATGTATATTTGTTTCCTCAATGATTTTAGCTTCAATCAAGCGACTGTTTCAAACCTTGCCATTTAGCCCATAGAGATTCAACAGGTAATGAAAATCTCTCAGGCCTTCTAGATTAACTTCTTTCTTAGATTTTTTTGGTTGGGATTTTTGTTTGCCTGTGTTTTTGTGAAGTGCATTGTAATGCAGTTTTTGGAGGCTCTGTGCCAAGATGCCTAAAGGTGTTTAGTCTCCTAACTCCTATTCAGGCTCAGACATTCCTGCTGCAATCTCTTGGAAGGCAGGAGCCTAAATACCAATGAATTGACACCTGCTATGGAGCAGGGAGGAATCTGCTTTGTCTCCAGCTCACACAGCCTCTGCCCTCGGCAGTGATTTCATTTTAGAATCAGGAGATACCAATAAGCACCTGTCTTTGTCTTAGTCGAGGTTTGTTAGGATAAAGGTTGTAAATGTGACACGAAAAGCAATGGGCACCACAAAGGTGCTTCTGACAGAGCTCTGCTCTGTTGCTCCTTCTCCGTGGTCTGTAGGAATATTGCTGTTTGGCCTCACCTTTCTTTGCTCTGCGCCGGTGAATCATGAGGCTGTAATAAAAAGGGCAGCTTTATGTAGCAGCTCTGCTTTTCCTGTAAAAGTTAACTGGGGAAAAGGAGGTAAAAGGCACTGACTGAACTCTGTCACAGAATCAGCGTTTGTTTTTTTCTGGATAAGAAACTGAATCACCTGAATGTTACCATCTGTTCCTTCTTTCTTCTCCTCTGCCCCCTCAAGTGTTCCTGCCCTGTCTGATCTATCTCTTTCTGCCTGTGAGGATTTTGGACGTGTGTAGTGGGAAGAGGGGACAAATCCAGCAGAACAAACCGCACCGTGCGCGCCCCATCCCCGCTCCAGGACATCGCTCACGCCGTGGCTGTGTCGCGGTTGCCATCTGCTGGGTGAGCAGCCTCACAGCCTCCCTCCTGCCAGAGCTCAGCGCTGGGACCTTCCCGCTGCCTCAGAGCCACCTGAGGGCCGCCGTCCCTGCAGCTTTTGTACCTGGCATCCCTCGAGGGTCACTAACCAGGGTCACTCCTGCTTGTAACCTCTGCTCCTTGCAGGGCAGAGTGAAAGTCCTTGAGAGGTGTACCTGCTAGCAGGGAAGTTACCCTGGTTTGATCCTAATAACAGTGAAATAGGTAAAAAATCATGCTCAGTCAGATGGTTAGAATAAGTGCAGCATGTTTAGAGGTAGTAAACCAACTTCTGGATTGACTGAAGCAGTGCTGGAGCAATTAAAAGTGAGGTCTTTATAACGCTGCGAGAGGAAAAATCTGTTCCTTTCATTCATTCATATGAGTGCTCAGCCTGTGTGTTGTCAGAGATGGGAGGGGTGGAAATCCAGTATTGTTTAACAAAGAGCAGCGATATTGGCATTATCTGTGGGAAGTTCTGGAGATGCTGCCATTAGCTGTGAATAATCCTGTCAGTCACGGCCACTCACAGGGATGCTGCTCTGAGGCTCTGTAAACAAGAGCTGAGTCTCTCCCTCTTACACTTTCTCACAAGCAAACCATTTGTATCTGCTGATAGTTCTGGTAAACTTAATCCCCCTGAAAGGCACCAAATGCAGGTACAGCCAAGTGACAGCTGGCCTGTGTGTCTTACAGCATGGCTGGCTTTGGTTTGCATTTGGAGTTTGGCAAATTGTGTTTTAAAATCATGACTGTGATACTGTGAACCTCCCTGGGTTTTGGTGTTACTCACCCTCCCAAACATTTCAATGCCCTTCATCTCCAAGCAGTTTTCTATTTATCTTCACATTAGAATCTTATCTGTCAGTTTGATCTGAGGTTAGATGCTTCATCAGAGAGAGGAATGCTTTGTTTCTTGAGAGAACAAATAACTCCAGTTGTCTTCTGAAGCAAACCATAGTGGTTTTCTACAGTTATCAAACTATGAGGAACCACTTGATGTGTGGCTGCTGCCATCTCCCAGGCAAGTCCAGGATCCTTCAGCTGCATTGCTGGCTCTATAGAGAAGAAATGAGAATATTCTTGAACTCATGATCTCAGAAGTACAAACCACGAGTTAAACCTGTGTAGCCACTGTGAAGAGAGGCTGTTCTATTATGGTTCTTTTATAGTGAAAATGCTCTGCACACAATAGAAGAGCCGTGAACAGTTTAGAGAAGAGTGAGTGAGATTATTTCTGACACTATCAGAACCACTGATATTTCCCTGAAGTAATAATCTTTTTCCCTGCTGAAATGCTGAAGTTTCAAGCAATTGGCTGAGTGAAGAAGACAAAAGGTTTTAAACCTGTTTAGAGACAATTCTAATCCCCTTAACTGGTGTCTCTCTCTCTGAACTGAAAGGGGGGATGTTGGTTCCCAGGAGGCCAGCAGGATTTGTGACTGGATCAGAGGAAGAAAAAGCTTGAGCTTGTGTCACAGTGAATGAGCTGTGTGTTGACATAGGCAGGAACTTAGAATGAGTGGGACCATCAGTGAAAGTCAGAGGAAAGTAATTCCAGGGAAGTGTGCTCCAGCACCAAGCAAGTCTTTGGGATAGTGGCAGAGACAGCAGCTGGGTTGCTGTCAAGATAATGCTCAAAAATCAAGAAATGAAACCTAATGAAAGTTCAAAATACTCATTTGCTAGAATTAAGTATGAAAATAGAAATATGTTAGAAGCACTAGCATTCAGATCCACGATTGCAGAACAGGTTTTGTCCTCATTTACCAGCAGAAAAAAGGAAGAGATGGACTACAAAGTGCTGTTTGAAGTGGGAGGGGGGGGAAGGTTTGTGCTTAATCCTGCATGCTGTTCTCTGGAGGAAAATGGTTAGTGTGGAAAATCTAGTTAATTTGACTCGTTTTTCTCATAGAGCTCTAAGTAAAAATTTGCATCAGAGAGGTTTTACTGTGGGCAGGGATGAAAAAGTTAAAACTCTCTCAAGAGATGCAAATATCTACAGATTTTTATATAAACATACATACATATATACATATATTCATATATTTATATATATGTAACAGTTCTCCCAGGAAAATACTAAACTTGGGGAAACCTTTGCAGACCTGGTTGAATGTGGAACTGGCTATGGGGTGGTGTTACTGAACTCTGTTTCTTTTTTAGAACAGGTGGTTGAGAAAGTGAAGCAAGATCATTTGTTGTTACCTAACTGAAAATTCACTGCAGAGGAATGAACAGGATTCTGTTCTGTTACCTTGCAAATTTAAGTGTTTGGGGGTGAAGATGGCATACACAGGTGCATCCACATTTCATTCTTCTAGCAGCAGTGAATTTGGTTTCAATGCAAATAATTCTATTCAGTTTCAGATATTCAGGGTTAGAGGTGTTAAGTGCTTTACCTGAAGAAACTGCAAGCATTAGTTGGTGGAGAATAAATCCCTATTAGAGACCTCTGTAAGTTTTAGAAGCTGTAGGGACTGAGGAACAAATTTGTGACCCTTAGTCCCTCTGGCATAATTGAACAGGGGCACCTCGTGTGGTTGTAGGAGATGATGGCTGTGCTGGTGTCTGACTGGAGTTCCCAGTTAAGCAGTGGAAGAGAAAAACAGAGGAAACCTTAAAAGAAGGAATATGAGCATTTAACAGCTGTCAGAGAGAATCCCCTGTAGAGGAGCAGACATTTCAGCGTCATTTCAGTGACAGGAGACACACCAGGGAGGAGCTGTCGGTCAGCAAAGAGTTAATTGTTCCAGCAAAAAGTAGTTTAGATAAAATCCTACCTCTCCTCTCTCCCCCGCTTCCTCGGTGTTGTGTAGAGGAAAGGAGCTTGTACATCACAAAACTGACAGTGATTCCTCAGTGCCTGAGCTAATAAACGGGATGAAATTCAAACTGCCTTCTCACACAGACACAGACTTGCAGAAGAGGGAGCAAGACGGAGGGAAAATGCAGAGTATTTTTACTTCCTAACATAGGAAATTGAGAAAAAACCCTCTTATCTCTACAAGATGATGGATTTAGGAAGCCCATCGCAGAAACACAGTAGGTGGATTTACTCTTTTTACCTCATCCACTAGAATTTTTTGCTAGAAGATAAATTGTACTTGTGCTTATGGGCTCAGTTGTTGTTCAGTAGTACTTTCATACCATCACATTACTCTTCCTTTTCCTCACTTGCTCTCAGATATTCAGCCATTTGACCCTGTTTGTTAGAAGATAATATTTTTTAGATCTCATCAGCTCACTGTCATTTCAAAAGATCTTTTATCTTTAAGAAGGCATGTTTTATTAATTATGGCCATAGTAGCTAGATAAATACAAAGACTGCTAAGTAAATGAAAATCCATTCCACTTACAGCAAATGAAACATGTATTGCTTCGGAGAAACCGTAATGCTAAGGACAGAGCAATTCCCAGTTCTCTGAATGAATTGTTTACTCCAGAGCACTTTCAGTGGCTGTAGACATTACATTTGAGTGTGCCTTGCAAAGTTTACTGATGGAGGAAGGGAAGGCTGGCTCTTAAACAACAGAAACTCCACCACAATGCACTGTGTTAAACTCTGCCCATCATTTCTTAGTGTCATTACTCATGGCTGTGTGTATAAAATGATTTCTGCTGGCACACAGTGCTGACGTTCCTGCGCTCTCTCAGTGATTTTACAGGAGTTCTGCTGGTGTAGATTCTGCTGATCAGGTTGGATTGTGCAGTCATCTTATCTTTACCTGTGGTGCACAGTCCATTAAAGCCATTCTCAGGTGGTTCTGCAGTGCTGTGTGCTCCTGGGGCTCTGTACACACGTTTGTCAGCTGTGTGTCTCGTGGCAAAGTGTGTTTGTGCAGAGAGGGCCGTTCCCTGGATCTGTGTCTGCTGGAGGATCACACCACTGCATCTCTAATGATGGTTGTAACACTTCAGCTACCCTGGGTGATGAGCCATTTGGAGGAGATAATTAATCAAGTAAATGACTGACAAGTAAATTACAATCAGCACTCAGAATGCATCTCTGTTAGAAGCACCTGCAGGCATTCAGGTGCTGCGCAAGCCAGGTCCTCGGTTCTATTCTGCATTTTCCTTCTCTCTGTGGGCTTTATATAACCTTCCCCACTCATCTCACATGCATTTGCACAGTCCTACTGAGATGATTAATCCTCAGCTGGAAGAGCTTTTTTAATAGTACAAGTACCAGATTTTAGACTCAAGCTTCTTACAGACAGTGTAGGGATAAAGTCTGGATTCTCTGCACAGAGAATTGTGGTTGTGACGTCCTGTAAATGTGGCTGTGAGATCAGAGAGACTTTGCCAACAACTCTCACCAGAGGGTCTCTGAGTTCTTCACTGTCTGCTTCAGAGCCTGATTTGCTTTCCTGCCCCGAGTTCAGGTGGCTGGACAGGGTGTGTTCTGAGCACTTTGCTTTTTGCTTCTCAGTCTAAGTTGTGAGCTGACTGCAAGCACCACACAAGCGGTGCAGATTTCCTACCTTGGTCAGAGTGAAATTTAAAGCAGTAATAAAATTTAGAATTATGAGGGAGTTGTGAAGATTACATGCTTTCTTTTTGTTGTGAAAGGTGCAGCATAAGTGGGTAATTTAGGGACAAGAAACAATGCAGTGACAGACCGTGCCATTCATTTTTATAGCAGAGAAATATCTTTTCTATCAGTCTCCAGCACCTGAACAGGTGACACTTCTCTCGATGGATGAGCTGCACTTACTTGTGAGAGGAGGAGGCTCAGTCAAGTCCCTGGGAGACACTGCCTGGCTTGGCACAGCTTTTTGTGTTTTGGACTTGTCGTTCATGCAGCCCACTGTGCACTGAATTCTTGTGCCCATCAGCCCGCTGGGATACTTGCAGTTCTGTTTGCAGTTTCGGTGAGCACGGAACAGCCGGCGTTGTGCTGGTCTCACGTTCCCTTGGTGCCCTGGGCAGGGGCTGTGCTGCTCTCGGTGTCCCTGGGCAGGGGCTGTGCTGCTCTCAGTGTCCCCTGGTGCCCTGGGCAGGGGCTGTGCTGCTCTCAGTGTCCCCTGGGCAGGGGCTGTGCTGCTCTCGGTGTCCCCCATTGCCCCGGGCAGGGCTGTGCTGCTCTCGGTGTCCCCCATTGCCCCGGGCAGGGGGCTGTGCTGCTGTCAGTGTCCCCTGGTGCCCTGGGCAGGGCTGTGCTGCTCTCGGTGTCCCCTGTGCCGCTCTCAGTGTTCCCTGTGCCGCTCTCGGTGTCCCCCATTGCCCTGGGCAGGGGCTGTACTGCTCTCAGTGTCCCTGGGCAGGGGCTGTGCTGCTCTCGGTGTCCCCTGGTGCCCTGGGCAGGGCTGTGCTGCTCTCAGTGTCCCTGGGCAGGGGCTGTGCTGCTCTCGGTGTCCCCTGGTGCCCTGGGCAGGGCTGTGCTGCTCTCAGTGTCCCTGGGCAGGGGCTGTGCTGCTCTCGGTGTCCCCTGTGCTGCTCTCGGTGTCCCCTGTGCTGCTCTCAGTGTCCCCCATTGCCCTGGGCAGGGGCTGTGCTGCTCTCGGTGTCCCTGTGCTGCTCTCGGTGTCCCCTGTGCCGCTCTCGGTGTCCCCTGTGCTGCTCTCAGTGTCCCCTGGTGCCCTGGGCAGGGCTGTGCTGCTCTCGGTGTCCCTGGGCAGGGGGCTGTGCTGCCCTCGGTGTCCCCTGTGCCCCTCTCAGTGTCCCCTGTGCCCCTCTCGGTGTCCCCTGTGCTGCTCTCGGTGTCCCCTGTGCTGCTCTCGGTGTCCCTGGGCAGGGGGCTGTGCTGCTCTCAGTGTCCCCTGTGCCGCTCTCAGTGTCCCCTGTGCCGCTCTCGGTGTCCCCTGTGCCGCTCTCGGTGTCCCCTGTGCCCCTCTCGGTGTCCCCTGTGCCGCTCTCGGTGTCCCTGTGCCGCTCTCGGTGTCCCCTGTGCCGCTCTCGGTGTCCCCTGTGCCCCTCTCGGTGTCCCCTGTGCCGCTCGGGCCGCTGCAGCGCTGCCTGCCCGGCCGGGAGCGCTCCCCGAGCGCCCGCAGCGCATCCCGGCGGCAGCGAGCGGTACCCGCGGGCTGGGGACGCCGCTGTCCCCTCCCGGAGCCGCTTCTGGGCCACACCGAGCGCTGTTGCCAGCTGGGGCTGCTAAGCACGCTCTCATGTTTCCAGCTTGAGAGCCAGCAGCTCTTGGTCCCAAGTTGCAGTTCTGGAGCATGCGATGCACGAGCTTACCACAAACGTACCAACTTCTTCAGCAGCCTTTCTTCTCCTTTTTTCTTATTTCCAGGCTTTGTATTTTCAAATTTCCCCTGACTGAGAACTCTGTTAGTGAGAATTAACAATGCATTTCTGGCGAGAATTATCAATTCGCTTGTGACCTTAACTCCCAGTTCAGACTGACACAAGACAGCAAAGACGTTTGATACCCATGTGCTTCTGGCAAGATTTTCATTTGGTGTTTCATTCTTTGCCCGTGTTTCTGGGCCAGCTTTCATGCCATGCCCCTGCTGTTCAGCCATTCACGTTCATAAGGTGCTAGCTCTAACCCTCTTAAAAAAGAAAACCCAGCTGAGGTCAAGCCTGGCAGTACAGCTTTGATGCTTGCTGCTGTAGCAGAGAATTCAAAGTTTAGTCCCCCACAGCTCTCTCCCCTCAGAGCAGTCTCTTCATTTATTCATACATTATTAACTGGTGATTTGAGTAACAGATGTGTATGGGGGGGCATCCATAATTTATTACAAGGATGAACAAACCCTGTGGACAGTGAGGACAGGCTGAGCTCCCTGCTCTGGTGGGGGCAGGGGTTTCCCTTAAGGACAGACAGGAGGGTTTCATGCACCTTTGGGCACCTGGGAGTAAAATCAGCTTTGGGGGAAAATTCTGATCCTGGAAATTCCCAAGGGCTGCCCTCTGAGAGGGCAGAGCAAACATAAAGTGGATGCAGGGTGTCACTAAGAACAGTGAAGCTGCTGCTTGCAGGGTAATTTTTTGCTGCTCAGACTGGCTAATCAGATAAACCGAGTTCTGTGCTCTCATTTAATCAGTGCAAACAGCTAAAAGGGATGACTGTAATTGTAATTTAGCAGTGACAGGCGGAGATATGTGCAGAGAATTGACTTGCAGCAGGCTCCTGTGCTAAGGCAGGACCTGCAGCACCTCTGTGCTGTTTGTAGGACAGCCCTGGGATGTGACAAGGCCTTGACTTGTGTCTCTTGAGCCCTCTGATTTGCTCTGCTGGATTTTGGGTCAGGTTTATGTGATTTTTCTGTCTCCAGTCAGGAAAGCTCATCTTTGAACTGCAAGACTCAGGTCCAGAAAAATTTTATACTAAACATCTTAACCAGAGGTGCCTTGAGCAACCTGAATGAAATCCCTTACTTTGGCTCTATGGGATTTCACCAAATGGGAAATGCTTTGTAGAATAGATTTTTTTTTTAGACTTTTTCTCAGGTTGGATTAAAAATAAAAAAAGTATCTCACTAAAGGTTCAAATAAACCTATTTTATCAGTTTTAGAACAAAATATGCCGATTTTTAAATTGCTTTAAACCATGTCATCATGTCATGTCATGTCATGTCATGTCATCTCATCTCATCTCATCTCATCTCATCTCATCTCATTTAAATTTATATATATCTAATCTATACTACATACTACCAGGTACATCTAATCTATGATATATATATATACATAACATATACTATATACTATCTTGTGTGCTTTTTAAGCCAGTAACTATTTTGATGAACCAAAACATGTTGATTCAAATATACATGAATTATTTTGGGAACTTTCCTTTGTAGAAATCCTGAAACCTTCCCATTTCTTTTCACAGTTTTCTGCTGCAACTCTGCCCACTGATGCTTCCAATACCTGAAAGAAATTTAAGCATATATAGTTGTTGTAAGACATGAACTGTGACTTGTAATAGCAGTAGAATAAATATAATTGCTAAAAGAAGAAAAGGGGCTTTTGGAACAAACCCTTCTGGTCCCATATGTTTTATTTCTGCCTGTGCCAGTCTGCATTTGTGTCATGGCTGAGGCTTTGGTTCCTTCACAAGGTGATCCAAAGGAAGACTTTGGCACCCTTAGTGGTTCTTGGAAAGAAACTTGAGTTTTATTCTTGAGTCTCTTCCATTTCTAACTTCAAGCCCATCTGTGAAAGCCCAGTATTCTGGGTTTTCAGCACAGGTCTGGTAGAATATTCTGCTATTTCTGTGCAGAACAAATGGCAATGGAGGCATTGTAGGAACTGAGGCACAGTCAGTTCTTTCACTGTTGGGTTTTATTAATAAACAGCAAAGACCAAAATGTCACTTTCAGTGGTGTTCTCATGGCAGTGTGTGTGGTAAAACCAACATGTCTGTACAGCTCAGCTCTGGAACTGGAGCAATCCTGGCTCTATCCACACACAACAGGGCACAGCAGCCCCTGCAAGGAATATTTACATCCCAGACTGGAGAAGGACACAACACATCCCCTGAGCAGGGCTTTACCTGCTACCTGAGCACCAAAAAACCACAGCTGAGGGGAGCAAATCAGTGAGCAGGACATAACACATCCCCTGAGCAGGGCTTTACCTGCTACCTGAGCACCAAAAAAACAGAGCTGAGGGGAGCAAATCAGTGAGCAGGACATAACACATCCCCTGAGCAGGGCATTACCTGCTACCTGAGCACCCAAAAACCACAGCTGAGGGGAGCAAATCAGTGAGCAGGGAACTGCAGCCCCCCAGGGGCTGTGTGAGAGCCCAGCAGGAGCGACCTGGAACAGGGAACCAGTCTGTGGCTCCATGGACTGGCTCCTGGGGATGGCAGGACACAAGAATGCAATTCCATTTACAAGAAAATGGACTGGGCATTTTGTAACAGTCTCTAAGTGACAGCTGGGAGAAGGGGGATGAAAGGCAAGGTAGGTGAACTAGCTTGCAGGTATGAAACAGAGCTCAGGATTTTAGCTGTGTAACGCAGTTTAAATTCCACATCTCTCTGCATCTTGCAGAGAAACCTAATTTTTTTAAATCTCCACAGGCTTCTCGGAGACAGAAGATGCTAATTTTAGAAATGTGGCAGCTCGTCTTCTTCCCCACCCCCTTCCATTTGCTGCCAGAATGCTTAACAATCCAGTAAACAAGCTGTAGGAAAAAGGGGAATAACCTCAAGAGCTGAGGTTGGTGTTGCCCCTTGTCCGTGGCATTTTTGGGGAAGGATTTGCCCCCTGCCCGTGGGTCTTGAGGTTGAAACCGATTTAAAAATAGAAGAGTAACAGCTGAAGTGACGGTGAAAAGAAGTATTTAAAGGTGCAGTAATCGTGGCTGGCAGGCCCTTTGCTGACCTGATTAATTCTGCACCAGTACTCAGGATAGTCTAAATTAAAGCATTGCATAAGGAGAGTGCTGGGAAGTAAAGGAACAAGCCTGAAAATTTCATGTACAACTCGGATATCTCATTTTTGGTTTCTTTACACGCCGGAAACACGACACAGAAATCTCACATATCTGCTATGGGAGTTTGTTCTAATTACAAAATACAAAGTACTCTACAAAAAGGTCTGATTTGAGATACCTTTCTACTGTGCAGAAAGGTTCCTCTTAATGAGTACCCAGAGTCCTAATTAGTGCAGATAGTGACTGATAATTTCCACACTCTGTACTGCTCTTCTTGCGTTGCTGCATCTTCATCCTCTGCTTCAATCTTGTGTGGGCAAACAAAGTTTGGATGATGTTTATCCAAACACAAATGTATTAGGGTTGCAACCCTAATTATCTAATTATCAGGCCTTAGAGTGCAAAATGTTTTGTCCTCATTTTGGCAACAGGTGGAGTGATCTGAGTGTTTCATGATGAAACTTTTTTATTTAGGAATTTCTGATGCAAAGCACCCAAAATTCCTTTGGCTTAAAAAGACCCAGCACTTCTCCACTATTATTATGCAAGTCTTTTATTGTACCTGCTCTTGTGGGCACTTGAAGCTGTGTGTGCATAAATAGATGGGGAAATTAGGCATTAATTGCTGCTTCAGAGCATCTGTATGACTAGAAGTTTTGTGTTAGACCTACACAAGACACACTTGTGCGTTCAGTCTAGAAAATCTGCTATTTTTAAAGTAGGAAATGTGAGGCAGTGAAATGTTCATTGCATTTGGAACACGTGGATAATAAATCTGCTTAAATTTAACATGCATCATAATTTCAAACACCCTCAAGTGCCTGGAAAGTTTAACAAAGCATGAATGCCTCATCTACTTTGTGCCTCACAGAGCAATGCATTTATCTTTTCCAATTTATTTGGGACAATGGAGCAGAGTGCAGCACAGCTGTTTTCTATGGATGCAAGCATATGTGTCTTCTATTACTAATTAGTAATCAATTCCACCCCACCGTGCGTTTTTCATGGCTCAACTGTCTGAGAACTGTGTCTGTGCTCAGAAATCCATGTCACAGTTGTGACTGAATGAATTGCAAGTTTTGATTTTGGGAGAAAATTAGCTCAGGAGATTTTGTCATATGTGTCAGAGTGCTGTCTGCTGAAAAATGAAATGATTAATTTATTTCTTGGCTCCATTCCTGTCTTGGGTATCTCATATCTTGTCCTCGGCGTACACCAAAGATGTGATTTACCCTGAAGCAGGTTATTATCTGTTCACAGGGACAATCCATGTAGTTCAGGCAGCCATGATCCTCTCCTGGTTGTGCTTGTTTTGTGCCTTTTGCACAGCTCTCCCACAGTGCTGACACCGGGCTCTCAGAGGCAGCAGAGCTGTGCAGACAATGGGCTGCAGGCTGGAAATGTGTCACAAGCAGCAACAGGACCAGGGGCAGGGAGCTGTGAGCAGGATCCCTCACTGCCAACAGCAGAAACAAGGAATGAAGCAACTGTGCAGGGCTGCGCTCGAGCAAGAACATTAATGCATTTCTATTTTTAAGGGGAGAAAAAGGATTGCGTGGAGAAACAAAGGGATCTGAGGTAATTGAACATTAATCTTTGTGAACTGTGTCTCTGTTGCTTGGATGCATCTGGGATAACCAGACTCACGGGAGTAACTGAGGTTTAGCACCTCACAGGAGGAACTGACAAAACGAAGTGGAAAAGACAGGGAAAGTACTGTGAGGGAGGAACTGCAGTCACAGGGAGGGGAAATGATCTCCAGGATCACACCTGGAACACAGCTCTTTGCTAGGACACCTGGAGGATCTCCTGCCTAAGGTGTCCAGCTGTGGCTGTACAGAATTCCTGCAGTTGGGAAACCACACAGCCACTCTGCAAGGCAGCTTACCCTGCTGCCTGTGGGCTGCTTGCAGCTTGTCACATATTCCATGACACCACAATGAGAGCAATTGTGCAGCAAGATACAACACAGGGTTTGACTTTTCAGTTATAAACCTCGGAGGCACAAAGAGGAGCAGCAAGCCAAGGGATTTTTATGTTTTCCTTTCAGTGATCTGAGAAGAAGTAGCAGGAATTCCAGCAGCAAACACATCTGTCTGCAGCTGTCACTGCAGCACCTCCAGATTTTATCACCTGCACACAGCATAACCACTCACTGAAGTGAGACAAAGCAGTCCAGCCAATGATCATTCCCTCATTTTCAGATTGTTAGTCAGAAGTTTGAAAACACCTTGAAAACTTGTTTATAAAACACCACAGGAAATAGAAGTGCTGCAGAGAGGCTCGTGGTGTGTGTGGGGCTGGGGTTGTGGTGCTGTGGACTGTTCTTGTCACTGAAGTGGTTGAGAACTCAGGACTAGTTCAGTCTGGTTGGTAGCTGAGCTTTATTTCTAAAGGGTTTCTAAGACCCCAAGATCTATTTGGAACTGGTTTTGCCTTCTTTCATTACTGCCTTTCCCCCTTCTCTGCTAGACATGAGCATCTTCCCATCTTATGTAACACAGATTTTCTTGGAAGAATGTGTGTTCCCTGAAAACTTCAAACAGCCAAGATGATTTATAGGTCTATAAGAAAATAGGCCACCAAAACACTTCAGTTCTTCCAATCTCCAAATCAGAAAAAAAGATCTAAGACTGAAATAATAAAGATTGTAAATGTTGTTTATTCCGAAACTGCGGGGTGAAAAAAAAATCAGGTTAAACCAGCTTAGTTCAACCAACTTTCTCAGTGTTCTCTTTCCTTCTGGTGCTCAATAGAAGTTTGGGAGAAGGGGCATGAAAGGGAGAGCCAAAGGAATGGTTGATACCTCTAAAAGCCAAAGGAATGGTTGATACCTCTAAAAGCCAAAGGAATGGTTGATATCTCTGAGAGCCAAAGGAATGGTTGATACCTCTAAAAGCCAAAGGAATGGTTGTTATCTCTGTGTTTAAACAGACTGGTGAGCCCCCAGGGAGGTGAGCTGGTCGCTGGCAGAGGGTTTCAGGAGCAGGTACAGTTTAGCTGTTAAGCTTTGATTCCTGTCCTGCTGTCAGACAGGATGGGAGCCTGTAGCACTGCACATGTGAAGGACATTACCTTTATTCCTCTACCTGAGGAGCAGCAGAAGGCAATGGACAGCCCACAGTACCACAGTGTCTGATTTTATTACAGAAAGAGTCACAAAACTTATTTATGCAAAGCATCTCCTTGGTATTTACAGCACATTCAATGCCAGTCATTTTGCCCTCTATTTGTGTTGACAATGGAGAAGTTATTACTTTCAAGCTGTGAGAGTTTTGATAGCAGCCTTCAAGCCAATGGTTGTTTTAGTTGAACAGACTGTTGGTGGTTGTTTTTACTGTTTCTATCCCACAAAGATAATTTTATTTGGAGAAATCTGTCTTGTATACAGTGTGCTGGGCCTCTTCACCTTTTCTCTGCAGAAAGTACATGGGAAGGTATCAAGGGGACCTAGGCAGAATTTCAAATGACAAAAGACAAAACTATTGCTGCAGTAGATTGTGCAATCCCATGGCATCTTCTGATGCAGGGCTGGAAATTGATCATCCTACTGGATGTTGAATTTTTTGTTGACTCAGGATTAAATGTATGGAAGGATCTTAGAGTTTTCTAATCTGATAGTGTTTGTCTTGGTTACTGTCTGTAAACATTTTGCAATAAAACCTTAATTTGAAACTTCCCAACTCTTCATATGTTAAGAGAATGGTGATTTTGTTCTATGTCTTGCCACCTGCTGTTCTCTTCTGTGGTAAAGTACATTGGTAACTATGGGAACAAAAACTTAAGAACAGACACCCACATGTGTTGAAGTTGATTTATAGAAGGTCTTGAAGTGATGCCACGGATTGTGAGAGATGGAACTCTCTGGATGAAGTTTAATGGCTTTCAAGGAGGGCTCAGTGTTTGACTTTCAGAAGTTATTTAGAACGTCCCTGACATTGTGGATGTTCCATTCTCCACTTAACCATGGTGTAGCGTGGTGGTGCTGCATTTCCCAGCTGGCTCAATCAGTCCCCAGCAGTGCTAACACTCCTCCCCTGTGCTGGGCAAGGAGATCTCTGTTAGTTCTGTCAGGAAATAGGTCTTAGAATGTGATAAAATGTGGCAGCTGGAGCCTTGGGATGAAGGATGTATGTGTAGGTGAATGTGTAGACAAATTATAATGTAGCTGTGCCGTCAGCTTGGGTGCCTTGTGCTGTTTCTCTGGAAGTGCCCTGCTCCTTTCCAGGCAGCCAGGATGGGGCTGGGGCCTGGCAGAGGGCTGGGATAGCTCAGGATCCTCTGTGGACAGTGCAGCCACACAGCCAGGGCAGAGCTCTGTCAGCTCATGGCTCACCTCCTCTAACCTGCTCAGTGGCATCACCCTGGGCTTCCTCCGCATATCCTGGAAAGAAGGAATTGAGAGAAGTCCTGGCCCCTTTTAGTCCCTTCTTAGGACTTTAAACCTTTGTGATGTGACAGCAGCACACCACAAGTCACTCTTCTGCTCTGTTTGGTAGAGCTGGAGAGCTGGGAATGGAGGATGAAGGAATTAGGGCATGCTATGCTTTGTGTGATATGGAACTGACAACGGGGTAGGTTTGCTCCATGCCAGCTCTGTGCTCTCCAAACTGGAGTGCTGGTGACCTTTCCCAGCCATGTATGAACTTCTGGTGCGAATCAGAGCCCACAAATCCAGATAAAAGTTTGTCATTGATTTCAAGAGTCAGCAGATTGTCTTTGCACAGAGAAATTTCCTGGTTTAGACTAGACATGGAATAAGAGAATCTTTTAATGTAAAATGCTTTGGTCTCGATGATAGCACAGTCTGTGTTCTCTTTATTTCAAAAAATTTGCATGTGTTGTGAAGGCATTCAAATGTTTCTCTGACGTTTGTTCTGTGACCCTGTTCTAACTGCACAGCAAAAAAAACTCCCAGAGAAACAAAACATTTCATTTTATGGAATTGATGTCATACAGTAATTAGCTACTGATTCTGAATCCCTAATAGTCTCAGATGGGATTATATTTTTCTTCTAAAGAAAGCAGAGCCTGGTGAAGCAACAAGCTTTGCTCAGTTTGATGGGGTAATTAGTGAATTAGCTGATAATCCTTAGCTGTAATCTTTAAATTTGCTCTGTCTCTGGATCAGGTTGTGAGGAATAGGTGGTGTTGAATGGGAGGTTTGTGTCTAGCAGTGAATTGAGTGTGAAGATTTCCTGCCCTGGGATTCCCCAGGGAAATTGTCTGCCAGGCACTTTCTGGGCCTCAGCACTTGCCCATCACAGACTCAAAGGTCTGTGTCTGTCTTCTCCTGCATTGTGCTTTGGGACACAGGCTACAATAATGTGCATTGTTTCCTAGCCATATCCCATTAATTCCGCATCAATACTTCCTTGCAAGTTAAAGAGGTGGGAAATTTGTCATCTTTGCCCTTCTGATATGAGATGGAGATTTGTTGATAACCTGCACTTACCAACAGGAAATAAGAACAGAAATGAGAGTTGCTTTTAGGATAAAGCTGGCACATTGTGTGCAGTGCTCACCCTGATAAGCCTGTGTTAAAACACAGTGGCTGCAAGAGGAATTGCCCAGATGTAACGTGGTGTAAATACAGGAGCCCCAGAGGCTCCTGCAGTAAGTGCTCCTCAAGTGCTTCTGGATGGGTTGCTCAGGAGATGGAACCTCAGGGGACACAGCTAGTGTTGAAAGCCACTAAGCAAATAGGATAATGTTTTATTGAAAGTAAACTTGAGCCAAGTCCTGGAGCCGTTCCTTAGATGGCAGTGACCATGGGATTCGTGCCTAAATGAAAACTGCAAGGGGTTGTGTCAGATCTTGCAAAGATCTTGATCTTTCTGCAATAGTGACTGATATCGAAAATGCAAAGCTGATGTAGGATGGAAACAGCAGGAGACTCCAGCTACAGCAGCTGGGAATATGAACAAGAGTCAACATTCTCAGTGTGGAGAGCCTGAGCAGGGTGGGAGAAAGTGACTCTAAGTATTCCACAGCACCTCGTGCGCTGGAGTGGGTCAGGATGGGGAGGTGCAAGGCAAGAGGGAAGCACCCAACAGCACAACCAGATTGGCTTCAGCTCCTGCAGTCAGGGGGAGAGGATCCAGAGCAGCACTGCCTGATGGACCCGTGTGAGGTCACTGCCTGCATGGCAGGGATGCCCTGCAGTGCCCTGGGTGTTGGGCAGGATGCTGTGATCCTGCCCACCCTGCCCAACCCCAGCAGCAGATTCCTTTCCTAGAGGGGATTCTAACTTTCCCCCAATCCTTTATCATTCCTGTTTAATTAGATTTCAAGCCCTCAAAGGAACAAATTGTTTTATCCTGTGTATTTCAGTGGCATGTAGGAGGGGCAGGAACTATTCCTGGTTGGAGTTTTTAGGCAGCACCCTCATACCAAGATGCTGAAATTCTTCTCCAGGATTTAGACAGAACTCAAAGGTCTGTGTCTGTCTTCTCCTGCACTGTGCTTTGGGACACAGGCTATAATAATGTGCATTGTTTCCTAGCCATATCCCATCAATCCTGCATTAATATTTCCTTGCAAGTTAAAAAGGTGGGAAATTTGTCATCTTTGCCAAGAAAAAGAGTTAGAAAGAAATCCAAAAAGAACAGCTTGCCTATTTTTATCAGTAGCTGTAGACTTGCTTTCTAAACTTAAGCGAGTCTGGGAGGATCCCATAACAATGTGTAGGATGCTGAATGGACACAGGGGAGGCATTAACATAAAAAAGAGGTTGGTTTTTTTCCCCCTTCTTAAATGAAGTAGCACCTCACTGATGTTTGCTGCCTACTGCAACACATCCCAGAGGAAATAAAAGTGAATTATCCTCTGTGCTTCTTTGCTGACATCCACAAGTTTTCCCTTCAGTTCTTTTCCAGAGGAGTAAAAGCAAAAAAAAAAAAAAAAACCAAAAAAAACCAAACCATCCCCACGTCCTGCCTGGGAGCAGGGAGGCAAAGGGTTAAGGAACAGTTATCCCAGGTGGCTGAACACTTGAGTTGCAGGGAAAGGCTGGGAACATCCATTGAGCTCCTGCACTGGCTCCTACCTGGCAGCAGCTCCTGCTGCACCCCTGCACAGGGAATAGAGGATGAGGCTGCTCGGAGCAGGCATCCCCAGGAGCCCTCGGATGCTGCAGTGAAACCACGGGCAAGGCTCCTCTGCTCATTCTTCACAAGAGTCTTTTCAAAGATCAGGGATGTGCATATGGTCTTTGCTGCTTCCTCTGGTGTTTTTACTTGAATCTCTCACTGGAATATGGATGATGCAAGCACAATTAAATGCCTCAGTCCTGAAAAAGGTAAGGGGGGAAAAATGTTTATTTTAACCACCTTTCTGAGGGAAATTAGTTTTGCTGTAAAGTGTAGTTTACAAAGCTTCCTTGGACACTTCTTTTCTGTTATTCAAACTTAAATGCTTTAAACAAATACAGCAGGTTCTTAAGGGAGCTTTTGCTGTTACCTTTGCCTCCTACTATCACTAAAGCTTAAATAATAAATGTATCTCTAATGGCTGTTTCCTCCTGCATAAAGTGTGCAATGAAGGAGTGCACCAGGTATGTTCATGCTCCTTTTCTGCTTGCTTCACTAGCTGCTGTCACCATAAGAAAGGCTTTCTATTTTTAACCTGAGACCTTCTGCTACCCACATTAGAAGAGAGAAAAGAGACTCTAGTACTGTTGTGAGTCAGCTGTATTGTTTTAATTTTTTAAAACAGGTGATTTGCCACTCGTTAGATGTAGTTTCTTTACACCCATCCAACAAGAAGAGTGCACGGAATCAGTTGGGGCTGAAGTTTTCCCTGGTGGGATTAAACCAGGGGTGAAGTCAGGGAAGTGCCTCGAGCTGGGAGAACGGTGCTGCAGTGTCCTGCATGCTGAACTTGGAGCTCATCCCTCCTGAGCTGATGGCTGATGAATCTATGAACTCCAGACCAATTCTCAAAAGCCCAATTTTTATTTTTAAAAGCTTCATTTCCTCCTTGATTTTACTCAGGAAAAGCCCAGAGAGAGAAACCCTTCCCTGTGATGTAAATTAATTGACTCCAGTGCCTGGCTGCTTGTCTGTATGCATTCTGTTATTTTATGCCTGTTAGGCTTGTGGTTTTACAGGAGTTATGCAACAAGTAAAGAAGGATGTCTTGGGTTCTGTGTGCTCAAAAAAGCTGCTCTGGACACTGGTCTCACACCTTGGTGTTTTTGGGAAGGCAGAGCAGTATCCCTCACTCAACTAATCAATGCTTAGTGCCTGTTTCTCCATCCCTTTGAAGGAAGCACTGCTTAAACTTCTCTCTTCTTTTCTAAAAATCATTTCTAGATGAGAACTTTACCAAAGTGGAAAAATGCTTGGCTCTAACTTGGTGTTTGGTTGTCAGATCCAAACCTTGTACCTGGGAGCTCTGGTTTGGCTTTGCCTTGTCTTTGTTATTAAAATACCACAAATAAGCTCCAGCAATGCCATTCACTGAGAAAAGGACAGCAGGTAACTCAGATGTGGCTGCTCCTGTGCAGTCACTCATCACTGCAGCAAATACTGCTCCAGAAACTGAAGAAGGATGTGGATGTGAGAATTACAGCAAATTCACTTTAAAGGGAATTTAAAGATTCTAGAGCAGAACTGTAATTAAAAAAGGGTGACCATAGAACACCACACAGGAAAAGTTTCTGTTGTACATAGAAATTGCCATTGTTTTTTCCATAGTTTTATAACCATTTTGGAAATTGTTTTGTTTATTGATGAAATTAATATAAAATCCAAGAATACTTCTAGGCTGCAACAGATTTAATGAATCTGAGAAGTATGAAAACAATTCAGGTAATAATGAGAGCCTCCATGTGCATCACAACAACAGACAAATGTTAACCAATTTCCTTGGAGATTTGTTAAGAATGAAGCAGAGATGATGAGGTGCATTTGGGCATTGTCAATATTTATTTTAAAGGCAAAAAAGCAGATTTTAATACTTGGCACAAGAATTTATTTACCTGTACCATATTGCTGGCATAGAGGCTGGAGATTTGGGAGCATGGAAGCTTTAATTGAGCAATGTGCTAAATAGGGAGAAACTATTTCCTGTAAGCAAGAATTTTTTTGTTCCAAGGAAAGAAGGTGGCTTTCTTAAATCTTCAGAATGTGTAAATCCTCAAGTTTTGGGTGAGTTGGCTGAAGTGGTCCATTTAACATAGAATCTTGGAATGGTTTGGGTTGGAAGGGACCTAAAATATTGTCTTGTTTCATGGCCCTGCCATGGCAGGGACACCTTCCACTGTCCCAGGCTGCTCCAGGCCCTGTCCAAGCTGGTCTTGGACACTTCAGGGATCCAGGGGCAGCCACAGCTCCTCTGGTCACCCTGGGCACCCTCACAGGGAACAATTCCATCCCAATATCCCATTTCACCCTGCCCTCTGGCAGTGGAGAGCCTTCACACACTCTTAATGATTGCTTTTTCAAACAGAAGTGTTCTGGACTGAAAACCAGAATAGTTTGGTTTTGAAAAGGTCACAATGGGACAGCCTGAGTATTCCCGATCCAGTTATTGTTCTCGGAAAATGCACCAGTGTGCATTTGTACTTTAAACAGACAAGGTCCTCGGGGAAGGTGTGATGGAGCAGGAATTGTGTCACCCCAAGTCCTTTTGGCTTCTTCCTACTGGGTTCAGCTTCCAGCTTCTGAAAGCAGGAATGAGAGAGAGGGGTTCTCACCTGAGGATCTCCCTGGTAGCAGCTACTCAGGTTGATTCCTTGCTTGTGGTGGGAAATTGCTGAGGTTGAGATTTAATCAGTTTGTGATTAAACCAGCTCGGTGTTCCTGCCAGATGGTGTCCTTCTAAGCCAGGGAGTGGAAACACCTGGAAAACAAATGGGCTCACTGAAAAGAGCAGAGCTCCATGGACAGGGCTTCCATGGGCTGAAGCACAGGCAGGGGGTGGCATGAATTTCTTTTTAAGGGTTCCACTTCTTGCTGTCATCTGCAGCATGACAAGGAAATGGGATTCTCTTCCCACTTAGATATAAAACCAGTCATGATGCAACTGAAGCCAGTAATTCCCCGGAGTATGGAAGCCTCCAGAAGCCTTCGTATGATGGTCTGTTCAAACACTCATAGTGAGAGGCACCAACACCCAGGCTCTCAAGGCTTTGGTGTTCCACTGACTTGCCGCTCCTTTTTTAAGGGGTTCTGGCTGACTAGAGGCTGAGGAGTCATTGATAATGATCCAAAATATTCCTTGTTCCCAGTAATTCTGAAATGTTCAGCTATCAGTAAAGAAACAACTGGTACTGTTGGGAGGAGAATGGGCCATGTCCTGAGAGGAGCATCTTGTCAGGGGAAATCCTTCAAAAACGTGGCAGCTGGCAAACATCTTCCAGTGGAACAGCTCGTGGGAGGTGGCTGCAGAATTTCAGCCTCCAAACTGCTCCAAACTCCCAGGAACAGCATTTGCACAATGTCTCTCACTGGGGAAGATCAATAATCAGGTCTTCTCTGGTTCTCCAGCACCACTGCTCCTGATTTTACCTTTTACTGAAGATGTTGTTTCTGCTGGTCTAACCGTCAAGTAGAGATGGTTTCCAGGTGCCTCATCTTCAACTTGATTTAAAAAAAAATAGGGAAACATTGCAAAGAAAATGTCACGTTAATGCTAAGTGCACAACTTCAAATTAACTGGTACCATACGTGCAGATTGCTGATTCATATCCCTTCTGTCCCTGACAATCATTTGTGGAGGGAACGTGAATCCAGTCCAGCTAAATGGGAAAGCTTTCCCACTTCAGGGAATTACAGAGGGATAATCAGTATTGGCCTCTGCAGGATAATCAATATTGGCCTCTGTAGGTCTAAAGACATTATGTGACAGAGAGCAACGTGATGTGATCTGCCATGGAGTGAATGTGGACCTGCCAGTCCTGAACAAAGTCCAGAACTGCTGTTAAATGTGGCTCTCTGTAAGATATTTTCCTGAAAGCCCATTTTTCCAGTTCAGCCAGTGAGCTGACACTTGCATCAGCCTTCAAATGCCTGCTTATCTTCTGGCTCTAAGCCCTGGGGAGAAATGAATCTGTCAGGATGCTTTGTTTCGAGCTGAGGTGGATATTGGAGGCCATAGCAAAAGATAGAAACAGATTTCCTGTAAGAGCTCAGGAGCAATTACTTTACTTCCTGTACATTTACCTGAGCCCTGCTGAATGCAGGACCAGATGAAATTGGGCAATCAGCTGTGAGGCTGCAGCCCCTGAGCTGGCTGTGGGCTCCAGCTCAGCACCCTGCACTCTCTGGGTTGTTTTCTGCTGGTGATCTTCCCCTCTGGGATTGCAGCAGGTGGCTCCTGCTCGAAGGAAACCACAATTATGGTCATCTTTCAAGCTTCCAGAAGGACCTGCCACTGGTTTCTGAGATTTGCAGATGCTGGGTTCTGTTGAGTGATAAGTTTTTGGTGAGTTCAAGGGAGATTTAAAGAACAGCCTCATAAGGCTGTCTCATGGATGTCGCAGAAGCTGAGAAAAGCACTGAATGAAGACAGAGACTGAGTTATTCCTAGAGCCATTGCAGCTCCTTTTTTCCCCCATCTTTCAAGAAACTGGTCTATATTTGAAGAAATAGGGAGTCTGTCACATATTTCAAAATGTACATGGCTCAAAAGGAAGGTCTGGAACAGTTCTCAATTTATACAGATAGAATACATTAAAATTCATCCCAAATACAGAAGTAAAATTTGTGAGTTAAAATCACTTTTGGTGATGCATTTCAGTGTTAGGTCTTTCAACCTGTCTTGCATTCCTGTGCCCATTTTGCCTTGGATTCTTGAGTTCTTAGAGGGGTTTTCCTAGAAGGAATAATCATACTGGTGGATTGCTTTTGTCCCAACCTGCCCTAATCTCCCTCTCTGTGTTTGTGCCCCATGGCCCTGAACAGATGGCAAGCACTGAAAGACCTTTAAATGTAAAGGGTTTATGATCTTACTTCAATTAAGTGTATAGGGACATTTTCTTATACGAGTTGCTGGTTGGAGACAAGGTGACCTTAGAGCACCATTTATAGTCTTAGAATCTTCATTTTATGCAGGCTTTTTTCTACAACTGACAAAATTTGTTTGTCACAGCTTTGCAAGGAAAAGACTTCAGCAGCTCAAATCACTGTTCTCACTTAATTAAAATAATTGCATCATTTTTTTCCAGATGAGCCCAAGAGAACTAAACATCATGGCAGGAGGCAGAGTAATTGTCATTAAATTAGTGCTGTTCTTGCTAATGGGTCCCCATTCCACAAACACTCCTTCAAGTGAATGAAGCAATTTAAAGGATTTCACAACTGGTTCATTTTAATAATGGGACTTTCCAAACAGTCTTGGGGAGTTCATGGTTGTGGTTGCCTAAAGCAGCTGTCCCAGAGTTTGCCTGCTGTGAATTCCAGCATGGAAAGGAGCACCAGGAGAATGTGATTTACAGCCTCTCCCAGTGGAATTGCCAGTGGATGGATGCTGAAGACAGGTGGATTTCAGACAAGCTGAACAACTTGCTGAATATGCTCTGAGCCAGTGCACAAATATTACACATGGAGGCCCAGTGGGTGAGGCACAGGGGCCATGGAATAACCTGAATTCCACTTGATCTGGGCAAGATGTGCAGTGTTAATCTCGAGGGGGGATTACTGTGCTTAGAGGTGCTGTCCAGATGGTCGGGCAGGCTCTGCCCGTGCCCATGGCAGAGGGTGGAGCTGGGCTAGAATTAGGGAAAAGGCAGCTTATGCACAGTTGGGATAAGGCTGTGGCCCCAGAGCAGGTGCTCTGGCCTTTCTGAGCCAAAACCATCTGAAAGCGATTGATTTAGTCAATTCTTGATAGAACTAATACAGAAGATTTATTACATTCTTGATAGAACTGATATAGAAGATCTATTAAATTCTTGATAGAACTAATACAGAAGTTTTCAGTTGAAAGACAAAAATAGAAAATGTAACCATGAATGTCTTTTTTCCATCAGTGTCTGCTCCCCAAATCCCTCTTCTTGGGAAGAGCCCACACTAAAAGCAGTGGGCAGCTGTTGCATGCAGACACCGCTGCAGAATGCATTGGAAACACAAAGGCAAATGACTCCAGCAGAGAGAAGAGAAACTGCAGCTGAACTGGCTGGTCTGGATGCCCAGTCCATGCTGCTTTAGCCCTCTTGGAAGCAGCATTTCTGGGGGAAAGGGAAGAACCATAAATCACTTGTTTAAAAATAGTGAATGAGCATCATTCACCTCTGGTTCATCAAGTCCAGTCATCTCCTGCTGCTTGTGTTTTTGCCCATGCATGTGGGGTTTTGAACCTTTACCATAACTGAGAGTGTTCCTGACTTGTATTTAGTGATGTGCACTTCAATGAGATGTTTTTGCTTTAGGTATTTCACAAACATCTTTGCATTCAGTGCTTCAGAAGGTGGTAACAGGCTGGCTAACTCCTATGAAGATCTTGGGCTGGGGTAGCTAAGATGTAGCTGTAAATGGAGTTTCTGCAGTTTTTACAGGGTTTTTTGACTGGTGAAAGTGCAACAGGGAGGGTAAAAAGGAAGTGTGAGAGGTGTGTCAGAAGGCACTGATATCTTCTGTTTCCTCCCTGTATTTTATGACTCTCTTGCTGTTAATAATTTTCTTGTGATTCTACAGCCATTAGGAGCGAGATTTCCCTGGGTGGGAAGTGGGAAATGGGAGTACTTGTATCAAAGTTCTTGTGTGTATCATTAAAGCTGCCCATGAGCAGCTCAGTGCTTCAGAATCTGCCTCTTGTGACGAGGTCAGTTTGTTAATCTGGTGAACTGGGTCTCTAATGTGTCCATGCAAAGGTAAAGGGAGTGCAGGGCTGGGAAGTCACAGGTCTGATCCTGGTGGATTTGCAGACATTGCCAGCTCTGTAACATTTCATGTGTTTGGCAGTCAGGATATTGAACTTTCTAGTTTTGGTTTTTCTACTTTGAGGGCTGCAGCTGTTTCCTTTTGTATTACATAACTGTTCACACTTTCCTCATCCCTCAGCAGTCAAGTGAATCCCTCCATCCTGAAGGATTGCATTTATGATAAACCCATTTGTCTCAGGAGGATCTCCATCCTGTTCCCTTTTCTCCATCTTCCAAGCCATATGTGTGTTGTGCTCCTGTGTCTTCCTCAAGATGTTCTTTCTGTGGGATGGAGTCTGGCTCCTCTGGCACTCTCCAAGTGACTTTCTTCCTCTGCAAGACTTTGACATTCCAGCATTGTTCAAGCGCTCTGAGTTCCATTTTTAGCCTGGAGACTCAGACAATGTGGGTTTTAAAATCTATTTCGTGGCATGAAGAGCCTTTGTTACACTCAGACAATAATAAGTTCCTGAAGTGCTGTGGAAAGAAGTCTTTAATCTCCCCGTTGGGTCAGGTGAGCAAGATTGCTCTGAGGATCTCAAGAGAGGCAAGAATAGAAACCCATTTCAGTAGGCTTAGGATCTAAGTCCTCAGCTCAGTGTGCTTAAGAGTTGGGAGAGGGATTGTGTCCAATTTAACCCTTTGTTATTCCCTGTTGCTTTTCCACACTGTTATCCAGTATCCAGCATAACAAATGGAGGAGCTTCCAAAAGATTTTATTTTCCACAAGGATTTTCTTAGGAGGCCTGAAGGGGTGTATGGGTAGTGAACTGAAATAATTTAAATTAACCTTCTCTGTGTGCTCTTAGGGTTAAAAATCTAACTTTAACTTGAATATTGTAATAGTTCTTTTCCAGTGCTATAAATCATTGGCATTTCTCTCTACTCAAATAAAACCAAATCCATATTTGAAGCCCTGCATTTGCAGAATTCTAATTATGAACCATGAAACCAATATCTTGAGCAATGCTGCATGGAGAGTTACATTTCCCTCTTCTCCTCCCTTCCCCTTGTCCCCAGGTTGATAACAGATAAATGGCGAATGCAGAGTCTAAGATGTCCTGGCAGAACTGATATTTGAATTTGGAAGGGAGTACCTTTAGCATTCTGTGCCAGCCACTGATTTTGTTGCATGCACAGCCTGGAAAACTGCAAGGAAACCTGAATAGTGCTGCAAGAGGGGAAAAAAGGAGCTAAACAGCTGCAATACGTTTGGTTTATGCAGAAATTTGCCTTAACTCTGTCTCCTTGTAATTGAGAGCCTCTAAGTTCTCTCTCCTTCCCTGTGAGGTACAGCAGTGACATTCCCACCATTTAAGGTGGTGTTTCTAAAGCGTGGACGTTACACAAAGATGTTTATGGGTTTATTTGAGGAATTCAGAGAAGCAGGTGATAAAGAAGGCAATGAAACTCACAGGTCCCAGCTCTCATCCTGGCCCAGGCTTCACCTGAAGGAAGGATTAGGATCTTCAGAACAAAGTTGCCTTTGTTCTTCCCTTCAGGGCAGAGTTTTCTGTGGGGTGCATATATCCTTCTGAGCATTTTACAGGAGAAGTTGTTCTTTCCCTGATGACAGTTTGCAGTCATTTCACTAAATTGCTCTTGAAAGATGCCTCAGGAGGGTGGAAGGCTGTGGTTGAAATGTTTGAATAAATATTGGCAAGAGTGTACACAGCATCACTGCTTCCCGCGGTGCAGACCCAGTTTAGTTCTAGTTTGGAATTAATCTGTGGTTAAACTCTGAGTCAAGCCCAGTATAAGAACTCTGGGCATTGGTGGTGAAATAAACAACTTGTAATTGAGAGTGAATCATCTCCAGAATTAACTACTCCAAAGCTTTTTTCAAACTGTGAAAGGAAGAGTAGGAAGCACTTAATGAATGTGTTTTTAAATGGGCAATTCGTGTTTAGCTCATCAGGGTAGAAGCATATGAGGCTCCTTGTACGGATCACAGATGGCAAGAGAGATTGTCTATTGTACTTAAAACTTAATGTAGCTTAAGTGATAACCTATGTGACAGATTTCTGTGTTTGGAGTTCAATGGGTGCATTTCAAATGGAATGAGGTAGTGACTTAGTGCTTTTTAAAAATTCATCCTCACCTGCTTTAATCTGTCAGTCCTGGAGCCCCCTGAGTGCTCCTGCTTCTGTTACAGCAGCTCTGGGCACAGGAGCTGCCTGGTTGTGCCCTGAGCAAGATCTTCTGTGGCTGTGTCAGCCTGCAAAGACATCCCTAAACAGAGAGTGAGATGGAAAGGTACTGGGGAAGAAGGAGAAGAAGGAAGAAGAGGAGGAGAAGAAGATGAAGAAGAGAAGCAGAAGAAGAATGCAATTATTTGAAACCTGTTTTTTTTTTTTTTCCCGTTGTAACGTGTCACCTAAATCCCTTGACTGGATAGGGCAGGAGCACAGCTTTAGGATTAGTGCCTGTGATGGATTTAGGATTTGAAGCAAACATGTGTTGCTGTGTTTCCATCGTATCTAGTTTTTGCTGCCTAGAGACAAATATTCTTTCTTTTATCAGAAATGCCCATTAAAATAGTGAGGAGAGCCTTCAGAGAAGAGAAGAAGACCATCACAATGATATTTTGAGGAGCTGTATGAGAAGAAAATGTGATTATTCTTTTTTTTTTCCAGCCCTGGAAAGAGACTGAAGAGCTTATGCACCTGGGCAGATCCACAGTGAAAGGCAAGGGTGGTTCAGGAGGGCAGAGAGGGGAATGGACTGTGCTGTTAACTGTGCATTACTTACTGCAGGGGAAGTTGTTGGTTGGTTTTGAAGAGCAGGTAGAGCCCCAGAAAGAGTGGAACCTGCAAATCTGTTTGTGACCAAAGAAAGGAAAGGGTTTTCTCCTTGTGGGAATCACTGTCAGGAGGAGGAAGTGGTGGAGGAGCCAACAACTATAAATTGCTGTAATGCCTTGATGATGCCAAGCAGTTGGGAAAGTACCAAAGGAAAAAGAAAATCAGCAGGAGGAAAAGAATATCATCAGGAGGCCTTGCTGTCCAGAAATGGTTTCATCTACATGCCAAATTGCCTCATGCTCCATCATGTGTCTTCTTTAAAATCTTGAACTGAAGCCCACCCAATCCTCCAAAGTAGCCACAGGTACAGCACAATAAAAAGGATTTTATTGGGATTTTAATGTTCTAAATCTGGATTGTGAAAGAGGCTTAATTTAGCTAAGAAACTTTTCTGAAACAACCTGGAAAATACCTGAAAAATACCGCTGGATTTTGGAAATCAATGGCTATTTTCTATTTTTCTGATAACATTTTTATTCTGCTACATGGAGAATGTGCACTATAAAATTTTGATACCTCCTAAGGCCATCAGTGCTTGTTTCCAGTCCAGCTCAGATATGGATATCTCAAAATCTCCCTTGCTTCAAAATAAGTTCTCAGTGGCTCGTCTGGCTGAAGACTTTTTCTGGGTTGGCGGCAGCATCGTCGCCTCTCCGAGATGGAAAATTGGCCACTTTGGTAAGATGCTGAACCCCTGCATTCCATGAAATGCTGACACCTTTAAATCTTTCATGGTGAAATCTTAGTTAGTGGCACCTTTGTGTAGCAGCAGCGTGGGGAGCAGAAAAGAAGGAAGGAGGAGGCAGCCCTGGTCTGATGTTAGTGCAGTTCTTTTTGTTTTCAGCAAGCCCCCACTTATAATTTCATGATTGATTTATGTTCTTCAGGACAAGCTAGAGCAAAATTGTACATTTTGAAACTTGCTGACCCTTTTAAATATTCTGTTGCATAGACTCTGTCTCCTTCTCCTTACCCACAGCACGACAGTTTTGCTATCTGCCAGTACTGTATACCTCATCTCTCTCATTTTATTTGTAGTTTAGAGTTTTAAAAATGAGCATTCAGAAGTATCTCTGCTGTCTTGATCCACACCAGGTGACTGGACTGTTTAGAGGCTGTTTTCTGAATACAGATACACAAAACTCCCAAGCTTCACTGGCTCTGTGAGAAGGATCCCCTTTGGGTGCTCACAGCAGCCTTTCGTTTAAATAGCTAATAAACCCAGCAAACCTAATTAGAGATGGCCAGAGAAAACAGCTGTTCTAGTAAAAGCACTTTAGTAACAATCTTCTTGGGCCACTTCTGCATGGCCAGTGAGGAAATCTGCAGCCTGACCAAAACCACCCATTCCCTTGGGGCACTTTTTTGTCCTATTCATCTGTCAGCTTCATCGATCAAAGATTTTTTTTTAGCAAGAAAGTTGGACACACAGATAGCTCAGCAAGGACTGGGAATTTTTGCAGAGGAGAAACACCATCCTACTCTGCTTCTGCATTTCCCTGGATGCAGGTGGCTGATGGAGGGACGGAGAATTTACAGCCCGGCCTCAAATCAAGCCCCTAATTTCCACAGGATTAAGAACATCTCCCATTAACACCTCATTTATTAGGGGTGGTGTGCTTTAAGGATGGGTTCAGTCTTCCATCATCTATTGTACACGGTAAACACTGTCCCAACCATTGCTGGCAGAATTATAGAGAAATGTTCTTTTCCAAAGACACTTCCAGATTTTTTTGGCCAATGAGCAGAACAGTAGAAGTCCTGGACTTCAGTGAAGCTTGAGGCCACAAGGGGGACAAAGCTGTGCTGGGAATAAGAAGGTTGGTTTAAAAGGTGAGAGTCATCTGTTCACTAGGCTGGAGGGATGCAAAATGAAACAAATGAAGTTTAATGAGTTTGGATGTCATCTGATTTTTAACTGGATCCAATGGAGTGATGTGAGTCAGCCTGGTGTACCTGAGCCAGAAGCACCACAGCCAGTTCTTAGGTAGGATTGGCCAAATATCTTCTGGACAGAATTCCCAACACACTCTGCTGGATATATTATATTACATATTTTACATCATTATATTGATATATTGATTTTTAAAAGATTTTATGCCTCCTGTCTAGAAAGAAAGTGATATTCCTGGCAGGAATAGTTGGAGCCAGTCAGCTCTTTGGTTTACATATTGATGAGCCACTTATAGCTGTGAAACCATTTCCAGTGAGACTTTAAAAAAATGGGGCAGTCATTATGTGTTCAATGGATTGGCAGTGCTGGATGTGTGACAAGTGTGGGAGTCCTCTGCTTGTGTGTGGGAAAGCTGTTTTGGTTTGGTGATATTTTAAGGGGATATTTTCTTGCCCCTCTGGCGCACGTGTACTGGGGGGGTTTCTCTGGGCTCACAAACATCTTCTGCAGAGAAATAAGCTGCTGGAACCTGTTCTCCTCTCCTGATGCTGTTTAGGAGGGGGGTTGGTGTGAGGCACACAGTTAGGATTCATCCCTCCAGGATCTGTTCCTGGGGCAGAGCTCAACACAGGGGTTTGATGCTCCCTGCTCTCTGTCCCTAAGCCTGCCTGGGGCAAAGGTGTGGGACACAACCTGGGGCTGCCTTCAGCCCAGGGATGGGAATCTTTTGACAAAGCTGGTCCATGTACAAAAATACTCAATGACTCAATCTCCTGACTTCTTTTCATCCCCACATGCTAAAATACTCCCACTCCTTCACATATTTATATCAAACTCAGAGACTCCTAAAAGACAATAATGCTACTGAACCATAAATAATTAATTTGCAGACACTAGAACATCTTGCTAACAATAGGAATGATATTAGTCTCCTTTCCCCCCCTTGCTTCAGGACAAATTGTAGGGTTTATGGTTTGTTTAGTTTTGCTATTAATTGTTACTTTAACACTTTGTATAGTAAATATAAATGTTATTAAGAAGCACGAGAAATCACTGGGAGTCTTTTTGCTGCATCAGTCCCGTGTGGAACTGGGTGTTCCACGTTTCTATTCCCTGCTCTGCTCTGCTCTGCTCTGACAGTGCTCTGTGCTGCAGTATACAGAGATCCATCTTCTCTCCACAATTATTTTTGTTCAGATGCAAATTGAGGCAACTCATTAGATCAGAAGAGAGCTGAACATAAGCTGAATTCTGAAAAAAAAAAAAAAGAACTAATGAAGTGAAAAACAGAAAAGCTGTAATTCAGCCTTAATTGAAGATAGTTAAGAGCCATTTCTTCAAAAACCTGATTCATTGCAAGACTGGGGGATTTTTATCTGAAGTATAGGAATGAATCCTTAAAGAAGGAATGTGAACAATGGCAAGGAGAAGCAGTCCTACTTCTCAGCAGTGTGCCCTTTTCACTCACATGCTGTGAAAGACTTCAGGGAATAACCATATCGTTTTCTGTTTGATATAAGTACCACTAGGATTTCTTTTCTCTTTTTATTTTTTTCTTTTCCCCCAGTCTCTCTAGTGCTCAAAACTTTCAGTCCCCAGAAGGGACAGGTGTGGAGGTGTCCCTACCCCATATCCTGGCCCTTGCCTGGTGCCCCCAGCAAACACTTCTGCATTCCCTTTGGGGTTTTTCTTCCCCTGCATTGCCAGGATCCACAAAAGCTGCTCTCCCACAGGAAGGGAGGGAAGGATTTCTTGTGCCCTGCTCTCCCAAAAAGATGGCAACACTGAAATATTGGGGCTGGCCATGGATCACCCAAGCTCAGTCCAGATGAGATGGAACTGCAGCAGTTCCAGCTCATCTGTGGTGCTCAGGGTGGCTTTGGGGGAGAAATCCTGCAACAAAATAAACAGCAGCATTGAGAAAGCAATCCAAGGGTGCTTATTAAAATTTTAATAGCAGAGAACGTGTTCCTGCTTCATGCAAAAGCAAAGTAAATGGTTGCCAGAAAGTGTGGTTTTATTTTGGTACTTCTTCATTATCTTCTGCTTTGTAACAGGCGTGATCTTTGATACTTTTCCCATTTCTACTCTTCTGATTTCTTCCAATAAGATTATTTACTGCTATAATTCCCAAAGAGGAATTTGGAAATTTAATGTGATTTTGAAGTGTGTGTGATTACTGTTCCGAGAAATTCTCTTATTACCTATTTTGACTGAATACTTTTTTTTTCCAAAACCCTATGAGCCTTGTGAAATGAAAATAAGTTCAAGCTTCCCATAATTATTATTTCAGTAAATCTGAGGAATATTTCTCTTCTTCTGAATCAGAATGAAAGCAGATATTGAAAAGATTGAGTGTCTAGGATAGGGTTGGGCTGAGTTTGGATCTGATGTTGCAGTGGATGTTTCTGGCACAGCTCTTGCCTTTATGGTGATACCTGCTGAATATTGATTTTCTCTAAAGGTATCTGTGCCTGAAGACAAGGGTCCAACTTTAAGAAGTAAAATGTTACACCAGGGATTATCTTGCTCTCAATTCCGCACCTTCTCTCCATGAATATTTTATTAACATGGACAATGAACTCTACAGAATTGTGCCTTCAAATTAAAATTTTCTTGTACCATAGAGGTCTGCTTTCAAATGAGTCTATTTTGCTGAACCTTTTCCAGAGTGAATTAATTGACTTTATCTGAACATGAGCTCTAAAGCACAGGGACATCAAAGCCTTTTCCCATTTCTTTTTACTTACCTTGCTTTTGCCTGAGAGGTGGACTTGAATCACCCCAAAGAGTTGTGTTGGTGTTGATGCATTTTGGAACACATGGAATCAGTGTTTTCATCTGGACACTGTTTTATCTTTAATCTTGATGGCAGAAGATTGATAAAAGAAAGCTGACCTCAGAATCTCCTTGCATTATTTCTGAATTAGAATGTGTATTGCATGTATTAACTTTCATTCTTCAATCCAGAATCTCAGCAGTAATTTTCACTTCTCATCTCTAGGGCTGAAAAAAAAAACCAAGAATGTTGAACACAGTAATAGTTTTAATTTTACTTAAACGGATCAGGCAGAAAGTCAGAGGAAAATCAGGTCACAGGCTCTGCTCTGTCATCAGGGGAAATAAATGGGAGACTTGGCAGAAAATGTGAGTCTGCATTTATTCCTGGGACAGAGCCAGCCACTCACAGTTGGAGTGAAGTTGTTGAGCTTAGTCCTTGCAGCAGCTGGATTTCAGGAAGCCCCAGCCTGGCTCCCAGGGGCTGCCAGTGCCAGAGGTTTGGCAGCAGCTCCCCAGGAAGGGGCAGGATCCCTGCAGAAGCAGAGCAGACCCTCGCTGGGAGCTTCTCCCAACACTGGTGGCTTTTAAGGCTGCCCTGTCTGGGATTCTGCCAAACCCACAGGAATGGAACAGGTCCTGAGGCCCAGAGGCAAAGTACAGCACAGGTGAGAGGCATCCTGCTAGGAAAATGGAGGTTTGGGGGATTTGGGAGATGGAAAGTTTGTGAGGTTCTTGCTAAGCAAATCTATAGGATCAGTGACTTCATCCATAGAAGCAGTGGGACCTTGCTGGCCAAGGATTCCAGTTTCCAGGTGAAATTTCACCCTGTGTCCAGCACAAGGTTTACCTGTGGTAGGAGCTCAGATTTGAGATGGTCTTGAGAAAGGCACATACCTTGTGCTGGTCCCAACATATGATCATTTCTTATAAATCAATATGGGAATGAAAACTTTCACATTTACAGGTAAGTCCACAGCCACCAAGAATCTTTCTGACTTTTTGATCTTAACACTTGACCTCTTACACCAGGCACTACAGAAACCCTTCTCCTTTGACTTGAACTGTTCACTTGGCAGCTGCTTGATGTGTTTTCATCCTGTCAAGGCAATTCCAAAGGGAGCAAGGTCTGGCTCACTGCTCTCTCTTTATTTCCTCTCAGTGGAAAGATGTATGAGCTCCATGCAGGCGGGCACCCAGATGATCAAACTCCGAGGAGGCTCCAAGGGGCTGGTCCGCTTCTACTACTTGGATGACCACAGGTCCTGCATTCGCTGGAGACCCTCTCGGAAGAATGAGAAAGCCAAAAGTGAGTGTCAGCCACAGAACCTCCCCTCTGACCCCTCCTGGGGCCTTGTAAACAAAGGAGAATGAAGGGTCTGGCTCAGTGAGAGGCGTTGGGTAGCAGCGTGGGGTTTTGATGGTGGATGGTGTTGCCTATTTCCCAATAAGCATCTCCTGTGGAAAAGCTGCTTGGGTGAGCATTCAGGGAAAGCAGTCAAGTCCACACAGCACACTCACCACAGCTAGCTCAGCAAAGAGAGGCAGAAGAGCCCTTTGTATGATAAATTCCAGTGAAGGTTTGCTCTACCATGCTGAAGGGAAATCAAGGACAAAAGACACGAGCATGTGCTGTGCACTGACTTAAATATGGGGTCAGTGGCCAATGATCTGAGGGAACAGGGGTTGGGCAAAGGACAGCAACCTGTAGGGGTGATGAGGGATGAATAATTGGGGTGGGCAGGATCAACTGGCCAATGGGGGAAGCAGTCTACAGTAGATTGGCAATAGTGCTGCAGAGTGCCGTGGGGAAAGTCCTCTTTTTCAGCCTAGGTGGGGAAAACTCCACCTTCTTCCAAGGCAAGGCCCTGGGGGTTTGCCTCAAGGGTTCAGAGGGTTCCACAGTGTTGTAGTTGACTTTAAAGGGCAGTAAATGATTTTATGATGGGTAATTTATGAAGTTGAAGGTGCTGTGGTTGGCGATGCAGGTTGCAGGGGTGTAGGGTGCTGTAAATGAGCTGCAGGCAACCCCTGTGTGAGCTGGGGCCTTGCAGGGTGAGGTTTGGGCTCTCCCTCCCTGGGATGTCTCTGGGCCTGCTCACAGCCATTGCTGAGCTGCAGCTGTGTCCCTGCAGTTTCCATCGACTCCATCCAGGAGGTGTGTGAGGGGAAGCAGTCGGAGATCTTCCAGCGCTACGCCGACGGCAGCTTCGACCCCAACTGCTGCTTCAGCATCTACTACGGGGACCACATGGAGTCCCTGGACCTGGTGTCCTCCAGCGCTGAGGAAGCACGGACCTGGATCACAGGGCTGAAGTACCTGATGGCAGGCATCAGTGACGAGGACAGCCTCTCCAAACGCCAAAGGACCAGAGACCAATATCCTTCCTGTGCTGCCTGGGAGCTTTCCCAGCAGTGGGAGAAGCTCAGGATTCCTCACAGTATTTGCTTTGCTCCAAGTAAGCACTAGGCTCAGAGCTTCAGAGCAGTTCCCACCGTATTCCCTGGTTCCAGACAAAGAGTTCCTGAAGAGGATTGCTCTGGAGATAGGGATGACTGAGTGCAGTGGACTGAAAAAGACACAGGTACATTCTTCAGTCTCACTCCCAGTGTAAAACCATCCATTTAATTTGGTGATGTAACACTGAGATTCACTCAGAAGTTCTTCTTCTGTGTTGTCAAATAGGCACAGAGCACATGTGGCATGTTGAGCACAGCAAGTCTAGAAGCTGTTACTGAACTAACATGAGGGAAGTTAGATATCAGCTTGACCTTTCATTCCCAGTCTCATTTGCAGGGTTTCCTAATGTGAAAAAAAGAATATATCCATGATGTTCAGTAATGTCCTTCAATATTCCGTGCTGTTCCTTAACTCCTGTTCAATGTGGTTGAAGCAGACATTTGATGAGGCAGACAAAAATGGGGATGGCAGTCTGAGTATTAGTGAAGTGCTCCAGCTCATGCACAAACTGAATGTGAACCTACCCCGACAGAAAGTCAAGCAAATGTTTAAGGTAAGAATTATTTTCTTCCTGGAAAAGCAAGGATTTAACATGAAATCTAGTAGGAGAGACAGCAAATACTTCAGCAGCTGGTTTGTTTCCACTCTACTGAGAGATACTACACAGTCCATTTGGTAAATTGGAAAGAGCTCCAGAAACATGTCACAGATAAATTGTTATGCACAGAAAAAGGCAACACACCAGGTACCTTCTGGTGTTACATAACGTGAAAACACACAGTTCCAAGATTGCTCTTTCGCTATACTTTTTAGGTCAGAACCCAGTCATGTTTCCTCCTCCAATAATGTTCTCTCTAAAAATACTATCAAATAAAGTATCCAATATCCTCTGATAGCTGGTACTAATAAAATACCCAGCATGCAAACTTCTGTATCTGTCAGATTTTTGCTGAGAGCTGTTTGTTTGACATTGTGTTCTGCTGACCTTGGCCCAATTTAGTGAGCAACAATGGAGATGTGTAGCTTTTGTTATCACAAAGTCCCTGCAGGGACCAGCAAGCCTTTATGTGAAATCCCTGATGATTTTTTTCTTTACTTGCAAAATTAGTATTCTTCCAGATCTTATTAGTTTATGGCCATGGATTTAACAGATATCCTCTCAAGTCCTGGATATAAAATTAATTTCAAGATGACTTGGGCTCCAATGATCTTCTGAAGATGTGAGTGGGTAATTCTTCTAGACACACGCATATTGTTGGAGGGGAACTTGCCTTCACTTAATTGCCATAGACAGAAGAAATCCTTCAGCAGGGTTCCCTGTGGAACAGTTAAAACCTTCAAAGTTGTTTTTGGCATGGATGTGTCCATGGGAGAGGTTGAAAGCTGTGCAGAGGATTCCTGTGACAAGGCTGATAGATCAGTCAGTTCTAGCAGCCACATCACGGAGCTTCAACCTGCACTTAATTCCAGTGCTTCACTCTCGGGCAGGGGTTTGTTTATTTAAAATTGGTGCAGGCAGTTGGGTTCTGACTGTCTGGTTGCTGTGTGCTGCAGGAGGCTGACACAGATGACAACCAGGGCACGCTGGACTTCGAGGAGTTCTGTGCCTTCTACAAGATGATGTCGACGCGGCGCGATCTGTACCTGCTGATGCTCACCTACAGCAACCACAAGGACTACCTGGACACAGATGACCTGAAACGCTTCTTGGAGACTGAGCAGAAGGTAGGCCCAAGCCAGGAGCAGAATTCCAGCTGCAGGCCTTCCTGCTTGCCATTGGGAATGAATTCCCTTTAAAAAGGAGTGGGGACTTAGATGCTGTGCATGTGAAAAAGAGACATATGATTCTTGATTTTCATCTAGGACTATTTCTTGAATCTTCTTGCTCTCACTACCTCTAGGCTCTTTTAGTGTGCTTCTAAATATAATCTCTAGAATTGCTTTCTTTTTTCATGTGTTCCCCTTGAACAATGCCATCAGCATCTGTCTGTTCACAGTATTCAGTACCTTGGAGCAAAGCTGGTGTTCCTGTCTCTGCTTGTGACCCAGTGCACAGCCCATGATGAAACTCTGAATTACTTTGCCACACTATCTCATTGTGTAAAGTGGAAGATTATCTTTCAAAGAGCAGTTGAGAGGATGATTAATGCATAGGAGAGTTTTTGAAACACATTGTAGTATCTCAGGAATTTTCTCAGAGTGATTTAAGTCCAGTGCTGCAGGAACAAATGTTTTGACTTTTCTTTGCCCTTTTCCTCTCATGGTCTCCTCTGAAGCTTCCTGCCCGTAAGCCATAAATGTCCACGATTTTCAGTCATCGTCCATGAAAGGAATGAATAAAAAATCCACCTCTCTGGCAGTTATCTTCTTAGATAAGTGGGCTGTGTTTCCATTTCATTGGTCAATTGATCCTCCAGATGCTGAGGGGAAAATGAACACTCGCCACAGGACAGAAATCAACTCAGCTAATTACTGACATGGCCAAATCCTGCCTGGGGGAATTCTCTCCCCTGCCACCTCTTCTCATGCAACATGGACAGGGAAAACATCTTTACTCCATTCCAGGAAAACCTGGTGTTCCAGAGCTTTAATTTTTGAACCCAGTATCATTGATGTTCAAATCCAGAGTTAGAGGTTTTTGTCTTCTTCTTTTACTTTTATTTAGTAGGTTTTAAATTACCTCCAGAAAAGGCATTGATCTTGTAGCAAATGTGCTGGTGGTTTCATTTTCCCCCAGGCAAAGATTCTGTGTTGCCAAATTGACGGTCACTTTATCGCACTCTGATGACAAGGGCTGTGTTTTCATGTACAGCATCTAATAGAGAGGATTTGCTGGACCATTCAGGACAGGAATGTTAAATAATATCAGGATGATAAAGAATACATCAACAGTTAATAGCAGGAGTATTAATTGTGTTAAAATTAAGTTACTAAAACACTGCATTATGTAAAAAAAGTTACAGCTCAGCATTAATGACCCTGGTTTCATAAATGACAACATTTACAGACAAACATTTCCCTTTGTACTCTTTTCTTTTTCAGTTCAGAATGCAGAGCAACCTTGAAGTTAGCAGATTTCCTGAGAACATTATGTCCTGTTTCTCTGTTTCCCTGCTACTAACAGATTTTTCTGTCTGCTGCATAAAGATGAGACATTTTCTTGTTTTATTTTAAAGGAAAAAACCCCTTTGATAATGCAAACTAATCCTCTAATCCTACAAGAGAAGAGATCCCATTGGTTTGTGGCAAAGCTCGTTCTGTTTGGACGCTCTGTGGTGCCTAACAACAGATCTGACCTACAAAGCAGAACTCTGGCATCAGGCAGCTGCCAATAGCACAGAAACTTTTCACAGAGAGCTCCCCTTCTGATCTGACCTGACACTGATTGACAGGAGTGAGAATCCCTCTGGGGAACTGGAAATCCTCAGTCCCACCGTGGATAATCTGCCCAGTTGTTGGGCTGGAGATGGAGGGAGCTCAGAGAAGCTGTGATTAATAGTTAACACTGCATTTCTGCTGCTTTTCCAGATGACAAATGTGACTAAAGAACATTGCCTGGAAATCATCAGCAAGTTTGAGCCATGCCCAGAGAACAAGAAGGAGGGAGCCCTGGGAATTGATGGTAAGCTGGCTGGTGCAGCTTTTGTGGGGAAAAGGGAGCTGGCTCAATGCTCAGGAGAATATTGCTGCTGCTTGCAGAATATAGAGATGTAGAATTTTGTCATGGTGTATAAAGTGTTTCCAGTCTTTTTGCCTTTTTAAAAAATATCTACCATTTACTGAGGAACCTAAAAAAATCAGATCTCTTTGGAGGAGTTTTGAAAGGTACATATCAGGATGAAGCAGCAGTCATTGAAAGTCAGCTGGAACTGGAGGTGTCTCTATTTGTGCTTTTGGAAAATACAGTTGAATTTAGTTGCATCATTCCTGCAGGTATTTTTGGAAATCAAATCAATTTGGAAATCAAATTAAGTCTTAATATAAGAGGAGTGATGTGATCCAGAGTAAATGTCTAAGTAGGATGATTGATGAAATTGGTCCTGCCTTCCTGAGCTTTGCTGCTGAAGCCTTCTCTCTAAATATACCAAAGCTGTACCACCAGGGTGGTAGCTGTTATTTTGGGGGCTAACTGTAAGTCCGTTCCCCTAAATAGTAAATCTTCAGCCAGATTTATTGACCCCAAGAAGGGAGTACTTTCCTGAGGAATTAGGTTCTGTGCAAAAGTTCTTGGACGTTTAGAAAATCAGCCTTGTCCGTTTCTGTGGGTGTGTTGTCATCCTGAAAAGTGGCAGAACAGAAGTTGTTTGGTTTCCTGCAGGAAGATGTGGGTAGTTTCTGGTACAGTGTGTAAGGTGGTTGCTTAGGATGGGTCAAGGTCTGTTCTACTTCCAGACTAAATTTTCAATTTATTTTAAAGCTTATGCTAATGCCAGCGAGGGAGCAGATGACATTCTTTTCATTTTCTGGTCTTTACAGACAGTTGCAGTCACATAAATAATGAATAAGCAAGTTCATTATCTTGCTTTCCTCATACCTAAAAAAGTAAAGAGTAGGCTTTTCAAAGTATTGTAAGTTTCCATAGAGAAAAACAATAACAACAACAACAGAATCTATTCAATTGCTTTGCCTCAGAATGGATGATAAACATCAGAGAATTTATGGGTTAGGATAAGGGAGAGTCCAGCATGGTGACATTCTGCTGGTGTCTGCTCCTGAGCAGAGGGAAGGGGAAGGTGAGGTCCTTTGGGGACAACTGGAGAAAGCTTTGTGACCTTAACCCCTCCAGAAACTTGCTGCAAGTGCAGCAGAACAGAACAGACCTAATCTAGAGCTTAATTAAAGCAGGACATTTCTGGTAACACCCAAACAGAGGTGACTGAGGAGCTAACAAGGGCTCACTGCTGGGCTGGTGCTGACAAAGGAGGAAGAGCTGCTTAAAAATCCTAAATCTGTGCATGTACATCATGTATGAACATGTGTGTGCACACACACAGAGAGGAGTTATTCCTCTCTTGGTTTTGTGTGGAGTTGAGACTTGAGATGCCTCCTGTCTCCCAGAAAACAAGTCCAGTGCTGCCCTGGGGACTGAAATGCAGCAGCCATGGAAGCTGAAGCTGCCTGATTATTCCTCAGATTGGTACAGCCCAGACAGGAGCATCCTGCCCACACCTGGCTGCACCTCAATAGTCGTGAAATAAAGTACAGTGTTCTTTGTCCTTTCCTATTCATTCATGTGCCTGTCCTCAGCTGTGCTGGCTTTTGTCATGGAGCACCTTGGGCTGGCCTGTGACCATGGGCTCGTTCACAGTTCTAAAGAAACCCTTTACCTTTGTGTGCTGGTCAAAGTGCCACCGTGCCAGTGCACCTTCCCTGAGTGTCACCACTGCAGTCCTGTGGGACTCGCTGCTGCCAGCACCTTCCTTCTTTCCTTTTCTTCCTTGTAGGACTGATAAATCCAGCCAGTGCACCTTCCCTGAGTGTCACCACTGCAGTCCTGTGGGACTCACTGCTGCCAGCACCTTCCTTCTTTCCTTTTCTTCCTTGTAGGACTGATAAATCCAGCCAGTGCAGCTTCCCTGAGTGTCACCACTGCAGTCCTGTGGGACTCACTGCTGCCAGCACCTTCCTTCTTTCCTTTTCTTCCTTGTAGGACTGATAAATCCAGTTAGTGTGAACGCATTGCAACCTTCATATTTTAACAAGAGCTTAGACCAAACAATGGTGCTGCTGCAGCAGCTGCCCTCCCAGTGCTGGGTGGAATTAATCTTGCAGCAGCTGACTGGTTTGCAGGAAGAGCTGATTACCTGCCCCCAGTGGGTGGCTGTGTGTCTGCTGACACACTCTGTGCTCTGTTCCTTTGCCACAGTGGCTGCTCTGCCTTGGTTCATCTTTTGTTTTCCTGACTCCATCACTGATGTGCTCATTGATCATGGTGCGTGCTCCAAGAGACTTCAATATTCAGCTGGGCTGAGTTGAATTCCCTGGCACTGTGTCCCAGTGTGTTGTTCAAAATGTTTTGGTTGCTGTTTGTGTTTATCAGCTCTTTTCCTGTAAGAAAACTTTCATCAACACCAAATGTGTAGCCCAGAAGGACCATCATAAAGGTGACATTTTCTCTTGTCACAGTCAAAGTGTGTTAAGACCTTTGGAAGCCTGGCAGGATTTTTACAGGGGTACTGATTCATTTATGTGATGAGTGAAATGTCAGGAGAATTAGAAGCCTTGCAGCAGAAACCTACTGACCAAAGGCATCATCACTGTCAGCAAAGCCAGGGTGTGAATGGGAGTCTGAGTCTTTCCTTGGTGGTGAAAGAAAAACCTCTGGGGGTTTTTCCTCAGATCTCTCAGATCTTCTGAAGTGGAAGTTACAGTGTTTTGTGTCAGTCTGAATTGTGAAAGGGGCTGTGATATGTGCACAAATGTCTGCTGCAGGTCTGAGGGCAGCAATTTCACACAAAGATTAAATCATAACTTGCTAAAACTTTGCTTCTGAACAAGAGTAGTGATTGCAATACACAGAGGGCCCAGGTGTTGATGCCTGCAGGATTTGCAAGCATCCCACTGCTCTGGAAAAGAAATTCTTCTGGTAGCATCACTGAAAGCCCCACAGATAAATGATATTTCAGTGTTAATTCTGGAGTGACATTAGTGCAGTACTGCAGAGCTCCCCACTCCACAGGCAGGTTTGTGGCATCCTTTCCAAATTAGAGAGTGTAGCTTGTACAAGCCAATGTGTACTGTCATTATTTTGGTGGTTTTTGGGGAAAATAATGAAAGAGGAGAGGAGAGTATCTCCTGTTGGGCCATCAAAAACTGTCTCTCTGCATCCCAATACTGTAGATATTACAAGATTTCATGAGGAGCAGCTCCAGGATATGACTGCTGATCTCTGGAGGCTTTTATATGCCATGTGACCCAATGTCCTAGCAGAATCTTTTGACACAAGTTATAAGTTATTTGGATTAAACAGACATATTTTTCTCAGGAAAGGCAGAGCAGGAAAACGTACAAAGCAATGAGAAAAGCAATAATTCCACTTGGTCATGATGACAGTTTGGGTGTAGTGGTGCTATTTCTTTATCTTAAACATGCTGGTGAATATAGGGATGCATTTTAGGCTGGTTTTAAGAAGGTTACAGCAACAGAAAGGATGAAAGTGTGAAACATTAATGAAACATTATTTAAAGTCCTGTTTGTTGGCAGGTTTCACCAATTACATGCGGAGTCCATCGGGGGACATCTTCAACCCAGAGCATTACCAAGTGAACCAGGACATGAGCTACCCTCTGAGTCACTATTTCATTACCTCTTCACACAACACCTACCTCATGGGAGATCAGCTGATGTCCCAGTCCAGGGTGGACATGTATGCATGGGTGCTACAGTCTGGCTGTCGCTGTGTGGAAGGTAAAGAGCAAAAAAGGAGCTGCCAGTGGGCTCTGGGGTCTTGGTTCTCCTCTCTGAAGAAAGATTTGTGACTTCTGCAGAAGGCATGGTAGCTGGGGAGAGGAAAAAGCCTAGAAAAATGGTGTATTCATTTTATAGAACAACAAAATAATGTTGTGATAGAATGGACAAATTTTCTTGAGCATGGTAATGAGACAGACATTTGAGGAGTGGTGCTGTTGGTAGTGAGGAAAAAAGACCTGTAAAGCTCCTGTTGTAGAGAGGATGCTGATGTTGGGCAGAGTGCACTGGTGCTTGTCCTGCCTGGCCAAGTGTGAGACAGCCAGACTGGCAAATATGGCAGAGTTCCAGCCACACCTCAGAGGAAAGTGGGTGTTTCTGCTCAGGGAAGTATTCTGTGAAATGGTGACAGTGTCTGCAGCGACCAGGAGACCTTTTTGTGCAATCCCTGCTTGTGCTGCCTTTCTGAGACATTGCCTCTTTCATAATCATCTTTCTTGTTCTGACCATCAAAGTGTTTGCGCAGTTTTTCAGAAGGCAGATATGGTTTGTTTTAGGTTGGACTGTGGATGTGCCATTGGGTGCTTCAGGGGAGTAAAACATTCCATGGAAATATGATAATAGACAAGTATTATGGACAAAGTCAGGCAAAATCCAGGCTGGGCTCGGGATGGGCAGGTCTTGGCTTGGCCTGTGGTGTGAGCAGCCTGGCTGAGAGTCTCTGCTTTCCTTTTCAGGTTCAGCAGGAGCACAATGAAAGCGATGCTTTTCTCTGTCACCTCTCTCCCTGTCATAAAGTCCTTGGCACTTTTAAAAAGATTTCTTTGCTTGGGGCTCTCTCAGACAGTGGGAACAGTCACCTGGTCCCAGCACGAGGCCAAGCTCAGGAAGTTCCTTCCCAGGAAGGATGTTCAGCACAGAGAGGAGGGAGTGCAGGGTGGGAATGAACCTGGCTGGGCTGCTGAAGGGAGTTTCAGGGTTTTATTGTCCCCCACAGAGGCTGGCCCAGCTGTTCCTGCTCTGATGGTGTCACTGTTTCTGTCCTACAGTTGACTGCTGGGACGGGCCGGACGGGGAACCAATTGTCCACCACGGATACACCCTGACTTCCAAAATCCTCTTCAAAGATGTGATTGAAACGATCAACAAATATGCCTTTATCAAGAATGAGTATGTATCCAGCCTGCCAACCTCTGAGTCTCAGGGCTAGGAATGGGAGTGTTCCCTGGCATCCTTGTACATCCCTGGCCTGTTCCAGAATTCCAGACAGAATTTGGAGTTGTTTTCTGGGGGAAATCCTTCAGATATTTCAGAAAGAAGCACCAAGGCAAAGCTGAGTAGGGACAATCTGCGCAGAGGTGTGGAGCTGGCTTTATTGAGCTTGTAGAACACCTGAGGAACAGCAGGTTTTGCCAGTGAATGTTTTTAGTGGCAGTTAAACCAATTTGTCTCTCTGGATGTGCACTCTGGGTCTGCCAAGGCTACACCTGGGTGCTCCAGGGATAGGAAACAAATCAGGGAATAAAGGATCCAAAGAGAGAGTAGCCTGATTGTGGACAAAGCAGAGTGTTCATCAGAATGAGGTTATTTTCCTTACAGGTACATTGTTCAGAAAATCAGCATTATTCATGGGAAGTTTCCTATACCTTGGCAGTTACTGTTCTCCTCCCCCACACAGTCAAAATGTGTGTGGCAACCTTTGGTTTTTTTTTAAATAGAAATTACTTTATCACTGTAAAAATTTTCCAGTAGCTCCCCCAAAGCAGCCCATCTGCCTTTACAAATAGAAAATAAACTTGCACTAAATTTTCAGAGCAGGTAAACTTCTTGTGAGCCTTTTTGCAGTTTGCCTGAAGTCATGGTAAACAAATCAAAGGCAGTGCTTCTGAAATGGTTCAGCTTTTAAACCTTTGCAAAAAGTGCAACTGGGAAAGTTTGGTTCTGGTGTGGCTCAAATCCTTATTTTTCCTGATGAGGAGCTAATGAAGGCCAGATGCCAGGATAGAAATAATCGATTTTTAATGAATGAATCCCTGATAGTTTGATCTTGCAAAACTCCTTTATAAAAGACTGTTGTGCTGATCTTAAAAAAGCATCATCTCTAAAGAGAAACCCATCTTCAGTGTGGTTTTACTGGCACTGACCGCACTGGAGTAGATTCTCCACAAGTCTTACCTTCAACCAAGCATTGTTGCTCCTTGGCCTTGGTCTGGATAATTAGCAATAAATAAGAACAGTGAAACTAAAACTAGAAACAACACTTGCTGTCTTTGTAGAAGAGGCTTTGTCTGCAGGTTTATCTGTATGACACTGCTCTGTTGTTAGTGGGAAAAGCCTTCATGGTGCAAAAGCCAAATTTGCAGCTGGTGCTTTCTGGTCTCTGCAGGTACCCTGTGATCCTGTCAATTGAGAACCACTGCAGCATCGTGCAGCAGAAGAAGATGGCTCAGTACCTTATAGAAATCCTGGGAGACAAACTGGATCTGTCTTCTGTGCACAACGATGACTCCACAAAGCTCCCTTCACCAGCAAGTCTTAAAGGGAAGATCCTGGTTAAGGTAAACTCCTGCTTCGTGTGTCCTTTCCCTCCTCTCGTTTGTGGTGAGGATTTCTGCCTGGTTATCACTGTACCCTAACTTAAATCCCTTCACAAAAAGCAGACTTTAGGAAACCGCTACTTAAGGTTCATAAAATTTATCTTCTCAGTCAGTAAGAACCTGGAAAGAACATGCTTTGAATAATTTGGGTTTTTTTTTAGAATTTGTCATAGCAAGAGCTGCATGCTCCCCTGCCTCTGTAATAAATTTATCTTCTAGGGCAAGAAACTTCCAGCCAACATCAGCGATGATGCAGAGGAAGGAGAAGTTTCTGATGAGGACAGCGCTGATGAGATTGATGATGACTGTAAACTAATGAACGGAGATGTAAGTGAAGTGAATGTAAATGTCTGTCAAGGCTTCCCATCCCAGTGAGAGGAAACCTTGGAGGAGCTCTCTGGATTTTGGGGTTCATCACAAGTGGTTCAGGTTCTAAACTTCATGGGGGCAGATCCACAAAAGTGCACAGGAAGCAGCGCCTGTTTCTAGGGGTTATGTTTCAAGTTTAGAATAATAAAGTTTAGAATATGAATATCTCATGATTCTTCAGTGCATCACAGTGTGCTTCCCCTAAAATACAAAAAGAAAAGAAAAGAAAAGAAAGTATTCTATTTACATCAAATTGTGGTCGTTTTTACAGAACCTCCCTTTGCTTTGCTGAATGCTGAGCTTGATTGATTTTTACTGTAAGAAAAATCTCTGCTGGCTTCAATCTGAAAATCCGTTATTTCTTCATCCTTTTTTAAAAGTTCTATTTTTTTGTCACTTTAATCTTTTGGCAAATTCCACTGCACCTTGCAGAAACAATATAAAACACAGCAAAACCATTTAATGACATAAACCAGATTGCCTTGGAGAGAGTTTGCATTCTCATCCTCTCTCCCTCAGGCTATTTCCTCATTTTGTATTATGGATCTGATCCTTTTCATCTAAAAGAGAAACTTCTCTGTGAATAAGACTAACAAAGGAGAAAAATAATTTCTTTGCTTTTTGGAAGTTATTACATGTCAGCATATCACTTTTCAGTATTTTACAGCACCATCTTTGTTATCAACGGTTCACTTTGCTGAGATTTACTGATGCTTTGAATCTGAGATTTGCTACACCTGGTTTGCTTTCCAAAATGAAATTTTGAAGAGTTCAGAAAATCAGAGCTTGTTTCATGACAAATGTAACTGGGAATTCTTGGGGCCTACAGAAAGAACACAATCTATCGTCCCTTAAAAGACCTGAGTGGGAAAGAAAACCCTTGGTTTTTATTTTTAATGTTATTTCCCCACTTCCCCACATGGGCCATGGTGCACCCAGAGCAGGAAACAGGAGTTCTCTTGCATTTTGCCTTTGATCCGCTGAAAAGAGGATTCTAAAGCATCTCCCATCCATTCCACCCAATAGATCTTGCACTTATTGCAGCTGCAGAGTCAGCCTGGACATGGCATGGGACTCACACGATGCTTCCTTCATCACTGCCTTGTTTAATGGTTTAATGTTTTGTTTGCAGGCATCTGCTAACAGGAAAAGAGTGGAGAATATAGCAAAGAAAAAACTTGACTCACTCATAAAAGAATCCAAAATCCGTGACTGTGAAGATCCAAACAATTTTACAGTTTCCACTCTACCATCCTCAGGAAAGGCTGGCCTGAAGTCTGAGAGTAAGAAGGTGAATTTGTGTTTAATTGTACTTGTGTTTCATTGTTTACTAAATATATCTTGTATTGACTTCAGCTTCATAACTGAATTCATGCAGTTAATGATGATGCCAGGTGAACATCACTGTCAGATACACAAACTATTTATCTTGCTCACACAGTAATTGGAGCATGAAATGTACTCTGAAATGACTTTTCAACAGAAAGAATTTGATTTTCCACTATAAAAACTGCTTTTGAATGTTGGGCTCCTTTTGTTCCTCAGTTCTCTATGTTCTATGCATTTTCAATATATTTTAATTTTATGTTAACTCTAATTTATAAAAATGTACTCAGCCCACAGACTATACTTCATGAAGTTGAGGCATTTTCATTTTAGTCTTTGTAATAAGCCACAAAAACTTTGGGAAGATTGTTCCACGCAAATGAAAAAAGCAGTGGAGATCTGCCAACAATAAGCAGGTGTAATAACCAGGGATTAAAACTAAACTAGGGATGAGAGCTAGAAATCAGCTTCCCAAAACATTCTGTGGGCTGAGTTTTGATGCATTTTATACCCAGTGCTTTACATGATGTATCAGAGAATTCTTGTGAGAGCCACTACAAGGCCAAGGCTTGACAAACCCTGTGGCAGAGATGTTACCCAGAATAGTCAGTGCTAAAATCCCCTCCTGTTTGTGCTGATATCCAGAGACTGTCTGAGCAATCTGTCTGAGCTCCTGTGTTCTTTCTTCTCTCTTTGGTTGCTTCAGAGTAAACTTGAGGATGATGCAGAATCCGGGGAAGATTTCAGTGCCAGCAAAAGGCACAGCAGGTCACTCATGGGCAGCTTCTCCAAACGCAAGGTGAGCCCCTGCCAAGGTGAGGGCTGCACCAGAGCTTGGATTCTTGGAGGGATTTTTTATTTTTCCATGCGGTGGAGAGGAATTTCATAACTGCAACATCTGCAGCACGTCGCTGTGAGGCTGTTCACTGAACAGACAGCCTGGGGAGCTGCTTATCATTGTGCAGAAAACACAGGTCCAATCCACATGAAGGTCTGAGGGCGTCCAACATCTAACTGAGAACCACAAAAATTAATTTACACCTTTTATCTGAGGATTTGAGCTTCCTTTGTAACAAGGCTCAGACCTTGGGCTGAGCTTTCCCCATGTGCAAATTTTGCTGCAGAGCTGAGTGTTATGAAAGCTGTCATTTTCCATTTTCTCTAAGTAACACACTCATTGGCATAACAAAGCAGAATTGTAGCCAGATGCTCAAACTTTGATCACACAGTTATGATATTGTGGTTTTATTTCCTTCTGGCACAGAAAAAAGGAAGCAAATTGAAAAAGGCATCAAGTCTGGAAGAGGGTGAAGACGATTCGGATTCCCAAGGGAATTTAGCCAGGAGCTCTGTACATTACAGCAGGTTTGTTAAATGATTGGACAACTTTGTTGCTAAAATATGCCTGCATAAATGCACCCACTAAAGAGGTTTGCTTCTGGTCTTGATGCCAGTTTGTTGGTGGCTGGAGTGGGGAGATGGCAATGTCTGCCACAAACTCACCAGAATGATCTCTTGGTGCTCTTCAGGTTATTTAGCCAAGCACAGTGGACCTTTTATGCATTTTGAGCTCTTACTGTCTCATCCATTTCTTTACCCTGATTTATTTCTAAACATGAAAGATAACATTTCCCCCTGAATTGGTGGGAAGTTAATTTGTTCTGTTAATTTGTTACCTCTGTAGGGTAAGCCGACAGAAGAAGACAATGAAACTGTCCAGGGCCCTGTCTGACCTGGTGAAATACACAAAGTCTGTTGGCATCCATGATGTTGAAACTGAAAGTAAGTTGAACTAAAAGTTTGCTGAAAATAATTGCTGCACAAAGAAATGGAAACGTTTATGTTCTTACATATCTTTTCATTAAAAGAAGAGTTCTTAAAGAGGAATCAGGTCATCATCATATTCAGCTTCACTTTCCCAACCATAACTGCCCCAATGAGCAGAGCGTCTGCTGTAATTTAAGGAAAACAGAGTTCCCTCTGAGTGGCATGCACTGAAATGATGCTTGATAGCTAAAAAGGAACTAATGCTATGTACTTTTGAAAGCTTTATCTAGATAATAAATAAATGAATGAGGAGATTACCTCTCATCTCCTCTGCAGTCTCTTCCAGCTGGCAGGTTTCATCTTTCAGTGAAACCAAAGCCCACCAGATCCTGCAGCAGAAGCCGGCGCAGTACCTGCGCTTCAACCAGCACCAGCTGTCCCGCATCTACCCCTCCTCCTACAGGGTGGACTCCAGCAACTACAACCCCCAGCCCTTCTGGAATGCTGGCTGCCAACTTGGTGAGCTGAAACTTCTTTATTTTTCTGTTTTATTTTGGGAGGGATGCTGTGGGAAATGATCCTGTCCATGGAATAGGAGAGATGTTGTTGAGAGAGAAATGGAACTAGAAAGAAGTTTCAAAGGATGGCCTTGCAAATAAGACTGGATACTTTGGAGAAATAGAGCTATGAGTGATGCATTGTAGCAAGGCTTACAAGGGGAAATTTTAGATGATTTGCTTTAAAACATTTACAACATAGTGTAACAGAACCTGATAGGCCAAGAAATACTTATAGGGTATTGTAATTAGGAAATAATTAGCTTCTGATTGTGATGGTGTGAATTATGACATCTGTATTGTCTCACCCTTCACATGAGACTAAAAATAGAAGAAAGTTTCTGAAACACCTCTCAGCTGCCCCATCTCTGGGTCAAAAAAGAGCTTAATCCAAGGGGATGTTTGAATAGGAGCACTGGGATCACCCCTTAGGACACTCTGAGTCCTCTGCTTATCCAGCTTTGCTGACCATTGAGTCCTCCTTGTTACTGTCCCTGGATTGATTACCTTGAACATGTGTCTTACATGCAAGGAGCTGTCTGGTAAATGGAAATAAATGAACTTCTCAAATGCAAGAGGGCTTCAGAGTTCAGCTTTTCTGAAGGGCTTCTCTCTCTGAAGCTGTAATAGAAGAGAATAATTTTCCATAAGATATCTGATTTTTTTTTGCATCTAAGAAGTCAAATTTGAATCTGATTTTTTATTTTTTTAATAGTTGCACTAAACTACCAGTCAGAGGGGAGAATGCTGCAACTGAACCGGGCCAAATTCAGTGCCAATGGGAACTGTGGCTATGTCCTCAAACCCAACTGCATGTGTCAAGGTAAGGAAAGCCAGCAAAATGAGTGGAACACTGATTGCAGGACAGGATTGAGTGTGAGGATTGGTAGAGTTTGTTTGAAGATTCATTTATGATGCCAGAAGTTATCTGGAATTAAAGTCATGTTGCACTTTCACATTATGGAACCCTTCATTCTTGCAGGTGTCTTTAACCCAAACTCTGAAGACCCACTGCCTGGTCAGTTGAAGAAACAGCTGGTTCTAAGAATTATCAGTGGTCAACAACTCCCCAAACCACGTGATTCCATGCTGGGAGACAGAGGAGAGGTATGGGACTGCTGTGGTTGATATTTTGTGGTGCAGAAGGTTTATTTCCATACTGTGTTAAGGATGAGGATTTCACGCCCTGCAGTTACTTGTCAGGAGACACAGACCATGAATAAATTAGGTCATGAGCATCCTACATCTTCAGGTGTTTTTTTTTTTTTTACTTTTAAGCATCACAGCCGTGCTTGGATGGTTTTCCTCAATTGCCAACACAATACTTCCAGGAGAAGCAGAAAAAAGGCAAAGCGACCTTATCAATTTAATAATCTACTCCATAAGGCTCAGGATCAATAATTACCCAGACAAATCATGTACAGTGCCCACATTGTAAAAGCCATTTGCTTGGGTTGCATTTTTGTCACTCTTTCTTTTCAATATTTGTTGCTTTTTGTTTTTCAGATCATAGATCCATTTGTTGAAGTAGAAGTTATAGGCTTACCTGTTGATTGCTTCAAAGAACAAACCAGAGTAGTTGATGATAATGGTAAGATTGTGTGGGATTTTTATGGCTGAAACATCCTCTTTCAGGCAAGTTTTTTCATAAGAATAGGAGAAGATTAGATTTGGTACCTGTTATGACAAAGCACTGAAAATTGGATTTCAGCATTTTTAATGTTAATTAGACTTGGATTTTGACTTGTTTGATTGAGTTGGTATAAATATGCTGCAGGTCTTGGTATGAAACAAAACATTTTTTTTCTCATTATGTGTGAGAGAAGGGTGTTTTGAGCCTGCTGTGGTCAAAGAGGCAGGGCCAAATTTAAGCAAGACCCAACTCTGTTCCTTGTGGGAATACTGCATTTTCCAAGAACAATCAATCTGTCAGGAAAACCAGAATACACCGCAGCTTAGGCAGACTTGTCGTTTGTTGTGAATGAGATTCCTGAAGGCTGATTCCCCCTTTGGAAGGTTTTAACCCCATGTGGGAGGAGACCTTGGTGTTCACAGTGCACATGCCAGAGATTGCCCTGATCCGGTTCCTGGTGTGGGACCACGACCCCATCGGGAGGGATTTCATCGGGCAGAGGACAATTGCCTTCAGCAGCATGATGCCAGGTAAGAGAAGGAGTCATCCCAAGTTAATGGGCTGGGATTTTTCCTGGGAAAAATCAAAATTAATGTACCTTCTGCAGAAATTTCTAGTTAGAGCAAGAGGCTGGAGTTTGGGCCCTGAGTTCTCTGCCTTAGTCAGCTCCTGACTGATATAGTGGTGAAGACTAAATCAATTAACTCCAGACTTTTAGGACGAGATTTTGATAAAATGGGTAGGATTGTTAAGCAGGGTGGGTAAATACTGTGGATTTTAAATACTTTACTCCTTTAGTGCTTTGTCCTCTCTTTCCTCACACCAGTTTTTGAAAAAAACTCTAGGGTTTTGATTGGTTTTGTGACTATGAGTAGTGGTTTAACACAGAACAGAAAGTTACCTATTCTAATGATGGGATCCAGGCCATTAAGTGCCATTTTCTGACAGTTTCCTCTTCCTGTTTTCATTTCAGTCTTCTTTCACATTAAAACTTCTTGTGTGTGGTTTTTTTTTTCCTTTCAAAGTCAAGAAAAAAATTTCTCTTTAAGATTAAAAAAAAACCCCATCCAGTCTCACCAAACTGACCTTGGATGAAAGGTTTGCAGTCTTAATAACGAACTAAAAGTCCAGAGGAGAGAATGTGGCCAAGTTTAAATCATGGCTTGACAGCAGCAATAACAGAGCCTGGATGGAACAGGACAGGGCTGTTTTATGAGATCATGACAAAAAATGGGGGTGAAGTTTGCAGGTGGTGTGGCTCAGCTACACCTGAGTGTGGCAAGGTGATGCATCCTCTCTGTGAGGAGGAGCTGGGAGAGTCCTGCTTGATCTCTTCTGCTGCTCACAAAAGGGAAATCTCCAGCTGCTCCCCCTGTCCCAGCCCTGTGCCAGCTCTGCTCCCTCTGTTTCAGGTTACAGACACGTGTACCTGGAAGGCATAGAAGAGGCTTCCATCTTTGTGCATGTGGCTATCAATGACATCTGTGGTAAGGTGAGTGTCTCTGTGGTGTGCAGCACCCCCCAGGACTGCCAGCATCTTGTATCACACCAGGGAAGCTCGGGGGGTGAAGGTCCAGGCTGACATTTTTGTTCACTTGGAGTAAAATTGATCTCTGTGCTTGTGGTGGTAGCCTGAGATCTTTCTGAATATCCATGGAGATAAAGGCAAATCACAGGGGAAGTTATAAAAGAGATTCTTGCAGTGCCTTTTTGAGGAAGCCATAGGGGAAGGTTATTTCCTGGCAGCACACATATTTATATAAATAATGTGATTGTGAGTGCACCTTGCTGAACCAAAGGTTACACACCTGAACCCTGAGTACTTGTTCCCTGCAAAGCTGATGCTTTAAAAGCTCTGCCTGCTGTTTTAGCATTTTAAATTTAATTAAATGCCACAAGCTTATTTACTTTGGATTTTTTTTTGCCACAATAACTCTTTAAAATGCAGAGGAAAGGTGATGCTGGTAATAGCTGGACATATTTACCCTCCTTGTCTGTTATTAGGGATGTGTTTGCTACACACACGGGAAATAAACATCTCTCAGTGTGCCACATCTCAATTTGCAGGAAAGTAAAGCCCTAATTTCAGACTTGTTCTAGGCCAGATAAAAAGGAGGCAGCTCCTGTCCTCTGAGTGCAGTGATCTGTGCTGTTAATGCCAAAGAAATCAGGTACAAAGCTCCTTGCAGGCTCTGTTTGTCCTGCAGCAGTGAGATGCAATATCAGCATCACCACAGCAGGAGGAGAGAAAACTTCTCTGCCTCCTTTGTTTTCTCATTTTTCTTCTTTAATTTCGAAATCAGAGTTACAAAAACCTGCTCAAGTGCGAGTAAAACATCAGCCGTGTTCAGGGCTGTTAATGCTGATGAAATCAGGTACAAAGCTCCTTGGAGGATCCCAGTTTGGCCCGCAGAAGTGAAATGCAATTTCAGCATCAGGACAGCAGGAGGAGGCATCCAGCGGGCTGGGAATGCCCAGCTCCTCCTCCAGAGGGAATTTCGAGCAATCCTCAACCGGAAAACAGCTTTTTTTAGACTTTAATCATCACTTAGTTACTTAGCTCCTGTCGCTGCCGTTGCCAGCAGTGTTTAATGGAAGGGCCAATGTTCATCCTCTTCATCAGTGAAGTATTTTCAATTCAAACCTCCTTTGGTAATTCTCTCTGTTTATCCCTAATTTCCTAGCCTTTCATAATTATTTGCTCTTACTAACTTCTTCATGAGTGACTGGCTGTGATAGTTTGCAGAAGGGTAAATACCCATTTAAACTTTGGGACATAGATTTTTCTTGATGTTCCCTGATTGCTTCTCATTGTCACTGCAGTCTCTCTGGTTTTGCTGGTGTTAGGACGTGATTCTGTGCACTGACAAAATACAAGGATTTGGAAGGAAAGTCTGTATGTGTTGTGGTTTTGTTTCGTGGTTTTTTGTTTTTTTTTTTTTTTTTTAATTTATAATTTTTAATAAAAACTACTGAAAATGTGGAACAAATATTACACATCCCTTTCTGGTTTGGTCTGTCTGAATCACTTTTTGCTTTGATTTTTGGCTGACAGACTACTGTCCAAATTAGATTTTTTTTCTTTTCTCCTCTCTTAATTATGGGCGGAAGAATCACCCCAGTTATCAGCCTGGTTTGGTTTTTACCCATTCTTTATTATTTGGTTTTACCCATTCTTTATTACTCTAGGGATTCTAATGCAAACATTTAAATTTTGAGACTTTTTTATAAATGGAGATATTCCACCTGCTCAGTAGCTTGGTATTACTAAATCAGTCTTAGGTGAAAAAAAAAAAAATCTTAACTTATGTGTGAAATCTCTTTCAGATTGCTCTGTTTCCTGGAAAGGCTTTTCTTTGTTTCTGTCTCTTCTGTGGTCTGCTGAAGTAGTGCAGAATTTCTTGTGGTATTTCTAGATGTGCCTATCTCTGAGCTCCTCCCTCACTGTTACTCTGCCTTTACTCTGTCTGTTTGTGATTTCAGTGGGCTTCTCTATGTCAAAAAAGTCTCCTTTTAGAAGCAGAGCGTTTTTAGACGCCTTGAAGGTACCCCTCCTGTCCCAGGGAGGTGCAGACACCACCACACACCTGCATGCCTTGAGCTGGTGGCTTCATGAGCATCAACCTCTCCTTGGTAGCATTTTTGAGCTCTCCAACTCATGGAACATGAACGGTGGCATTTGGCTGGGTCACCCCTGTGGGGTCACTGACAGCCACAGAGCCCTCCCTGCGTGAAGCAGATCCAGGATAGAATTCCTGCCACTCTCCCCCTTCTCTGAGCCTCTCCCTCTCCTGCCTTTTCTCTGGAGGGATATAATTCAAACCCCTTCTTTCACACAGAAAAGAACATTGACAGTGAATCATTTGCTAAATTGGGGGAAAGCCTCTTGTACTGTTTTTCAAGTCTGCTTTCCAGAGTGAAACAGCCCTGTAAAAGCTGGGCTGGGAGCTGAAAGCACAGTGTCCTGGATCTCCCTCAAAACCGCTCTCTTTTGTTTTTTTTTTCTTCTTTTAAAACTTTTTTTTCCCCCCTAAGTTAATAAAATCTGCCTTTGTGTTCTTGAATCACTCCATTGATTCAAGCAACAGTGTCCAGCTTAACAAAGCTGCAGCAAACAAGCCAGAATGACACCTTGGGCCCTGCACTGCGTGCCACCCATCCCATCAGTGCTTCCCTTTTCTTTTTGGTGGATATTATTTGTCTGTGTTGTTTGTATGACAGTTTTTTCTGGGTTTTGCAAATATTTATATTGTCTGATTTTTATAGCAATAAATTCATGTACTTGCCAACTTGTCTCCCAGTAATCCCAGCCGACTGTTCAATAGTCTGGCTATCAAAAAAGATTTTCCAATATTTAATATTTGCCTTGCATGGGAAAAATCAAACCCCACCATCTCTATCTTATCCTAAAGGTAATTTTTGATAATATCCTACTCACACTGGAAATTGCCACGTGATAACTAAACTTCAGTCAATTATAATTGACTAAATATTGTATAAAAAATAACATTATGAACGCTTTTACTGATTCTTGTGTCAGCCAAATAAACCTTGGTCCCACATGGCAGCTTGGGCAGCACACTCAGGGTAAAATCAGCTCTTAGCCAGGCTCAGTGCACAGGGCAGAGCCAACATCTGCATTAAGTCCTGCACAGCAGCACTGGAAATACACAAGCAGGCACTCAAATATTTATTCTGGGGTGAAAGACTGTTGTAATTTAAATGAGACACTTGTGTGCCATTGTTTGGCACTGCAGAGATGTGACCTCATGTGACATCGCAGGGCAGAAGTGGAACTGACAGCGAGTGCCAGCGAGCGTGGCTGCTGGTCAGGCTCTGTCACAGGCTTCCTAAAATGCATTCAGTCATGATCCACCCTGGCTTTATTCATTCTGCATGCCACAGCTGCTCTAAAGTCTGATCCAGCTGGGAAATAAAGAGAGCAAAGGGGGAGAAGTAGATTGAAAGAGAAATACCTTTCTGTGCCTGCAGTGACCTCCGTGCACAGAGCACACCAACGCTGAGTCAGGCGCCAGCCTGGGCTTGGAAAGTTGGCAAGTACACCTGGAATGTTTGCAGGAATGCTGGAACTCTGTTTCATTGAAATGTAAATCAGTTGTATGGTGGTGGGAGATTTATGATGGTGAATTTGTGTGTTTAATGCTTAAATAACTACTAAAGACTGTGGAGAACTGTAATGTGACACTGACTAACTTCCCTTGTTTGTAGTGTGTTTCCTCAGTGCTGAACACATACACCAGTGTCTTGGGATAAGTGTTGTATGGTAGGAAAAATTACCAAAATGTAATCACACAGGTAGAAACTGAAATACTCCATGATCTTTTGTGTGTGTATAGTTAACTGCTATTCATGACAGGGCTCAATTCAATTTGAGTGTAGATCTCCTTTATATTGAAAAAAATATTCTATTTTATGGTCAGTGTTTATTTCCCAGCAGTTCCTAGAAAATGCATTTACAGCAAGAACTTTAAATACATCTGCTTTGGTTGAAACTGAGAAACTCTTCAGCTTTCAGAATGAAAGCCTTGTAGACAGAAGTATTTCCTTTTTTTTTTTTTTTTTGTCTTTTCAATAGCTCTAATGTTTATGTAGATGTTGTAAGTAATTACATGCTAGAAAGGAAATGATGACAAATACAGAGATAAGTGTGGCTGGAAAATGTTATCTAAAAACATAGCTGAGAAAAAAAAAAAGATGTGTTATTTTGCAAGGCTGCTGTTAGTGATTTTTTTTTCATTTTTAATGCCTGTCCTATTTCTGGGTTAGTTCTCATGCTGATGGGAGGAATATATCAGGAAAGTGTGTGTGAACGATCATTTGTTCATGAGTTCCTGTGCTCAGAGGAAGAGCCTTGCATTTTTATTTTTTATGTTATTTTATTTCTATATTATTTTTATTTTAATGTTTTTTATTCTTTTCTTATTTTTTTGCAGGCCAAACAAGCTCTAGGTCTAAAAGGGCTGTTTCTCAGAAATCCAAAGCAGGCCTCTCTGGACAGTCATGCTGCTGGGCAGCTCCATCGCAAACATTCCTTTAGCAGCCACATCCTGAGACGCACGGCCAGTGCACCCACCAAGAGCCAGAAGAAGAACAAGAAGGGCTTTCCAGAAATTGCTTTTGACACAAAGGACAGCAGCTCTGCAGGGGCTGGAGAAGGGAGGGAAGTGGAAGCTGCCTCCCAGCCTCGCTTTGTGCAAGAGCCAGAAAGCGCTTCCCCGTCCCCAGCTCCCCGCGACGGTGCCACCGGGGAGGCACCTGGCAAGGGCTTGAAAGGTAAGGCCCAGGGCTGTCCCCAGGGGCCAGGGCAGAGCTGTGCCCACCCCGGGGCTCCCTTCAGCGAGCCCTTGCCCAGGGCACACAGGGTGAGGCTGCAGGAGCCCCTGGGCGAGAAGCCGAGCGTCTTCGCCCGCTGTGCCATCAACAGCTCGGGCAGGATCGGAGTGGCCACCAACTGCATGAAATGCATGATTGGCTCCAAAGAGAGCCCTGACCCTGAGGGGCCGTGGAGTGACCACCCCGGCAGGCCCATGGTGGCCAGAGAGCCCCTGCAGGCCGGGCAGGGCAGCAGTGCAGAGGAGAGGGTAGAGCTGCACACCTGGGTGGTCAGAGGGCAGCCCAGGCCGCTGTCAGATTTGCAGCCTTGCAGCAGCCCCGGAGCTGCAGGTGACCTGAGGAGGAGCAGCCAGGCCTTTGTGAGCCCAGGGAAGACGAGTGGGGACTCTAAGTGCCACGGGAGCAAGGCTCAGCCCCGGCAGCGCTGGCAGTGCCACTCTGCTGGCAAGTACGGAAGCACTGTCAACTTGGTTGCAGCCAGCAATGGCTCGGTGTCCTCCAACTCCAGCAGTCTAGAAAGCCTTGGAAGCCCAGAATTCCCCAAGCACTGGGCTGAACCTTCTCGAAGGCAAGTGGGCACCCTCCAGAGGGAAATGAACGCCTTGTTCGTTCAAAAATTGGAGGAAATTCGAAGTAAATCCCCTATATTCTTTACTGGTAAGACCAGATTTTCTTCACCCTTCTCCACCGTAGATCACATCATTGTCTCAGCTTCTGCATAGCATCCTTACTTAGAAGCTCCTCCGTGTTGTTTGGCTGTCAAGAGGTCTTTTTTTTTTTTAATTTTGGCAATGAAAGAAGAAAAAAAAAATCTGCATAAATATTTTTATTTTCCTTTTTGTAGACGTGTCTGGTTTAGCTTAGTCCTTGCCTTGCCTAGTTAACCATCTGCAGTAGTGGCACTGTCAGTAGTCCATAAATGTTGGGGTTGTATGTTCAGGGCTTTTTGTTCCCTTGATTTTCGTAGTGAGTGTGGTATGATACTAAGTAAATTTTAAGATCCAAACCAGAGCATTAAGTGTGATTGAATATGGAAAACCCACATCAACAAACAATATTTCCATTATCAGCCTTTGTGTTCCACTGGGGGATAACCACATCAGGAATGATGTCTAATGTGCTCTCTGGTAACAATAAACCTGTTCCCTCCTCAAAGATCTTGCAAAATCACTGCTGTCAGACCAGGAATTACTGGATGGATTTCTCTGCTCTCCTCAGGAGATGTATTTTATAAACACAGCAGCCCATTCTGCTCCTAAATGCGTGTGCAAACATTTCTGCTGTGCTGTGCTGTTCCTGGCCTGAGGGCAGAGGGTGTGATCTGCTGCTCCCTGGCATCAGCCAGGCTGGGGCACTCCTGCCATTCCCCACTGCTGCCCAAAATGTGCCCAAAACTTAGAGGAAAGTTCCTAAAGCTGCAGCATTTTGTGGTTGTTTCAAACTGGGGCTGTGTGGCTGCACCTGTACCGTGAACTGGGGGTTTGTAGAGATGGGAAATCAAAGAAGAGGCAATCAAAGGGTATCTTTTAGTGAGAAAAAAGGCATTTTCCCTCCTGATTTGGCAGGAATGGGACAGAAGGAAAGAGATTTTGATAAGAATTTTCTGCTTCACAGAACTGTAAGGAGAAAGTAGGAAATGCAGCTTTTGGCTGTGACTGCAAGAGCTCCCCCTCAAATCCCTCACCCACCTTGTTAATTGTCCAGGAAATCTGGACACTGGTAATTACATTCTCAGGAACAGTGAAGTGATTTTGGTGCTTTTCCCTTTTTTAATAACAGATTCTGACTGCCCACCTATGGTGGGCTTCTTTGAAAGCCTCATACAGAAATTTGAGATATTTTATTTATTTGAGCAAATTCGTCTGGGAGGGTGTCTGAAATTTACCTTCTATTTTTTATACCTTTTTTTTTTTAACATATTTTTCCAATATCGGCTTTTAGGAAAATACCAGGACAATGGGAGGGGAGAAATTTGCTGGTTCCCGTGACTTGCAGTTAATCCAAAACAGCAGAACTCTTTCTGTGCCTAAATTATTGGCATTGGGCTTTTCACAAACTCTGAGTACTGTGACATATGAAACCATTTCCCATTATCAGTGCCAGCTCCCCTGCCAGCCCCCCAAGTCACTAAACAAATATTGTGATATGCTTGAAATTTGATTAAATCCATCTGACTTCCCAAGCATGGAATCAGCAAACCCTTGAAATGGTGAAATGGTGCCTTGGACTGGCTGCTGCTGGTCCAGTGACAGCCCCTCTGTTTGCACAAACAGCTCCCTTTCCCAAACTCCTGCAAGGCCATGCCTTGGGCCAGGAAACCAGGGAAACCAGCTCCATGGCTGCACTTGGGAATTGGCATTCTGCTGGGGGAAGTGCCCTGGGATAAGGCAGGAAACTATAGCTGGCCCTTTATTATATATTAAATAAATATATGTAATAACAATTATTTTCTGTTATATAAATATATAAATATATAACAATAATATAAATATATACAAATATATAAAAGATAAATCTATATCTATATTTTAACAATAATATAATAATACATAATAATATATATTTAAGAGTATTATTACTATAGCTGGCCCATAATTACATTTTCCAGGGATTTCCCTTCCCGGCGCACCCCAGTCTGTGCTGCTGAATGGGCAGAAGGAGAATTTATAAATCTGATCAGCTCTGGGCCCTTCCTGACACTCCTCCAGGCACTGAGAGTCTGGAATGTTGGATTTGGGTTATGGAATGTTGGATTTGGGGTATGGAATGTTGGGTTTGGGGTATGGGCTCAGGTGCCTGGTTCCCTTCCAGCACTCCCAGCTAATGCAGGACAGGGCAGAGCTGCTCCCGCCCCTGGGTTCTGCACTGGGCAGGAAATCCTGGTATTCCAGGAAAGGAAAAGCCTGGTATTCCCTGGGCAGGTTCTGGGAGTGATGTTTCTCAATAGGAGAGGGTTTTGGAGGAGTTCAGATTCCTCTGAGCAGCCTGGAAGGTGTCCTTGCCTATGTCAGGGTGCTTGAAACTTGATGATTTTTAGGGTCCTTCCATCACAAACCCCTCTGTGATTCCATGATTCTGTGATTCCATTCCCCCGTCCAGTGGAGTGTGTTCCTTCAACACCAACAAATATTTTCATCCTTCTATGATAAAAAAAAAAAAAAAATATCTGTCCATGTGTGGATTCCCTTGAGTGCTCTGGTTGGTCAGAAATTCTTAGGATCCTACAGCCATGTGTGAATATTCCTGTATGTCTCCTTTCCCTCCCTCAGCACTAATTTATCCTGTTATCTGCACCTGCCTTCCCTACATTAATTGGATTTTTCCTCTGTTCTGTCCTATTATTCTACATGCACACTCTCTCTCTCTAGTTAAGAACTGAAAGGACAAGCAAGTCAAAGGTAATGTCTGCTGAGTGTCCCTGATTCCAGCACCTTGTTGCCTGTATTCCTGGTTTTTCCCTGTTTGCTGCCCTATAATTACCTGCTCCTGTATCCTTGAGGTCGTGGTCTGGCTTGGTGGTGCTTTGTTAGTTCTGGGATGCATGTCTGCACTGTGCTTTGGAGATATGGGGAATCATCTTTTTTGGCATGATTACTTTGGCTCCTGGGGTGCAGGTGATAAACATTGCAGAGAATGGAGCATTTTCTCCAGGTAATTGGTGGCTGGAGTGATTCTCCAGGGTTGCACTCACAGCCTGCTGTTCATCACCCATCTGTCTGCAGAGTTGTTTGTTTTTTTTTAATAGAAATTACCAAGTTTTTTTAGGAAGAACAAAGTCTGTTTAAAGCTTTTGTTTTGTTTTTAAAAGTCCCATTGCCAACATTCCACTGTCTGCAGATCATTTGTAATCTGCTCCACAAGTCCTGTGCTGCTTCTCTTCTGAGTGGTTGGTCACTGGGATCACATCTGCTGGTCAAACTGCTGTTTGATCATTGTACATGCTCTGGTTGTGCTCTGATACCCTGACCTGTTTGAGTGCTGGAAGGAAGGAAAACTGAAAATCAAGTGGTGCTGGATGGTGGAGGAAGAAAAGCTGGTTTACAAAAGGGGTCACCAAGGGCAAAAATTGCTGGGTACTGTTGTTGTTTGATAAGAAAACCAGAACAGTCACATGGTGCTGCTGTGCATGGACTGAGATTTCTTGAAGCAACAGGGCTTTGTGCAGCTAAAAATGAATGCGCAAAATGTTTTGCTGCCTTTGGCCAGGCATCTGAAATCTCAAGTTATTTTTAAAATCATTATTAACATGGACAACTTGTACCTTGAGAACAAAATGGTAACACATAAGGAATGAATCTTAGCTCAGCTGTAATTTGTAAGAGATAACTAACCCTGTATTTTCTGTTTTTCTTGTTTCTTTCTTTTTCTTTTCATGCCTCCTGAGCAGATGTCTGCCACTTCTCCATGCAGAGGTCAGTCACTTCTTTATGCAGCCTAGAAACGATCACAGAAGAGCCTGTCCTTGCCAATGAGGGCCATCACTGCAGCCTTCTCTTCCCCCTGCCCGTTGCCCCTTACAGTGACTCTGAGGAAGGATCTGGCTCTGACCATTCCACTGAAGCTCCATCAGAGGGAAGCAGCACACCCAACCAGCCTCAAGAGCCCCTACCCTCCAGAGAACAAGGAACCAATCTGGCTGCAGAAGACCAAGGGCAGGATGTCCCAAGAGCAGCTGACAGAGGTTTAGTAGCCCCAGAGGATGAGAGGACAAGTGTGGCAGGATGTCCCACAGAAGGAAATGGCTGGACACAGCGCAGTGAGGCTGAAGATCAGGGTGGATCAGCAGCAGCGGCAGCACATCCCAAAAAAAGCCAGGCTGGTAGAGGCAGCAGATCATGGAGCTGGCCAACCTGTAGAAAACTGCCTGAAGCAAAACCAACCAGGTCAGGTATTAGCAGGACACAAAAAGCACCTCTGAATGCAAAGGGCAAAACCCAGGTGCAGCAGCTGTTCCACCCCAGCAAAGCAGTGTCAGTAACAGCCCCCAGGCAGATTCTCCCCAGAAGGCCTGGGCTGCACAGGCTCTCCCTGTCTCTGTTTCCCAGACGAGCTCTTATACGTTGGCAAGAAGGGCAAAGAGTGAAGGACTGAAGACGTCGGACTCCTCAGCCTTAATAAAAACCCCAAGCAGCCAGTCTCCAGCAGCTGAAGTGTACTTTGATGCCACTGTCAATGACAGGATCTGGAGCAAGCTGGACTGCGCCAGCCACCGCGACAGCATGTCCTCCTCGTCCAGCATGTCCTCCAACGACACCGTCATTGACCTCTCCCTCCCCAGCCTGGCCCGCAAAAGCCTCCCGGACCTGGGCATCCGCCAGGACAGCCTGGAGCCCCTGGCCATCAGGAAGGGCATGCGCCCCCGCTCCGCCACCACCTGCAGCAACGAGATGCCAATGGTCAGCAAGAGCAAGTCCAACCCCAACCTGAGGTCTGGCCAGCTGCCGGCCGACGAGCTGTGCCCCCGGCCCCTGGCCAGGAGCCCTCAGGACGCCTTCTCGTCCATCCCCTAGAAGGCACACCTGGAGCAGGCTCTACATGGAGAGTCTCAGGCAGTCCTCTAACAAATCCAAAGCGCACGACACGGTCGGGAATAACCAGACAAAGTCCAAAAGCCTCGGGGACCTTACCTCTGACGACATCGTGTGCACTTTTGAAAGCAAATACCGCAGCATCAGCAGGAGCTTCGTCACGCGCTCCATGCGGGAGCAGCGCCGCTCCGCGAGCCTGCGGCCCTCGGCCAAATCCCGGGACGAGCTGACGGAGCAGCTGAAGAAGCTGACAGCCTTCCAGCAGGAAAACGACATCACCTCTCCCATCAGTCTCGAGCCCAGCGAGTCGGAGGAGGAGGGCGAGAGCGTGGGGCTGCTGCGCCGCTCGTCCTCGCGCAGCCAGAGCCGCGTGCGCTACATCGCCAACAGGGCGAGGCAGGCCCAGGAGAGGCAGCGCCTGCAGGGCCGGGCACAGCTCGGGGGCAGCCCCATCGAGGAGAGGGGCAACCCCGAGGGTGCCTGCAGCGTGGGCAGGGCCGGCTGCACCGACCCCGCTGCCCACGCGGCCCTGGCGGCCTCGCCCAAGGCCCAGCCCGACTGCGCGGCTGACACCGAGGTGTTCTTCATGCTCAAACTGTGACCCTGACAGCAAAACACAGCAAAACCTGAGAGGCCCAAAATAATCCTGTGCTTCCTGGCCTTCCCCTGAGCCAAGGGTGCTTGATAACTCCAAAGGAACTGGCCCTGGTGGCCTCGCCCAAGGCCCAGCCTGACTGCGTGGCCAACACCGAGGTGTTCTTCATGCTCAAACTGTGACCCTGGCAGCGCTGGGCACTGCTGGCACTCCTGGCACAGCAAAACACAGCAAAACCTGAGAGGCCAAAATAATCCTGTGCTTCCTGGCCTTCCTCTGAGACAAGGGTGCTTGATAACTCCAAAGGAACTGGCCCTGGCAGCCTCGCCCAAGGCCCAGCCCGACTGCGTGGCCAACACCGAGGTGTTCTTCGTGTTCAAACTGTGACCCTGGCGGCGCTGGGCACTGCTGGCACAGCAAAACACAGCAAAACCTGAGAGGCCAAAATAATCCTGAGCTTCCTGGCCTTCCCTTGAGCCAAGGGTGCTTGAGACCACAACTCCAAAGGAACTGATGAGGATTCGTTTTTAATTGCGCTTTGCCCAGCCTCCGATCGGGCCTCCTTTGTGTGTGAGCACTTCTTGTGTTTGCAGTTTGCTCTTGGTCTTTACTAATTTCAATAATTCTTCTGACAATATTAACCTTGATGTGTAATAGCTAAATGTGATGCTAACAACAGCTAAAGTGAATTTTGCTCTTACAAATCATGGATCCATGTAAAGAGGCTGGACTTGAAATCACATTTTATTTTCTGGAAGAGTTTGAGGCCTCTGAGGGTGTGAATTAATAATGCAGTAGATACAGTCCATCTTCCATCGTGGACCTGCTTATTTCAGTGAAAATCCATATTTTCTCTTTGAAGAAAAGCTCTCTTGTTCCAAAGCAATGCTTTTATAAACTCAGCCTGTTTATATATCTATATATATATATATAAATATCTATATATATACACCTGTGTGTATGCAAAATGTCTGCACATGTATGTACACATGCACACCCTGAACCTGAACTGTGACTGCTCCTTGTCTCAAGGCATTGTCTGAGGGAATTGAGACAGGAGAGAGAAGGGAATGGCTAAAAATAGAAACATCTTCTGACTTTACTTCAGAAATGGCTACGAAGCATGTTAGTCTTTTCTTGAAACAGCACTGTCCCTTCTTATGGTATTTTAACAATGCTGCTGTACATAGCACTTTTTGGATGAATTTTACTATTTCTGTATTGCACTGCCATGCAAAATTTTCAATGATATGTTTAAAAAAGAAAAGAGATATTTAATTTTTTTAGATGGACATATTTAGAATTAAATAACAACCTAAACAGAGTAATAATTTTTCCTCCCCCCTTTTTTTACTTTTTATTTTTAGGGATGTTGTCATGTGACCCTCCCAGTCCCCAATCATGATGTCATTTATTATAGATGTACATTTTATCAGTGATGGAGAAGAATGTTTACTGAGATGCATTTTAAAGAGAAACAGAGGTTTAATTTTATTTCAGGCTGCAGAGAGTCCCTATTATTGAGAGGATATTTTGCCTTTGTAATGATTCTTTTGTGTATATTGCAAAATTTAAGAATTTGTTCGTAAAACCACCTTACACTACTAAAATAAACATATTTAACCTCCCAGCTGGTGACTCTTTAGCTGTAATACAACACTGGGGTTTGTGATACACAAACATGGTTCATTCTATCTGCTTTGTTTTCCAGCTTCCTTGGTGGATAACATTTAATTTTATTCTTTTTCAGAGGGGCAGCCAGCACAGACCCACTCAGATTTTCTCAGGTCCTCCAGAACTTGTGCAAGGATTGGCAGGGACTGACATTGTGTGGTGTGAGACACAGCACAGGGGCTGGGGCAGGATGAAAATTCTGGGGCAACTGGTGGAATTAGTAGCCAAACAGTCAGAAGGAGCTGATCCATCCTGGAGCAGCTGTACAAGTAACACAGATGGCCCTGTTTCATCACTGAGGGGGTTTAAAGTCTGGCTGAAAATGCTGCAGCTCAGTTTTGCTCTTCACCTGTCACTTGATTGAAAAATCATTTCTATTCCTGTCCCAGCAAAGTGCACAGTGAAAGTGCATTTTACTTCCTTCACACTCCTCCTGGAAGGGTTGTCACTTGTGGAGCTGGGAAGGGGTTCTTGGTTCTAATTTTAGTATCACTTGGCCAGAAGAATTTAAACTCTGAGATATCAAAACAGTAACAAAATTTAAACTCTGAGATGCCAAAATGTAAGGCTGACTGTGTTATCACCATAACATGGCGATGGGGCTGGGGGGGGGGGGGGGGGGGGGTTTAAATTTCCTGATTAAATCTTTTCAAATGCTCTTCAGCATGTTTTTGTCTGAAAATATTCCCTCAGTTTTCCAGGCTGGCTCAGATCTGCCCAGCTTGTCTGCAGGACCAGATCCCAGGGCAGCTTTGTGCAGCAGAGCTTTGGGATGTGCACTGAGGTGACCCCACAGCATCACTGCAGGCTCTGAAGGGAAGGAGGTGAAGCTGCAGCAGAACGTGGGATCTGCCAAGAGGAGCCTCCCATTGTGTCCCAGCACAAAGCAAATGTCATTAACATTCTCTGGATGAAAAATCATTCATGTAATACTTTAATTTCGGGCTGAAAAGCTGCAGGGAGTCGCTGCTTTTGTAACTTTAATGCTTTTGCAGCTTTAATGTTAAGTACATGCAACTTGACAGCTTTGGAAAGTTAATGTTTAAAAGGCCTATTTGTGTCTTCTCAAAGACTGAGTCTCACAATCAGATAATTTTCATCTTTAATTGATTGAGCAATACTTGTTAAATTGATGCAGCATCATGGAGCACTTTAAAACATTTACCTTCATTCAGAATTTTAACCAACAGTGTCTGGATTTAAATCATTAGGGTACAAGTGAAATTTGCCCTCTTGCTTCCAATTGATAGCAACCACTTTTACAGCTTGTTTTGTGACACTATGTAAGACTGACTATTCATAATGCATTTTTTTTTATTCCTATGAGTAGAATTTATTCCAGCATCTAAGAATTATTTGGAATTTAAGTCAGCAGAAGGTCACAGATTTGCTCTTCATTCTTCTGCTCTTCCTGTGCATACTGAGACTCCAGGATGTGCATTTCAGTTCGTTAAATGGTGAGATCTGAAATCCAAAATCTCCAGATCACAAGCAGCGCACTGGCCATGACTGGATGTGGATTTATGGTCTGATAATGAACATTCAATTGTGTCTTTCAAAGCTGATTTTGTTCTGTGTGATCAACCGTCAGGAAAATGGGCACAGCTGCTGGGGACAGCTCCAAAGGGAGGAATTCTGCAGCAACACCACAGGACAGTGAGAGAATTCCGTGAGTCCTGGTGCAGCATCCAGCTGCGGGACCCAGCTGCTTCCAGAGGTTCTTTGGCGAGGTCTCCTCCTTCCCCAAAGGTGTCCCCTGGCCCAGCTGGCACGTTTAGAGCCACTCCTCCTCCTCTTCCTCCTCCTCCTCCTCCTCCTCCTCCTCCTCTCCAGGGTATTTAACCCAGCACTGGATGCCCAAACCTGTGGGATCCTCACTCCTGTGCCGGGCATCCCGAGCAGCTCCCGCACGGACGGACAGACGGACGGAGGGCCCAAGGGAGTCGCTGTAAGTGAGAAACTGCCTTCAGTTCATGCTCTGCTTCTGGCAAGGGGCAAAGCCTGCTGCCACCGGCTCCCTCCTGGCTTTTTAACCCACATCTGCCACCCAGCCTGTGCTTTTAGATGAGCAGCGTGTTTAACACCTGTCTGCTCGAGGTGATGCCAGCAACACCAGCTCTGATCAGTTTGGGGTTTTTTGGAGGAGCTCTGATCAGTTTGGGGTTTTTTTGGAAGAGCTCTGATCAGTTTGGGGTTTTTTGGAGGAGCTCTGATCAGTTTGGGGTTTTTTGGAGGAGACCACTTGAAACAAGGGTGATTTTGTTGCATGTTCCAAATTGTAAGGGAAAAGGAACGGGAATTTAGAGGCTAACCCTAGCAGGAAAAGCACAGCTCCTCCCTGGCTCAGCCTGAAGGCTGCTGCTTCTTTTCAATTTTTATTTTTTTTTTCCCTGTGGTTGAAGCTGCTCAGTTTTTGTGCTGCTCTGGCAACAGCCAACAGCAGCAACTATTTGGTCTAAAAAGCAGCTGTAGGATAAAGTCAGTGTTTGTTGGTTTTCTCGGCTTTTACAGAGATGGGGCAACTGAGAGTTGTTTTAAAAGTTTTCATTCCGTTATCAGTCTCTTGTGAGACACAAGAGATGTAAAACTCAACACCATTCCACCAGAAGCCAACCTATTTTCTTGGTTACAGCAAAATGCATCTTTCACAGCTCTAATTCTCTAAAATATCAGGTCTTTTTGCAAGGCTATACTTCGAAACTTGTTGAAATTTGTTCTAGTTCAATCTCTCTCTCAACAATGTCCATCTCTAGTCCATTCCTAAATCAGCACACCTTATTTCAGTATTTGTATACAGATGTAAAAGACTGTATAAGCTTTCTATCAGGTTTTGAGAATTCCTTACAATCCATTCCATTTCAAGTTTTGGCTGATGCACAGCTCAGATCTCAGCCCTCTCCTCTGGGATCCTTTCACAAGGATCAACGTTTTCCCATTTGGCAGAATATCTAACAGCAGCAACAACAAAATCAGCATTGAAATTTAACCTGGAGAGAACCTTCTGTGGAGGTTTGGGTTATTTCTCTCATTAGGGGAAATGAATGAGGAAAAGGGCTGAGCTGTAATGCTGAGAGTTTTCATAGGATGGAGGAGTGAGACATTTCCTAAAAGCTGATGAGGTAAGATCCCTAAATCCAGTGTTTTCTGAGCATCAGTCAGCCACAAGTAATGCCATGGGTAGTATATTTTTGCCTACACACTCTCATAAATGAGAAGTTTTCTTGGGCATTTTAAATTTATTTTTTATAATTTCTGGTGTTATGGTGTCCTGTATCTTGTTGGGCAACAAACACCATTAAAAATATTGCTGCTGCTTCCTCTCCTGCCCTCTCTCCCTGGGGAAAAACCCACAGGGAAAGAACCACCCAGTGGTAAATGCCCCTTTTTAGGTTTGTCACATCCTTTTTTGCTGCAGTGGGGACTTCACCAGAGCCTTTCTTTAGTGTTTGTTCTGGCTGAGCTCAGCAGTGACTGCTTTCAGCTGGAGACTTGGTTTGGAATTGTGGCTCTGCAGAAAAAGGAGCTGAAAATCCAGGACAAAGTGCTCTCAGCCAGTGATGGGGAGCTGTAGAACCGGGTTTAACTGCTTGCCTTTCACCTCCAGCAGGAAGGTTCCTGTAGAGCAGCAGGAATTTCTGCTCCCATGGATAAAGCACTTCACCTCACAATCTGTGCGCTCACAGCCCTGCTGCTCCTGAGGGAATCAAGCCAGGCAGGTGAGGAAAAGGATCCAAAAGTGTTGCCTGCGCACAAACCTGATTTATTCTTTTTCAGATCATTCATTCCTTCAGTTTTTACCTGCTAGTGCTTGCAGGATTTTGTCTATCTCTGAATTTGCTTTTAAAATGGGTTATTAAAAAACTTCCCCAGGGCTCACCTGGTGGCTGGGACTTGTGAGTGCCACCCAAGTGTCTTTGATGTCCCCAAGTGTCTTTGCTGCTACAGTTGAAACCAGATGGCAGAGATGGGGGGAGATGAAAAAAGCCAAGGAAAAGGGGGGTTTAGCTGTGGTTATTGTGGTTAAAGCTGCACTTCTGTGAGGTTATGGTCCCCTTGAGCTGCAGCAAGGTGTGCTGAGGATGGGGGAGAAAACTGAGGTGAGTGGCCAGTCCTGAGCAGTGCCAGGAGCCTTTTCCCCAGGAATCCAGCAGGAGCTGGGCAAGCTCAGGGTGGCAGGAGCAAAGAAAAAACTGATTTTTTTTTTACAGCCACAGTCTCTTCCTACACAACCACCAACCTATGGGGAATGGAGGGATGAACCCTTCCCTTGTCCCTGTGCTTGCTGCAGCCTCCCAGGAGGAATCCCAGGAGGAATCCCAGGAGGATTCCCAGGAGGATTCCCCAGCAGAACCCTCGGTGCTGGGCAGTGTCACTGCCATGACCCGGGGTTGGTTGCTGCGCAGCCCCGTCGCCCCTGGGCCTTTCAGGAGGGCTCACAAAGGGGGCTTGGAGCCGGGAGCTGGAGCCCTCAGAAGGCTCCTGCTCCCTTCCAAGGAACCCCACGGGGGCCCTCCAAAAAGCTGCTGCTGGCTTTAGAGGGTTTCTAAAGGGAGACAAGAGAAATCCTCCTTTGTGGAGATTTCCAGCCCCCATGGAGAACTGTAGTGGAGAGGGGAAAAAGCAGGTTTTGTTTTAACAATAATGCGGAGCGTCAGCGCAAGGCCAGAAACATGCATCACCAAAGAAGGAAAAAGAATAAATACATAATGAATGAATATGATGGATATCTTTAGAGAAAACTCACAGCTTTTGCTTGAAAGAGTGGAAACATCCTTCCCTGCATTTTTTTTAGTTTATCTTGAGGGATTTTTGCTTTTGTGCTGTGAGTTCTCTGAGTCCAAGGAACAATGCTAAGCAGATTCTAGAAAAATCACCTGGGCAATTAGTGAGCAGTATACTGACAAAATTGTGGTTTTAATTCTGCATCTCAGATGCAGTAGGGGAAAGGAAGAGTGAGAAAAACCAGTGGCTGGGAAGGGGGTGGTGAGGAACTTTTGGCTCTCCTCGGGGAAGAATGGGGCTGGGCTCAGGTCCGGGCCGTGTGAGGAAGAGGAGCTGGTGCTGCCCCCTCCTCAGGGATGGGCTGGGCGGTGCAGGACTCCCCCCAGAGGGCGAGGGACATCAAGTGACACCCCCAGAGCCTCCTGCAGCCCCTCTTCTGCTGTCTCTGCCTTCTTTTGTGCCCTGGGGGAGGAAAAAAAAAAGGGAATTTGGGAGTTGAGGGTGATTGTTCTGATATTATTTCAGTGCGCTGTGAAATGAGGAGCTGGGAATGCAAGCCCCACGGAGCTGGGAGGAATGATGATGCTATGAGTAAGGTATGTCTGAGTTCGTTAGTGCAGAGCTGCTAATGAAGGCATGGGGCTGATGATTTTACGTATTTAATTCAGAAATGGTGATCAGAATGTAAAATATTTTCATCTTTGAAGAGTTATTGTTTTAAGTACACTGTTCATGGCTGGCTGTGTCTCTGCGCTGTTTTCCTTTGTTTGTTTTTGTGGGGTTTTTTTTTGACTGAATTTTTTTATCCAGAGCTCAGAATTCAGTTGTGCCCCAGGGAAGAACCTGCCAGTAGCCCTTGTCTTCATGGCTGGTAGAGCTGGGGAACTTGTGATCACAGCTTTCCACTCAAAGCTCATCCCTCAAACCCTTCCATTGCACAGAGAGAATTAAAACGCGATCCTTTGGCTCCTGGAAGGACTGAGGTTTCTTTTGCACGTTTTGTACTGCGTATTTATATATTTATATATTGATACACGCATATACGCATCTTCTCTCTCTGCCTAGAAAAATCACCCTGTAATTTCACAATTAGCAGACACATTTAAGACCATCAAACCTCTCGGAATCTGACACTTCACTAGAAAAAGCTACAATCGCCCTGCAGTGGCTTAGATGAGGAATCCTCTCGAGTGGGAGACTGTAAAATTGGAAGATGCATCTTTAACTCCCACAAATGAATCCACTTCTCCTCTCCTCCTCCTCCTCTCAGGTTTCCAACTGTTCTGTGTCTCCTGGAATTGCTCTCTAATGAGACCTTAATTGGCCGCTAATTCTTTTGTCTGCAGCAGGAATTGGTCCTCTTGGGGAGGCTGCGCGCACCATCTGAAGATGCGCAGCAGCATTCGCAGCGATTTTTGTTTGCGGCAGGCAATGAAGCGAAAACGCTGTGATTTATTAATTAGCCAGGAAACAGCAGCAGCCGCTGCAGGTTTAGGGCTGGTTTAACCCCCCTGCACCTCCCAGGTCACCTCAAAATTGAAAAATTTGGAAACCAAACAGTTCCTCAATTTGTGTTTTGCAGGGCACAGACCCTCGGGGAGCAGGAGAGGGACTTCCAACCCTGACTGTCACAACCATCCTGGTGAGGCTCTGACGGGGCAGGGAACAGCTTTTCTTTGGGCTCATTCCCCTTTTCCCACCCAAAACCGTGGCAGAAGCCCAAATGCACTAATTTTTTGGGGGAATTTTTGGGAATTCTGAGAATTTCGGGAATTTTGGAATGTTTTTTGGGGGGGAGGCTGTGATGAGAACTAAACCCCCCTGGTTCAAGGTCACCCTGGGAATTTCCATGGATTTCGCATCTCAAAAATCCCCGAAATCCCAAAAAATCCTCCTGGAATTCTGGGAAACTTCAGGAATTTGAGAATTTTCTGGGGAAAAAATCTTGGAAAATGTTGATATTAAAAAAAAAAAGTAAAGGGGGGGGGGTCAGGAATTATTGGGAATTCTGGAAATTTTTTTTTGTGGGGGGCTGTGATGAGAACTGAACCCCCTGGATCGACGCCACCCTGGGAATTTCCATGGATTTCACATCCCAAAAATCCCCAAAATCCCAAAAAAATCCTTCCCCAGCCCTGCTGGAATTCTGGGAAACTTCAGGAATTCGAGAATTTTGGGGGGGAAAAAACCTTGGAAAATGTTGATATCAAGAAAACTAAAAAAAGGGGGGGGGGAAGGAAAAAAAAAGAAAAAAAGGGGGGGAAAAAAGAAAAAAATTAAAAAAAATAAAAGTGGTTTTGCCAAGGCTGGGTTGAACCCCCCTGGGCTGACATGGCTGTGTGTCCCTCCCTCCCAGGAGGATCCCTACGTGATGGTGAGGGGAGCAGAGCTGGAGGGGTACTGCATGGAGCTGCTGGCAGCCCTGGCGGGGATGCTGCGCTTCCAGTACCGCGTCAGGGTGGTGGGCGACGGCCAGTACGGCGCGGTGGCGGCTGGCGGCAACTGGAGCGGCATGATCGGCGAGATCCTCAGGAGGGTGAGGCCCAGCCTGCTCCCACACACCTGCAGCGATGGTTTATTCCAAATATGGCTGTTGATCTTAGTCCAACTAGGATTTATTCAAAATATGGATGTCGATCTCGTACCCATGTCCAACTAGGATTTATTAAAACTATGGATGTTGATCTCGTACCCATGTCCAACTAGGATTTATTAAAACTATGGATGTTGATCTCATACCCATGTCCAGCTAGGATTTATTCCAAATATGGCTGTTGATCTCATACCCATGTCCAGCTAGGATTTATTCCAAATATGGCTGTTGATCTCGTACCCATGTCCAACTATGGTTTATTCAAAATATGGCTGTTGATCTCATACCCATGTCCAGCTAGGATTTATTCAAAATATGGATGTTGATCTCGTACCCATGTCCAACTATGATTTATTAAAACTATGGATGTTGATCTGGTACCATGATGGACAAAAACTCTAAAACTCTCTAACTGTTTAAAGGTAGAAAGTGTGTTCGTTGTGGGATAGCTCCCAAATACACAGCACAATTTACAGGTGATTACAGAGTCCTTTTGTCTATATAAATACTGAATACCTAAAGTATTCGTAACTTTGGTACATCCCATTCCCAATATGGCTGTTGATCTAGTACGGATATCCAACTGTGATGGACAAAAACTCTTGAGGAGTTTAAATTTAGAAAGTGTTTTTTTCCTTGTGGGATGGCTCCCAAACACACACTGCAATTTACAGAGTCATTTTATCTATACAAATATTGAATACCTAAAATAGTCGTAGCTTTGGTACATCCCATTCCCAGTATGGATATTGATCTAATACCAATATCCAACTATCACGGACAAAAACTCTCAAAGAGTTTAAAGTTAGAAAATGTATGTTTATTGTGGGATAACTCCCAAATATACACCACAATTTACAGGTGATTACAGAGTCCTTTTATCTATACAAGTATTCAATACCCCAAATACAAACAGATATTCATAACTTTGGTACATCCCATTCCCAATAGGGATATTGATCTAGAACCGATACCCAGAAACTCTCTAGCTGTTTAAAGTCAGAAAGTGTGTGTTTATTGTGGGATAACTCCCAAATACTCACCACTTTTTACAGGTGATTAGAGAGTCCTGTTATCTATAAGTATATAGGAGTATCTGTAAGTATGTAAGAGTATTGAATACCCAAAAATACAAATACATATTATGGGAAACCTGTCCTGTTCCTTGGGGGTCACATCCCAAGGCTGTTGAGCTGGAGATGTGATGCCATTTCTGTGGGAATCTTTAAAATTAGAGGGTTTTGGGAAAGCTGCAAAAGGCAGGCTTTAGAGACAGTAGAACTATGATTAGAGCTGAGCTGTAACTGTATGAATTGTCAGTAGAAAAAAATTATAAGAAGTTGAAAAGTAAGGACAAATAGAATAATGGATTGTGTATTAATGCTTGTCTAAAATAACTCTCTAAGTAACAAAAAAGTATATCTAGTAAAATATTAGGAAGTTCTAAGTTTAATAATGGAGCTCTGTTTCAAGGAGTCCAGACCTTGGGAAAGTTCCATCCAGAGGATCTCAGCCAGTGTCAGGGAAAGTCAAAGTCAACAAAAGCAATGTGTGAATGAGGAAATGAGGATTATCAGACACTCAGAGCTCCAGCCATACTCTAGGTGAGAAATAAGCCCGAATTCCTCATCAGTGATCATTAGGCAAGCATCTACACTGTGCTGGACAGCAGCTGCCAGTGTGGCATAGATGACAAAATTGTCATCAAACGATTGTTATTCTGTAATAATGGAGCACCTGCTTGAGGGACAGAAATGTTTGAGGGGCAGAAATGTTCCCTGGGCTGGTGGCTGACTGTTTTTTATCCCCTTGGCAGGAAGCTGACATTGCAGTGGCTCCACTGACTGTCACTTCAGCCAGGGAGGAGGTGGTGTCCTTCACCACCCCCTTCCTGCAGACGGGGATTGGGATCCTGCTCCGCAAGGACACGGCCTCCCAGGACATGTCCTTCTTCCACTTCCTGTCCCCTTTCAGCAAGGAGACCTGGACAGCTCTTTTATTTGCTTACCTGCTCACCTGCTTCTGCCTCTTCCTTGTTGCCAGGTACAAATGCATTTCTGTAGCCATGATATTTTCTGAAAAATCCTTTCCTTAAGATGTTTCCTCCTGAGAGGCCTCAAGAGCAAAATGTAACCAATGGTTATCTGCTGCTGTGGAATGCAACAGGTGGATCTGGGATTGGTCTCATGTGGTTGTTTCTAATTAATGGCCAATCACAGCCCAGCTGGCTCAGACAGAGAGTCCGAGCCACAAACCTTTGTTATCATTCCTTCTTTTTCTATTCTTAGCCAGCCTTCTAATGAAATCCTTTCTTCTATTCTTTTAGTATAGTTTTAATATAATATATATAATAAAATAATAAATCAAGCCTTCTGAAACATGGAGTCAGATCCTTGTCTCTTCCCTCATCCTGGGACCCCTGTGAACACTGTCACACATTTCTTTCACAGATTGTGCTCTTCTCACCTATGAAGAGCTCAGAAAGTCCCAGGGAGCCTTTTGCTCTGAGGAACCTCCTGTACAGCTCTAGTACAAGGGCTAAGAAAGCTTAAATCCTGTCAGATTAAGCCAGCATTATGAATGGGATATCCCCATGAGGAACACCAGATCTCTTGATGGGGATTATTTTTATTTTTTTTCCCTCTGAATGTCTGGTTTTACCCTGTCGTTTTCCCACAGACTGAGCCCCTGTGAATGGAACGAGCCAAAGAATGAAGAGAACCACTTCACCTTCCTGAACAGCCTCTGGTTTGGAGCAGGAGCCCTGGCCCTGCAGGGTGAGCTGGGAGGATGATGATGGTGCACCCAGCTCCTTTTGTGACACTGGGGTGAAAAGCTGTCCTAGCAGGGACACTTGGAGCACTAAACCAGTTTGGGAAGGTGTGAGTACAGACCTGCTGGGCTTGTACAGGTGATTGATTCTGGCTGGGGAAACATTTTCTTCTCTGGGCAACCATTGCTTGGGGCAATGCCCAGCTGAGCGTGGCAGGGCTGCTTTGTACAGAGGAGCTGTTTGTGCAGCTTTGTGCCACTGCTGGTGCTCCAGCCCTGCCCAGAGCAGCACAGAGGGACCCTCCAGGCTCAGGCTCTGTGTAGCTGCAGGGCAGGATCTGCAGTTTGCCCTTATTTCAAGTGAAGTCTGTAACTCAGGCTGGTGGATCTGCAGTTCTTGGCGTGTCTCTGGCCCCGCATCCCTTCCTGTGTGATTTATGTGATTTTTTGGCTCCCTGTGGTTCAGGTGCCACCCCCAGGCCCCAGGCACTGTCGGTGAGGGTCATTGCTGTGGTCTGGTGGCTCTTCACCCTGGCCCTGCTGGCCGCCTACATCGCCAACTTCACAGCCCTGCTGAGCTCCGGCAGCGAGCAGCTCCCCATCCAGACCTTCGAGGACCTGGTCAAGCAGAGGAACCTGGAGTTTGGGACCCTGGAGGGCTCCTCCACCTTCTACTACTTCAAGGTGCAGAGAATCTCCCTGTGCCCACACACACAGGGGCTGTAGGACTGCTGAGCTGGGGCTGTCTCACAGCTCAGGCCTTATAACCCCTACAGCACCCTCGTCGCTGCTGACTCCCTCAGTTTTCCTGGAATATTTCAAATAATACAATTATTGTTCTGTTCAGCCCTTCCTCCATCTCTTCTCACAGGAAAGCAGGCACAGAACTCTTATTTTTATTCTGAATTTTCCTTTAAAAATCTCTCTACTCTTCAGGGGCTGCCCTTGTGTACCTTGATGCCATCTGTGACACTTGTACCCCTGTGTGATGTTTGTCCCCAGTGTTGGGGACAATCTGTGCTTGCAGGGGTTCACAAATGGTTTAAGTGCTCTTCTTCTCCAAACTGTTTTACAACCCTTGTACATACAAGCAGATTTTTCTTTTTTGGTGGTTGTCTCACCATTGAGTTTGATACTTGGATTTTTTGACACTTGGGTTTGACGTTTTAGTTTGACCCTTGGATTTTTGCGCTGCAGAACTCCAAGAACCCCATCCACCAGATGATCTACGAGTACATGGAGAAGAGGAGGGAGCACGTGCTGGTCAAGACCTACCAGGAGGCCGTGCAGCGCGTGATGGACTCCAACTACGCCTTCATCGGCGAGTCCATCTCGCAGGACCTGGCGGCCGCCCGCCACTGCAACCTCATCAGAGCCCCCGAGGTCATCGGGGCCCGTGGCTTTGGCATTGCCACCACCCAGGGTGAGTCCCTGTCCCCTCCCTGGGACACCAACAGGCCAGAGCCAGCACTGCTGTCAGGGTGACCAGACTGAGAACGCTGCATGGTGGGGTCACTGCTCCGTGGGGAATTAACGCTGGCTCTCACTTTGGACTCGAATGCACAAATATTCCATCTCCTGGTGGCCTTGGCCCCAGGAATGCAGAGCAGGGGACAGTGTGCTCATGTTCTTCCCAAAGCACCTTTGCTCTGCCCCTATCCCACAGGTGTAACCACCCCTCCGTGGCCAGGGCAGGATCACTGTTAGCCAGGAGAAGCCTTTGGCAGGCAGGGCTGTGTTCAGTGAAACCTCTGCCCCCTTTAGCAATATTTACCTAAACCACAGCTGGGAGCTCTGCCATCCTCCTCTCTCTCCTGTCTCCCCAAGCATCCCCCTGGACCAAGCCCCTGTCCATCGCCGTGCTCAAGCTGCGCGAGTCGGGCGACCTGGACTACCTGAGGAACAAATGGTGGGAGAGCAGCTGCCTGCGCCAGAGCCGGGAGCGCTGGGGGCCCCTGGAGCCGCCGGCCCTGGGGGGGCTCTTCCTCACGCTGGGCATCGGCCTCGCCCTCGGCATCCTCGCCGCCCTGGCCGAGCTCTCCAGCAGCAGCCGCCGCGCGGCCCGCGCACGCCAAGGTGGGCCCTGCACCTTGTCCTGCCTCCCTGTGTCCCCCCTTCCACCGAGGTGGGCCCTGGCTCCTGCTCTGAGCCCCATCCTGTGTCCCCCCTTCCACCGAGGTGGGCCCTGCACCTTGTCCTGCCTCCCTGTGTCCCCCCCTTCCACCGAGGTGGGCCCTGCACCTTGTCCTGCCTCCCCATGTCCCCCCTTCCACAGAGGTGGGCCCTGCACCTTGTCCTGCCTCTCTATTTCCCTCCTTCCACTGAGGTGGGCCCTGCACCTTGTCCTGCCTCCCCGTGTCCCCCCTTCCACTGAGGTGGGCCCTGCACCTTGTCCTGCCTCCCTGTGTCCCCCCTTCCACCAAGGTGGGCCCTGGCTCCTGCTCTGAGCCCCATCCTTCGTCTCTGTGTCTCTTCTCCCACCAGGGTGGGCCCTGGCTCCTCCTCCGAGCCCCGTCCTGTGTCCCTCCTTTCTCCAAGGTGGGCCCTGCACCTTGTCCTGCCTCTCTATTTCCCCCCTTCCACCGAGGTGGGCCCTGCACCTTGTCCTGCCTCCCTGTGTCCCCCCTTCCACCAAGGTGGGCCCTGGCTCCTGCTCTGAGCCCCATCCTGCGTCTCTGTGTCCCTTCTCCCACCAGGGTGGGCCCTGACTCCTGCTCCGAGCCCCGTCCTGTGTCCCTCCTTTCTCCAAGGTGGGCCCTGCACCTTGTCCTGCCTCCCCGTGTCCCCCCTTCCACCATGGTGGGCCCTGGCTCCTGCTCTGACACCCATCCTGTGTCTCTCCTTTCTCCAAGGTGGGCCCTGCACCTTGTCCTGCCTCCCTATTTCCCCCCTTCCACCAAGGTGGGCCCTGGCTCCTGCTCCGAGCCCCATCCTCCATGCCCGTGTCCCCCCTTCCACCAAGGTGGGCCCCAGCTCCTGTCCTGCCTCCCTGTGTCCCTCCTTCCACCAAGGTGGGCCCTGCACCATGTCCTGTTTTCCTTTGTCCCTCCTTCCACCAAAGCGAGTCCTGGCTCCTGCTCCAGGTCCTGTCCTGCCCCCCTGTGTCCCTCCTTTCCCCAAGGTGGGCCCCAGCTTCTATCCTGCCTCCCTATGTCCCTCCTGCACCAGCATTTCCCTCCTGACCTTGGTTTTCTAAGGAAAGCTCTGCAAGGGGTGAGGGGAGGCTGTAAAGTAACTCTTTGAAGTGCCAAAATTTCACAGCTTGAGCTGTGGGATGGGTTTGTAGCCTGAACAGCATAAATATAACATATAGAAATAAAATAAATCCCTAGCATCCCTTTCTCCTCCCCCCTAAAAAATATTAAGGAACATTCCCTGAACTCCCAAGGCAGCCAAACTGCATTCCACTGCCCTGGGTGTTACAGAGGACAGTAAATGATCCTTAAGGAGTTTATTCCCAGTGCTGGCTGTTCTTTAGTCATTAGACAAGGAAAACACACACACAGTGAAACTGCACCAGTGCCCCTTGGTGCCCCTGCTCTCCAGCCCTCCCAAGGTGCACGTGGAAAAGATGGATCCACAGAACAAACCACCCACAGCCTTCTCTCCCCTTTCTCTTTCAGAAATCTTGTTGCTCTGTTTTCACAGAAGAAATCTGCACTCGTCTACGCATAAAAGGAGCTGCCAGACAAAGCCAGGAGCCATCAGGGAAGGCAAATGCTTGAGGAGTTTTGCTGTGTTAGGGTTGTGCCACGTCCTAGGAGCTGCATCAGTGTAGGAAGATGTTTTTCTGCTAGTCTAGAGTGTTAGTTTGCTAATTACACACACACACAGCACTTCTGGAGTGGTGGTGGAGCTGCAGACACAAGGAAGTTAGGTGGTTTGGAAGAAATTAAATTGCTAAGGGGTAGAGTGGAACTGTGACAAATGGATAAACTGGAGCAGAGCTGGCCAGGATGGTGGATCCATGTTTAGGTTTGAAGTTCACCCTGTAAGTCCATGAAGGCCTGGAGGAGGAAGTGACTGGGGACAGGTTAATGTGAAGCCTCTGCTACTAATTCCTGTGTGAGAAGCAGTCGTGGAACATTAAAGCTCTTGTCTGTCTCATAATCAGGAACAGCAGCTTCAGCATTGCAGCTCTAAATAGCCTCACCCTGCCCTGCCTGAGCAGGAGGGGCTGATCCTGGCAATTCCTGGATCAGAACTGACAGTGCTGCTGTGTAACCCCAAACAGGCCTTGCCTGCACCCCAAACCCCAAAAAGGGAGCCTCTGCCACCAAGGTGGCACCTGAGCTAAGAAATGCCAGGCAGGGCTTGTCCTTTGTCCCTTCCCAGCACAGGAGTGACAGAGAATGTTTTGCTCTTGTTGCCCAAGAATTGAGGATTGACAGTGAAAATTCATCAGTACCAGAGGAGGGAAGGAGTGGGGGATGAGTCAAACACAGCAGAGCCCCAGCTCCCCTGCAAGGGGAGCTGTGAGGGTGTTTTGCATCACTCTCCTGAAGTTCAGGGGAACAGTTTTCTCAGCTGCATGTTAAACACCTTCCTCATTAAGCTGTTTTCCCTTTCAGAGCTGGGATGACTGAGGCATTTCAGTGTTAGAGCAAGTTGGTGGTGAAATCACTCCATTTATGAACTGCACAGCTGAAGGAGGGAAAAAACAAATTGGGTTCCTTGGGAATGGCTGTAATTGCACTGCAGGAACAGAGCCACCAATCCTTGTCAGTCCCAGCAGGAAAAACTGAAGGCAACAGAAATCAAGGGGGCTCAGGCTGGGAAGTTATGGGTGATCCTGAATCCAGCACTGCACATTCCCTGGGAGGGGAACTCAGTGAGACTCAGCTTCCAGCTGCTGTGAAGGAATTCAGTGCAGCTGCAGGACTCCCTCCCTCGTCCCTCCTCCTAATGGGAACAAACAAGGGGTTAGGAATTCCAGGTGTTGGGAAACCAGGGCTGGTCCTTAACTCAGACTGCAACAGCCCTGGCTCAGTCCCAGCCTGAGCAACGTTTGTGGGGTGAGGAGGTGGATCAGCCCTTCCATCAACTGAGCTGCACAGAGCAGGAGAGATTTAGGTAAGTCTAAAAGCTAAAAGTGCAACAACAGGTTCACTTAGCAGTTAAAAACTATTTGGTAGGTGCTGTGTCACTGCTGGCAGAGTAGGCAGAGATGTATAAAAAAAGGTTTCATTGACATTTAAATATATTTCTATATGAATGTCTCACAGAACAAAAAAATAAAGTCTTTTCATCACAAATACTGCAGCATTAAAATAAACACTTACCAAAATAAACAATGAGTGATATACATATATATATTTGAGTGTGTAGACTATAGAGTGAATCATATTGTCGCTTTTTAAGTCACAAAAGCACAATATAAATACGGAATTTCCTGTGAACTCTTGTCCCTGTTGTAATAAAAATACATTCTTTACAGTTAAAGTAAAACTAGTGCAAGTCCGTGGGCCGTGCCAGCTCCATCATTTACAGGGCACTTCGTACTTGAAGATGACGCTGAAGATTTTGCCCCCGAGGCGGTCGGCGAGCCATGAGTTCTTGATGACGGCCAGCTTGAGGCTCTCACACCTGAGCACGGCGTAGTAGTTGGTGTGGATGGCCCTGCCCATGCCCTCGATGACCACCAGGTCCGTCTGCCGCTCCCGCACCAGCACGGCCAGGCCCTGGTCCAGGCGGCTGCAACACAGAACGGTCAGAGCGGCCGCGCTGAGGCCACGTCACAGCCACACCACGGCCACCACGGCAGCCACAGCACAGCCACATCTCGGTCACACCTGCAGCCACACCTCAGCTCCATCTGCGGCCACACCACGGCCACACTGCGGCCACCCCTTGGCCACCACTGCGGTCACACTTTGGTCACACCTCGGCCACACCTGCAGGCACACCTTAGCTCCATCTGCAGCCACACCACGGCCACACTGCGGCCACACCACAGCCACATCTGCAGCCTCACCATGGCCACCCCTCATCCACCACTGCAGCCACATCTTGGCCACACCCCAGCTCCACCTGCAGCCACACTGTGGCTCCATCTGCAGCCCTACTGCAGCCACACCATGGCCACCACTGTGGCCACACTTCGGCTCAATCTGCAGCCACATCTTAGCTCCATTTGCAGCCTCACTGCAGCCACAGCACAGCCACATCTCGGTCACACCTGCAGCCACACCTCAGCTTCATCTGCAGCCTCACCACGGCCACACTGCAGCCACACCATGGCCACCACTGCGGTCACACTTTGGTCACACCTTGGTCACACCTGCAGCCCCATCTGCAGCCTCACCATGGCCACCCCTCATCCACCACTGCAGCCACATCTTGGCCACACCCCAGCTCCACCTGCAGCCTCAGTGCAGCCACACCACGGCCACCACTGTGGCCACACTTCAGTCACATCTCAGCCACACCTTGGCTCCATCTGCAGCTACATCTTAGCTCCATCTGCAGCCACATCACAGCCACATCTTGGTCACACCTGCAGCCACACCTCAGCTCCATCTGCAGCCTCACTGCAGCCACACCATGACCACACTACAGCCACACCTTAGCTCAACCTGCAGCCACACCACAGCCACACTGTGGCCACCTCTCAGCCACACCACAGCCACACTTTGGCTCCACCTGCAGCCACACCACAGCCACACCTGCAGCTGCCCCAAGCTGCCCGCCGGGATTCTGCATGGAGTTACTGGTGCCCGCAAACAGCGGCACCTGAAAGCCAAGGGGATTGACTGAAATGTTGTTTAAATGCACCCAAGTTGGGATTTTGACACAGGTAAGTTCTGTCTCCAACAGAGGAACTGATCAGAATAGGTTGAACAGGGTGAAATGGTGCTTCTGTCCCAGGGGGTTTGGCCACCTGCAGTATCTGACATCAGCCATAACCACAGCTCCTGACCCAGCTGTGTCCTGAGCACAGACACCTCACCAAAGGGCTGTAAGGCCTGAGCAGCATCACAGCTCTGTAAATCCACACCAAGCACCTCCTGATGGGTGTGCAGAAGTGATTCCCAGTGGGAAAGGGTGCCTGGGATGCTCCACAGCCAAACCTTTGACCCTCCTGCAGCTGAGGGACACAAACCACACCGTGGGACTTTGCCCACATACCTCAGATCCAGGCACGGAGAACTGGAGCCCGTCTGAACCAAGAGCAGCTTCTCATCCCTCAGTGCAGAGCTGTTTAAAAAGACAAAAATATTAAACAGCTGCTTCAGCAGGGCCTTGCACATCTGGGAATAAGCCAGACAAGCAGGAATATCAAACCCTCTTTTATAAAGGCTTCCTTTGCTGCAGGGACTTCACCAGGAAACACAATGTCTCCTTGAGCATCCTCTACTGGGGACACGCTGTGTGTGATAAACATGGATTTGCCTCTATTAACACAGAAAATTCCTGGTAGAGCAGCTGGAGCCCTTGTCAGGGGAAGACACAACAAGAAATATAACTACGGGCACGCCAGAAAGACCCAATTTCTAAATTTTTCACTTTAACGAAACCAAATGCTCTGGCTTGGGCTGGGGCTGCAGTTACAGATGAGCAGTGAAATGCAAAGGCAGGCTGTGCCCAGGGAGGGGTGACAGGGGTGCTCCTTACTGGATCACGGGGTCCATGGCCGCGATGCGCTCGGTCACGATCAGGGACTCGCTGTAGGTGACGTCGTTGAGGGCAGGGCCAGAGTTACAGGCCAAAATCACCTGGGAGGAGGTCACACAGTCAGGCTCTGGCATTCCAGGCGCTTGGATCATTCCCAGTTTGGCAGAGGAGTGTCCTGCTGGTGGGCAGTGACACCTTCCAGCAGTTACCAGAACTCCAGAGGAATTGGCAAGGAAAAGCACTCACCTCTGTCCCTCTAGAAAGGAGCTCTCGGACAAAAGGAAAGACTCCTAAAATTATGTCTATCCCACTGTTATCTGCGAAAATTAAGGCACATTTATGAGGGGGACCCTCCTGCAAGAGAAAACCAATGCATTCAGGATGGAGCACCACTCAGCTCAGGGAAGTCTGTTATTCACAGCTACTCCTCCCACATTTTATACCCTCAAACACCTGAGCTTTGGGGGTCTGGATTGCAGCAAACTCCCAGCACACACCAGTGACAAACAGGAGGAATGGGGTTCCCTGATGGTGTCTTTGTACAGGGGTTTAAAACAGTTCCTGTTTTAAAACACCCTCAAGTTCCTGTGCTGTGTTTGAGACAGGGCTCTCAAGCTCCAGCAATAAAACCTCCGCCTGCCAACTTAAGCCAGGCCTAACTGCAGAGTCAGGCTTTGATCCTGAACGCGCTGGGTGCCAGCTGGACCTACCTTGGAGGGTGTTTTAAGCCAGCCTGGTGCTGGCTGAACAGCATTCCCTTCTGCCAGGAAAGGGCAGCATGGACTGTGGGGGCAGTGACATCCTAAAATGAAAAGATATTGCCTATTCTCCATTAATCTCTTCATTTGTTCTCAACCTGGTGTTATGAAACTTAGTTCACTCCAGTTCATACCAGCAGAACTGAAAAATGCTGAATTCCTAATAAAAACTGACAGGACAGTGCCTGTAGTTCCCTAATTATCCCTGTTACACAAGATTAGCTGGTGCTTTGTTTTAGGATGGAGCATGTAATGATTTGCTATAGTCTGCTCATCCCCAACCTTTAAGCTGCCATTTTCAACGGAGAGATTTACACAAAGACACAAAAGCTTTTTAATGAATCTTAATTAAATGGTAAAAGAGATCACACGGGAAAAAAGAAAAAAACCCTTTCCTAATTGGTAAGTTCATTACTTCCAGCAAGCTCCTACATTAATGCCAATTTTAGCTTGGCTACTCAGGGGGAGGAACAACTCAAACACTACATTTGGCCCCAGATTTTTTAATTCAGGGGTCTGGGTGTATGGAAATAAGAGCCCTGATAAGGAGGGGGGGCTCTGGAGCACCTGGGCTCCAGTGGGAATTCAGGGAAGCAGCTTGGGAAGTAACCACATTTTAAACTGATTCCTTTCTTTATGGTGAATTACTGGGATTTGGTTTGGGCTGTCTGAACAGAGCTCTGTTCAAACCCCACAATTACCAAGGTGTTTGATGATTAAGGTGGTTAATTAGTGGGTTTAGGGCCACCCAGGGTCGTACCTTCAGTCGCTCCAGCCACTGGCTGTAGGAATCTTCCAACCAGGGACGTTCTGTGGCACAGACAGAGCAGTGTCAGCATTTCTTATCAGCAGCCACCCACTCTTATCAGCAGTCACTCTGCACATGGTACAAGCAGGAGGCTCGTGCTGCACTCACTGAAGCACTGAAACATTTGAGCTCAGGTTTCCAATGTTAAATGTGAAGGTTGGCAGAGTTCCTGAGCTCTCTGATATGGGAATGGCTCCATGACAGGAGGCCTGAAGTGGAATTTTCACACTAAAGCTCTGGAGTGGTGTGAGCTGGGTGGGGATCCCCCAGGACACTGTTCCCTGGCAGGGACACAACAGTGAGTGACCATCTCTGTGTTTAAGGAGAGAGTCTGCAGGTTTAATTCCTTTGGAGCATTACCCAAACTCTGCAGGTATATAACTCTAAACAAGCTCTAATGATTTTTGGTCATCTGGGTACCAGAACCCCACAAACATCCCCACTCCATTCCCTCATTAACATCCAACCACCAGCAGGGATCTCCCCTTACCTTGGAGCTTTGACTTGGCTTCTTCAAACCCAAACTGTGGCTCAGACTCCAGAACACTGGGACAGGAGAGAGACAAAAGGCACAGTTCAACACCTCCACCTCACATCAGTGGAATTCAAACACTTCTTTAGCTGGGGCCCAGCAATTTTACTGCACTGCTTGTACTGGGGGTGTCTGTGGGTCCCAAGACTGGGAAATGTATTTTGTGATCATGTTAAAAACAAAAGGCTCATCAGGACATCACATCAGAGTTCGGATGCTAAAAGAAAACAGCCTCAGCAATGTACAGATGTTTGCAGGCAGTAGGGTACAGGCAAAAAAGACATTTTTGGGTCTGCAAACCACCATGAAATGTAATGACTTAAACCAGCTGCAGGCTGTAACAGTGGTGATGGGGAGATTGAGGAACTTTTGAGGAATTTTTTTACATTCTGTAGCTTAAAGGCTGCTGTTAAAGGATGTAACACCTACTCTGAGACTGCCTTTGCTCCCCAGTCAAAGACATTCCCTGCCAGAAGTCCTTTCACCAGTGCAAACTGCCTCTCCTCCCAGTCCAGGGAGTCCAGGGACTCGATCACACTCTGGAAACACTTTAAGGCTATTCCATTTTCTTTCTGTTTTACCTGTAAGACAGACAGCAAACATTGGATTTACAGACCAACATTTCTTACCCAGCTTTGGCTGTCTCAGTCCCAAGGCCACTTTTAAGCATCTTCTCTGTGTTCATGGCCTCTCATGGACCAAACAATTATTGTTGTCAGCATGCTTAGGACCAAAGAAAAACTTTCCTGGACTCTCACAAAAAGTGTAGTAAGTGGCAGGATATGATCTATAGCCCAAGAATTACTTTTCTTAGCAAGTTAGAGGTGCAACAGATCTTGAGCAGATTGGGAAATGGTTCTTGGGCAAGGTGGGGAATGGGAGAGTAGACACACAAAAACCCTGTAGCAGTAAAATGATGCATCAACCCCAGGAAACCACCACCAGCAGTCCCACAGATTTGAAGGGTGTTTATTTTTTTCTCTTTTGCATCATCCCAAATTCTCAGCAGCTCTGAGGTTTTTTCCTCTTCTCTGTCTCCAGTGAGATCAGTGTTACAGAGTTCTCTTAGAAAATTTTAAATGATTCTAGGTACCAAAATCTTGTCTTGGCAGTAAACTTGTCTGAATTACAAGAAGCAAACATAAGCAAAAGCCACCTCCCATGTGTTTTAGTCCTTTCTCAGAGTGAAGGTAGCACCTGACAGTGCAGCCAGGGAGAACTTTCTCTGTATTTTGCAGAAATATGTCAACAGTCAGGAAAAGAGTCTTAGATCAGCCACTAGCATTGTTGTTATTTATATGTCACACAAACAAGTGGTGAGGAATAGGACATACAGAAAGTTGTTTTTTGAGAAATAATGACTCAAATGTCTTCTCCCCAATAATTTCATGTCACAGAACAAAACACAGAGAGGAAACAGCTGCACAGGGGTAATGAATGTTTTTAAGAGCAGGAGGTTGTGCATTGTGTCCTCTACAACCCAATGCTGAGAACCTCACAAGTGACCAAAGGAGTGAATCAGAGCAGTGTCAGCCTGGTGACAGTCACCACACACAGCTCAGGAGCACCAGGATGGCTTCTCAGGGCTGTCAGGACCCTGAAGCTGGTGATATTTTTGGTTATCATTATCCTCACCAGGAGCCTGTTGAGGTGAAGGGGTTTATGTCCCATTCCCCAGGGCTGTTTCTGAACTGGTTCCTAATCTCTCCCCTCTGAGCCATCCATCACTTGTGCAGTTTCAGAGTGTTGGAAAACCGTCTTGAACTCACCTTGGAATAGGGATCTGGAAAACTGAACTCGTTCAAACAGTGTTCCCTTGTATCCAAGAGACTTCTGACTGTTAAGGTACCATATGCACTTCAAAAAGGGAGAAGGGGGGAAAAAACAAATCAATTACTTCAAAGAGAAAAAGTTATTTTTCCTCTGTTTCCTCTGTAAGTCACAGCCTCTCACTTGAGCACTGAAGCTTCAAGTCACAGGTGCCAAACTGTGGCATTACCATAAGATTACTGAATTTACAATTAAGATTATTCATTGCAGATTCAATAATCTTAAATTTACAATAAGATTATTTAAATACAGGCAGGGAGAATGTTCAGAATTAACTTGCTGCTATTTTTCATAACCACATACACATTTTTAATACCAATTTTTCTGCCAAAATAGAATTTCTCTGCTCGGCTCCAACACATGAAATCCAAAGTCTCTGTGCAGAGGATCTGATGTTTGGCACATCTGAGCCTTCAGCCTGCTTGGCTTTGTTTGCTCTGCTTCACAACCTGGTTAGCTTTTGGTGGGCTTTCACTGCTCAAAAGAAGCAGCAAGCGATGCAAAAGGGAAAATCAAAACTTACAAGGGCTGCTGCCTGAGTGTCTGGAGCTTATTCCAGTATTTCTGGCGGAATTTCTCAGCTCTCTCCTGTGCATCCACAGAGTCTGGCTGGCTGGCTGCAGCTCGCTTTGCCACCTGGCAGAGGAGAGAGGCAACACTTTTGGAGTTACCAAATTAACTCTTCCTCCCTGTAATTGATGTGAAGTTCAGTCTGAGCAATAACCCCTCCATCTGCCTCCCTGTTCTGTGCCTGCTCCCTCCCACACAGCATCTCCCAGCCTCCCTTCATTCCAAACAGTAAACAACAATTTTAATGGCTCTTTTCATCCCAAAAGAGTTAAAGTTTGTTTTCCAGACTGTACTGTCAGAAATTAAGCACAAGTTCCTACTACTTAGAGGAAGGGAAAAAATGTAACAATGCACATACACTAAAGGAGAAGCAGAAATTTAATGGTGCACATCGACCCCTTGTGTTCTCTTTTTGTTTACTCCAGTGAACTGCCTGAATCAGCTTCAGAGCAGGAAAAAATAATTTGTAATTTGTGTTTGGTTCAATTGTGCCCTTCCCATGGAAAAGTGTCTGTGAGGCAGCAGGACTGCTCCCAGAGGAGGAACAACCCAAGGATCTGTGGCCTTTGGTTGTGTAACTGTCCTGCTTGCAGCTCTGTACAGAGAGGTCCAAGAGAAAATGCTTTGAAAACACCTTTCAGGAGCTAAAAAAAAGCACCACAAAAGAACATTTCTGCCTTTGAAGGGGTCAAGTCCTTCCTTAAGAGACTGGGACAATGCCAGGTGCCTCTGTCACAGGGGAAGAGGGGCTGCACTTCCAGAGGGGTGCCACAGCAGGAACATTTTCCAGTACAAACATGCTGCTCCACAGAAGATTTCTTTCCCAAATACCTGTGTCACTCACACAGGACTGCTCTGTGACACTTACCCCATCCAGTGCCTCCTCAAAGCAGGTGAGCCAGTATTTTCTGGCCATGGCATCATCTGTGAGGTCAACAGTGTCTGGGATATAGGTGGAGGGGTCTTTCAGCAGTGGCAGATTAACAAGTGGTCTCTCCAATCTGTCCATTTCCAGCATGTCAAACTAGGGGAGAAATGAAAGAGATGGATTAGATCTCAGTCAGAAATTAATTCACAATGAATTAAATTAGCACAAGGGCTGCAGAAGTCCAGCCACTGTTAAGACTGACAGATTTGCAGACAATTATAGGTCATCATAAATAATGCAGCTCCCTCTGTGGATTATTTCATCCATGCCCACCCTAGAGACAGAAATTATCCAGTGTGAGAATAATCCACTGTGGAATCAGAATTGCTGTACTGTCAGTGACTTTAAGAGATGACTGGGCTTGTGCTCTTCTGTCCAATCTTGTATTTTTCTTCTCACAAGGAAGCAAATTAACACTGCTTAAAGATGGCTGAACATGAAGTTACAAATTCTGAGGTATTTCAGCTGCAGCAAAATCCAGCTGAGAGACAAACATTCCCCCAACTTTGGTGAAGAGAACAAGCCAAAGTAGCAGCCAGTCTGTTTCATGAAACATTCCATTCAGCACCACACAGGACAGGAGACAACACCACACCAGACACCAGACTGGGCAATTCTCTGGGAAAGAGGAGCCTCAAGGGCAAGCAGGAGAATCATCACCCATGTCCAGGTGAGCAGTGCTGAGAGAACACACACAGGGCTAGGAAAGACAGCACATACTGTACCACTGCGTGTTCTCTGCAGGGGGGAAACATCAGGGGATGTGCTCATGAGCCCAGAACTCCCAGCATAATTCTCTCCCCAGCTGTACTGGTTTGGATCTAGAAAAGAGAAAGACACAGACACACATAATCTGAAAATAAAACTGAGAATAGTCCTGTGAGTGAGTCTAGAGCCAGCATCCCTCTGAGGAGCTGCTGCACTACACAAGCCAGCTCCCCTTGTCTTTAAAAGCAAACAGAATTTTTCCCTCTAGCCCCCAAAAGAGATGTTTCAACCACTCAATGAATTACCTGCTCCAAGGAGCTTCAACCTGAATGAGACAAGAGACAATTTAAGTTCTAAAATCATTATTTTTAACCCCATTTCCTTGTCATTAATCAGCATGCCTTCAAAGCACTATCACTGAGCATTTATTTCTAAATCTAGATCCATTATTAACAAAATAGTATTGCAGAACTCCCAAAGCACAATGTAAGCTTCAGAGAAACACTGAAGTTATTTCCAGATTTGCTTTATTTGAGACAAGTTTAATGAGCTCAGATGTACAGTTCATGCTGCAGAAGCAATGTCTTTAATTCCTCAGTAGCTGCTTCCTTGCCCATCTCTATCAAATGGGCAGGAAAAGAATTCCACATCCATTTTTTGGAGGTGTATTTGATACTTGCTGAGCTAAGTACCATCAGCAGCCTGTGGCTGTGCCACTGTAACCAATGTACTGCCTGCCCTGCCAGTACACCAACAGGGGAAAAGGGAAACCAGACAGGCAGAATTCCACCAAAGCAGCCTGGATCCAAGGGATCTGGACAGAAGGGGCTCCTCTCTGAGGCTTTTCACTCTCAGACAAACACAGTTTGGAGATGCTGGCCTTCCTCAGTACATTAAAGGAATTCAGAAGTGGCCTCTTAAAGAGGGGAAGGTTCTCCAAACCCGTATTTCTCCAGCTGAATTTAGAGCTGTGACTGCTCTTTGTAGAAATGCAGAGAAGAGAAGAGCCCAGTCCTGCTGCCTTCTCAAAGGTGAGCAGGAAATCCAGTGAGAAATTAAGATTTCCCTGCCAGAATGTATAAAACCAAAGCCCAGCATCTGTGTTTATTAGTGCCAAATGGATTTATTTAGGCAACAGCTTACATGCAGCCTCTTAAGAGAAACTTGGACAGTACACTGACATTTGAGAACACAGCATATACAGAACAGAGCAGTGCTGTACTTACTGTCTTGTTCAGCTCCTTTTAAAAATGCCCCAATGGCTCCCAGGTAGCCTTCATGTCTCAGGAACAATGCCTGAACCTCTCCCTGCCACAATATGAAACATTGCAATTGGATGGTCCCTGAGGGCTAACAGGCACTTCTTTGTCACTAGTTTCACACTTTAATTTAATAGAAACAACTAGAAGATGGTAATAGTCATTTGTGCTACATTCTCACACATTCAGCAACTTTTAATGGTGCTTCTGGAACAGCTCAGGGAGGAACTGCTCACACACATCATTCCCCAGTTACCACACAGCTGGAAAACACCCATGCACCAGTGGTGTGTGCTCTATGGCCTTCCCTGGAAAACACCACTGCATCATTCCATGAATATTCAACTCCTCTTGCTTCAACAGGCTGGAAATGCAAGGGCATGGCATTGCCAAGGTGAGCGTGTGCCACTGCAGGCAACACCTTTGGGACACGGCTCCTTGTGTTTGTTTTATTGCACTGCTCTCCAACACCACACAGACACTGGGCATTACTCACAGGCAAGCATTCCCCCGTCCAAATAATTCAATTGTTAATGCAAAATACAGGAATGCTGGGGAGGAGAAGCCTCCATCCTCACAGCAGGGCCCCTCAGCTTTCCCAGGCTGGGTGAGACATGGCCTTTTCCAAGGAATTCAGCAGTGACTGTGGGAACAGCTCACCCTGAGGGCAGCTACAGGGAAACAGCAGCTCTAGCTCAAAGGGAGATTTGGACTTGAATCCCTGGCAAAGTGTCTCTTACAACAACCTAAAGCTGCAGTTTTGCAATAGCTTTCTTGGAACAGAAAGGGACAACAATGATGAAATAAAGAGGGGAAAAGGCAGCACACAGGAGTCTCTTGCATGAAGCACTGAGATAAGAAAAAAAAAATAGTGTCATCTACTCTATAAAATTCCCAAAGTGCAGGACTAATCTACCTGTAACAACCATTAACAAGCTTGTGGATTGAACCTTTCTCCTAGTCAAAAATCTTCAGTATTTTCCACAGCTTCAAAACCTGTAAAGAACTTCAGCTTGGTTGATTCGAGGTTTGATTTTCTCTTTAGTAACAAAACCCCACTGATGCCAAGTGCCTCAGCAGAACAACCCCACAATGCATGGCCTGGGGGTGGAAAGATGCAAATCAGCAAGAGGAATTGAATAATGATGGTGACTATCTAAGAACACAGTGGAAACTCATGACTTGGAGCTACAAGACAGACTGTCAATCAAAAAATAATAATAAAGAGAGAGAGAGAGGGAGGAAGGGAGAGAGAAAAAAGGCCAGACACAACTCCCAGACATTTCACATTGATTTCACCCCTCCCACAACACATCCCTGGCCTTACCTACCTAAGGAGCAGCATTCTAAGCTTACTTCATGTACAAATTAATTTATTAAGGTATCCCAACAGCCTAGAAAAATATCTAAAATGTGACTTTGCTGCAGGGAAGCCTGTGTTTTCCTTACCTTGGAGAAGAAGTTGATGCTGTAGGTGATTGTGCGCATGGTGACGGGGTGGCCCCGGATAAAAAACCCTCCAAAATAAATTTTATCCAGGTTGTGCAGTTTGGCATGCAGGCAGGCCAGCTGGCCAATGTCATTGCTGATCATGTGGAGCAAACTTTTGGCCATATCTTCTTTGGAAAACTCTGGAAGGCAAGGAAGAGTAAAGCAAATGACACACAAAGTGAGGTTTTCTAACTGAACCTGCAGCTGGGGAAAGAAAAATCCAGGGCTGGAGCAATTTTGCTGATGTGTGGAGAAGAAAAGAGAAACCTCACATATATAATGTACTTCTAACAAGGAGGAGTGTGATTTGATTAAAAAAAAAACCTCTCTAAGCCTATGTGAAATATTTCTTGAAAAGAAACTTTTGGATGGCAGGAATTCATTTCTTCTCTCTAAGAACCACAGGTGAGGGTTCATCCATCCCTCTTGGCCTGAGATGCACTGCAAGTATTTCATTAAGATACTGCAAATTGGAATAAATCACTGCCAAAGGGCCTTTCTGGAGCCCAGAAAACCACATGTATTTCCCACAGGAATGCATTAACCCCAGGCTAACCAGACAGCTATTTTTTAATTTTCCCCTGGCTTAGGCAATCCCAAATTGAAAATTTAAATGTCTGCTTATAAAGCAGTACTGCATATTTTAAATCAATATTGTGCAGGCAAAACACAAGAGCATGAAAGAAGGTGGTGATTATTTTCAGCTCTATTTGTTACATCAAGATAAAGTTAATTCCCAAGAGCCAGAGGAGATGTTTGGGGAGATCTTTTTGATCCCAGTACCTTTGTCTGCTGTGGTGGACTTCCCAAAGCTGCTGGCAATGAGATTCCCACTGAGCCCCAGGGTCTGGTAGGCACCTCCATACACATCCTTCACCAGCATGTCCACGTTGGTGTGCTGGCCCTTTGAGGCCAGCTGCAGCAATTCATCAAATTTCTGAGGGGGAGAAGCACAGTTAGCACAGCTGACCTGAGCCAGAGCTCTGCACCATCTTTACTGACCAAAACCAGTCTTAGAATGAGCCCTGCCAGCCAAAGACAGGTTGTTTCTAATTACAAGGATGTATCCAGAGTGATCAAACACACAGATCTCAAGTGGAACTCCTTTAAAAATGAACACCACAAGCAACCTCTTTCTTAGCTGCAGGTATTTTGTTGGATTTCCCCTGAAAACTAGGGTGGGTCAGCACATATAAAACAGTCAGAGGCCTCATGGCATCCCTTATCTTGGAATTCAGAAACACAGGAACTAAGAGGAAACAGAATTTTGTCTTCCTGAAGCACACTAAAAGTAAAGTTTGAGAAAAAAAGTCTCAGTGTGCTGTTACTGTCCCTGTAATGAAACTTGCAGGCAAGCTCCATTATCTCAATACTTAATTTATAACCCTGTTAACTTGAATTTCTTCTACAAAATCAAGAGAGAATTAAGAGCAGGCACTGTCATGTTCTCAGATTTCCTCTTTAGGAGCATCAAACCAAAAGCCCAGCCCAGGCTGTGCCCTCCCTTTGACATTTTCTTATCTGGTGCATTTGTAACTCTAGCTTTTCCTACACTGCTGACATTTAGGACACTCATTTAAGCCACGTGGCTCTTTGGGATGCCCAGCATGATGTCAGAGCAGGACTAAGTCAGGCCTTGTTCATCAGCCCAGTATTTAAATTTGAATTGGCAACCAAAGAACCAACCATGAGGCAAAACTTTTCCTCTCAGCTCCCAGACATTTTGCAGCAATTCTGTGCTCCCTGCTTTCTTCTGCAGACAGCATTGCAGGAATTGGGCTGACGTTTTAAGTTGAAAAGAGAATAAAAAATTACTTTCAGGAGGCTCTTGTACATCACTTGTCCTTGATTGCTTTTGGTCACAATAAGCATCTTCTAATTCTTGTCCCTATATTCCACCAGTATCTTTTTTTTCATGTAAAACTTCCTTTTATGCATCAGAAGTGTCAAAAATATGAACACAAGTGCAGGACTCAGCCTTCTTACCTAACAATCCAACTTTTCAAGCTTCCTCCCAGCATTTAATTTAATCCCATCCCCCTTAAAAGAGACACTTGGGTACCTTTGTTTTGGTGAGCAGAGCTCCCAGACCCCAGAAGGTTCCGCCTCCAATTGAGCTGCCCCCAATCCATTCAAATTTGTCTTCTGATTCTACCTGTGAGTCAAACAGGGCAGATTTATTCAGAAAGTCCTTTTATGATGTTGAACACAGATTTAAATGTGCAGGGTTTTGGAGGAGTGGATTCAGTGGAGATGGAATCCTTCCATTGTGGAAGTGGCAGGTGAGAAGGGCACGTTGCACATGCACCACAAGCAGTTTTGGAAATCTTTGTATTTAATTCTTGGCAAATAATGCTAAATATAGACATTAAACTTGGTTGCTTCAACAGTGTGACAAAATAAACAAAAATCACTTTGATCTGACAGCCTTTGTCCTCATTAGGTAATCACTTTTCTAAACATCAAATTAAATGTAATTAAAAAAATAGTGAATAGAAAAGCATTCATAACTCTGCAATTAATAGAAATAACCTAATAAACTTTAAAAAAGGCAAATTTTCGTTTTTAAACCTGGCACTACCCAGGAACAAATCTGAACCAGTTAGAGGTTTCAGATCACCTTTATCAAATCTCCAGCAGAGCATTTTGGCCACCACTCACCTTCACTATGGAGACCCCTGAGCCAATGTTCACCAGCAAATAAGGGAAAATGTTGGGGTGGTTGGTCTGGAACCGGAATTCTGTGTCTGAATCCTTCTGGTAAGCAAACACCTCGTGGGGGATGTTCCTCAGCACAAAGTTGCACCCCTTAATTAGGCAGGTCATTACATCTTCCTTATCAACTCTGAGAGAGAGGAAAAAGCCTTAAATAAATGTGCCAGCCCTCTTGATAAAGCAGTTTGATTTTGGAGCAGAAGTTTGCACAGACTTGGCAGAGGGGAATTTTCCCACCACCTGGCACGAGCCCAGCTCCCTGGAAACATGAAACCTCCATCTGCACATGGTCTGGTGCTCCCCTTCCATGCAAGAAGTCCAGGCTGGAGTTCTGTTACACAGTAACTTTAATCATGTTGTCATTAAAAATAATCCTGTTTGCTTGTTTACGCTGCTCTTTTCCTGCCCTGCTCCTTTCATGGTCTGTGCACCCCTGCCATAAAGTAGGTCAGGAGGCTTAGCTGGAAATTAACCTCAAAAAACAATTTCCCAACACGGAATAATTGTCTGTTGCTCTTCCCCTGCCTCCTAATAAAGCACAAAAGGCCCCCTCAACATTTCAGCACTTGTTTAGGACAGATTCAAGGGGCTGGGAGGAGCCTACAAGTGGGATTAGCAAACACAGAAAAACAGACTTCTCACAAGAGTAGCAGGATTCACAACAGGATATCCCCAGTGTGGAGTCTGGGAATGTGATACAAAACTTGCAGAAGATGATTGATAAGTCAGGTAACACACACTGACTTCTGTGAACTTCTGTGTCTCTGTACAGTTATTGATTTATGGGAATTCTTACAGGAAATATCCTGAGGCTTGATGGAAACACATAAACAAGGCACAAACTCATCTCAACTGCTACAGAATGATTTGTGTGTTCCACGGTGGAGAAGCTGCTCTGGGTTTGGAGCTGGGGAAAAGCTGAGTGTGTGAGAACCAAATAAAAACCTAAACCAGGTGCACCACATGAGATAAGAGGGGAAAGTGCCTCCTTATCTTGATCGATTGATCTTTAGTAACAGCCAATAAGGTACTAAAGGGGGCTGGTGTGAAATAAAGAGATAACAGAGCCCAGCTTATCAGGAGAAATAAGTAATTTGCAAAGACAATCTAAAAGATGAGCACAGGCCCTCAAGGGTTGAGGAATCTCCTACACAGATCATAGCAGGAGAAGTGCCTTGAAGCTCTCCCCAGTGATGTTTAATATTGGGGTAAATTAATGTTTTCCTACACTTACAGCATAGAAAGTGTGAATTTATAGGCACCACCATCTGTGGCTATGATGGCTTTTGTCTCTGTATTGATAGGATGGCCTTTGATGACATCTAGGCAGGTTTCAGTGTAAACTTTTTAGTATTTGGTGTTTGACAAGGGTGCTTGAACAGTAAATGTATGAGGCTGTAAATTCATGGGGCTCCTCTTTGTTCTGCTGCAAGCCTTTGCTTGAAGTTTAGGTAGGAGCTGTACAATAAATGACTGTCACATGAATTACCTCTGAGCATGCCCAGGAAAATGACAAAAGCTTTTGGAGTAGGTGTAAGTTAATTCCTTACAGAAGAAAAAGCAATTCCACTTACTTCAACCCCAGTTTCTTCTCAATAAGGTCTTTGAATTTATAGGCACCACCACCTGTGGCTTTGATGACTTTTGTCTCTGTATTGACAAGATGGTCTTTGATGAAATCTAGGCAGGTTTCAATGTAAGTGTTTTCAAATTTAATGAAGTGAAGTCGAGCTGTAATCTCCTCCTGAACGGATATTTCATACAAAGGTTCATTGTCTATGTCCTTTAAAAGAAAAGGATTTCTTAGAGAACATCAAGGTTAAATGCTGAACTACTGAACATCAATACTTGTGCTTTTCTTGCCCTTGAAACTGTGTTAATGCCATTAAACATAACACCTCAAGCTGTGTCAAAGAAGAATAGAGTTTCACAGCTCTTAATTCTCCTTAAGCTGAGATAATCAATTCTCCCATGCAGCTGACGTGCAGGAAATCCCTCTGCATGAGGAAACTTATGTCTGCACAGGAGCAGGGATTTTTAACAAAAATACCACACTTAATGTCTGGAAAAAAAATATTTTAATAAATAAATTAAAAAAATTAAATATAAATAGCACCTGGCAATACAAACACTTCCCAAAAAGTTTTATATCAACAAGTTATGAGATGTGTTTGGATGCAATAATTTCTGTTCTAGCCAGTCCAGAACCTCACTCCTGTGAGTCAATCCCTGATTGAATTCTCACCTTTCCAGAATGATCAAAGGATCTCACTCTTGCCACTTTGTGCTGTACAGTTGAGTAATAAGCCAGCTTGGTTAATGAACCACCTGTTCATAAAGAGATGACAAGTTCTGATTAATGCCTCACCTTGGAGCAAACAATAGAATTCGTGTTTATGTCAGCTCTTGGTTCTCCAGGTTTCCTCAGGTAAAGCCAGAGAAAATTAATGGGAATGAAGAAAGAATCCTTTGAAAGAATTCTTTGTTGAGGAACTTTGTGGCCTGGTTAAGCCCCAGAACATGACAGGAGGGAAAAGCTCCATAAATTCAGTTTGTGCCTGACTGATGTGGGATGAGGATGAGCAGTGGAAATTCTCAATTAGCCAGGCCAGCACATGTACTGCTGTTATTCACCTTGTTTGGGGACTTTATGGGACCTCCCAAAATCTGTACCAGGATTTTCTCAGCTGGTTTGCCCCCACTGAGCAATGCCAGAGTGGTTCAGCAGCAACACCTAAATAATATTCTCACCCTGCTTTTAGGGACAAATCTGCAAACTCATGGCAGGTTAGAAAATGACCCTCTGTACTGAGTAATTGTTTTGCAAGACTGGTCTTGGCTTTGGGGTAAAGAATGCTCAGAGTGGTGTTTCTCAAGCACACAAAAGTGGAGATGTTAGCAATGTGCAAGCCTGAGCAAAGCAGCCTCATCACCCCCTTCAGGCCTCCAGTTTAATAAAACTTTCAGCTTTCCCCTTGAAAAAGATTCAACCCCTTGCCCTGTCTTTGCATCTGACCTGCAAAAGTGGATTTCTGGGGTTACACTGAATAACTTCAATGTTTTCCAGCACAGTGCTCCTGGTCTGAGGGTAACTGTGATCCACTATTGGGTTAACATAAAAGTCCTAAAGTAAATAAAAACCTGGCAATGTTAGATCCTAAATAATGGCTAAATTCAGTGGCACTGAACTCTGCTGCCTAATAAAAACCGAGAAATGAAGCAGCAGAGGTGAAAGATACTGTCAGCTCTTCCACAGTGCTCAAACATCTTTTTTGTTAGGAAAATATTTGCAACCTGTAGGAGAAGAACAGGCAGTTTACTCCAGGAAAATTTCAGTGAGGTCAACGTAGAGTGACCATGGACAGACACCTACAGTAACAAAAGCAATAAAGCTTCCCTGACCTTGGATCTGATTTCAGTGTCCCAGGCACTGCTTTGAAGTTTCTGGTAAACAAAACCCACGGTCTGTTCTGCTAAAAGGTGAGGGCTTGCACAGTTTTTATGGGAAAGTTTCCCTCCACAGCTCCAAGCTGAGGCTCGCTGCTGGAATGTCACATTCTTCACGCCAACAATGACACAGGTGCTGCAGGAATTCACCGCCAGACCCACGGGATGCAGAGCCACGCTTTGTGCATTATCCCCTCGCTCTCTCAGTTTTTAAAGACTTAAATCCATTCAGAACACCAGCTGAGACATGTAACTAGGTTTTATAACTAATCCCAGGACTCTAATTCCGAGCTGACCCGCACAAAGGGCCAGCTCCAGCTGTTATTTTCACAGGCGAGGAACCAGCAGCTCCCGAGGGGCTGAAGTGACACGACAACGTTTTCTATTATGGTGCAGGTTTTGTGCCCACTCTCCCTGAGTCTCCAGCACTCAGACCGGTGTTCACCTGAGCAGTGACAGCTTGCTTTTCTTTTCCCTGCCTTTTCTCCTTAAAAAGTTCCGCTGATGCCGAGACCGTAAAAGGGAAATGTGTGAAATGGCACTTGTGGCTTAGTGCGTGTCCGCAGAACCACTGCTGGTCCCTGCATGGGAGGAACGGGGAGCAGGCACAGCTCCGTGTGTCACCCTGCCGTGTGTCACCCTGTCCCATGTGTCACCCTGTCCCCATTGGGAAATGGCCAGGGTCGGCTGCTGCGCTGTACGCACAGGGCAGCGGGTGGTTTTGGGGGTGACTGAGGCAGCAATGACAGACCCCGACACCCTGCCCTGCCCGGGCAGTGCCACAGCCGCCGTCCCCGGCTCTTTTTGCTTCTTCCAGGCCGGTTTCGGGAGCTGGAGGAGCGCCCGCAGCATCCCGCGGGCCGCGGCCTGGGCCGGGGGGCGGCCGAGGGGCTCCGCACTCGGGCCTGGCGCACTGGGGCAGGGCCCGGCGCGCTCTGAGGGAACGCAGCTGATGCCCCCCAGCCCCGCCGCCCCCCGGCCGGTCCGGCCGAGCCCGCCGGGCTCTCCCCCGTCCCCCCTTGGCCGCCAAGGGCAGCCCCGACCGGGCCACCCCGCCCGGCTCCCCGCGGCCCGTTAGCCGCGCGCGGCCCGCCGGGACCTGTAGTGCCGCTCCTCGCCCGCGCCGCGCCGGCACCCGGCGGCGGGACTACAACTCCCGTCGTGCCCCGCGCCGCCCCCCATACCGCGCAACCCGCTGGGAGCTGTAGTGAGCCCGCGCCCACCCGCGCTGGCCCGCGCGTGGCGGGGGACTACACTTCCCAGCGTGCCCCGCGCGCCCGGCCCGGCCCGGCCCCCCGCGGGCCCCCTCAGCGGGGCCGGAGCCGCCGCCCGTTCCCCGCCGCCGCCCCCTCCCCGCAGGTCTCCCCGGCCCGGTTACCGATGTCTATGGCGAAGCGCTTGGCGTTCTCCAGGTTGCGGAAGATCTCGTCGGGCGGGAGGGTGATGCTCTTGTCCAGGCTGCCGTGACCGCTGCCGCGCCCGCCCCGCTCCGCCATTTTGAACGCGACCCGCTCCCTCCCTCACCCCGGCCTCATCGGCATGCAAATGTATGCGCATAAATCTGCATGCGAACGAGCGGAGGCGCGGGGGAATCAGGCGGGGAGAGCGCGCTGGCCCCGCCCACCGGCGGGGGGGGGGTGTGTGGCCTGAGGGACTCCGCGATGAGGGGGCGAAGAACGGGGGGGAAACCGGGGGAGACCCTGCGGGGAACGGGGGGAGATATACGGGAGGGGTCGGTGAGAGCCCGGAGAGAACGGGGGGAAATATCGGGGAGGAGTCGGTGAGAGCCCGGAGAGAACGGGGGGACAACCCGGGGAGGGGTCGGTGAGACCCTGAGGGGAACGGGGGGACAGCCCGGGGAGGGGTCGGTGAGACCCTGAGGGGAACGGGGAGGGGTCGGTGAGACCCTGAGGGGAACGGGGTGGGGGAACGGGGAGGGGTCGGTGAGATTCCGGCGGGAATGGAGGGAAATATCGGGGAGGGGTCTGTGAGACCCCGGGGGTGGAAATTAGAGAGAAACCCCCGGGGAGGGCAGAGATACCCCCGAGGGGAATTGGGGAGAACGGGCAGAGACATCCAGGGGGAATTGGGGGAGAACGGGCAGAGAGACCCCCGAGGGCAGCAGGGGGATCCCCGGTAGCTCACGGGGGTCCAGGACACCGATACACCCCCTGGGCAGCTCCATTGTGTCCCCTATAGCCAAACCCACGAATTTTAACCCCTCAGGTGTTTCCAAGTGATTTGTGACCCCGGACACATCCCCAGGAATGTGGATTTGTGCCTTGGAAAACTTTATGTCTTAATTAAAAGTGCTTTCTGTGTTTGGTGTCCCCGCCTGTCACAAGGGGTTGGAGTTAGGTGATATTTAAGGTCCCTCCCGACCAAACCATTCCATGATTTTTTTTCGCCCTCGCAGTGACCTTTCTTGGCTCTGAATTCCCGGAGAATTGGCTGCTCGGGCGTGCTGTTATTTTTGTCTCGCATTGGGAGAGCTGGGGTTTTGATATTCCCGAGCTGTGGAAAACAGCATTGCAGAGGTCCCGATGGGAAAGTCGGTGTTAAACCTGAATATCTCTGCTTTCACTGGAATCTGTCTCGTGTCAGTTGACCACAGGGAAACCAGCTGTAAAAACTACTTAAAAAAAAAAAAAAAAAAGACTTTGGGTTGATTAAGCAGATTTTTATTTATTTTTGACCTTTAAAAGTTTCTGCAACTTCTGATGTTCAAGATAAGTCTGGCACAGGTCATACATTGGTGCAGCTTGCACAGAACACATCATAACGTCCTCCAAGGACAATAACAAATTCCCATTTTCCCCTGGCAAAAGGGTACCAAAAATTAAATATAATTTATACACCCGCCTTTCATGAAAGGCTTAGAAAAATATTTCTTTTATAATGGACAGCACAGCTGTAACTTTCAATCCTACAAGGACACAAAAACGAGCTCCTGCCTTTACAAAAGGCACACACGCATCCTGAACCTCACAAACAGCCCTGGCTCGTGAGCAAGACATCCCGAGGAATTTCCTCTACACAGTTTGGGATATGGTTTAACCATTCTCCGAGCCTGCTCAGTACAGACTATAAATATTATAGATTATAAATATCACAGATTATAAATATTATAGTTTATAAATATTATCGATGATAAATATTACAGATTATAAATATTATAGATTATAAATATGACAGATTATAAACATTATAGAACCCCTCGTGGCACCGTGGGAAGGCCAGATTCCCCAGATGCGTCCAGTGAGACACATTCCAGGTGTGGGTGCCCTGGGAGGAAAAGGAAAGAGGAAAATTGGGAATTCTGGCCGTCCCAGGGGTTCCGGTACAAGGACAACCTCACAGAGGTTGAGAACAGCCAAGCCCTCCCAGCAGGAGGATCCAGCTCACGCTCGTTCCCCTCGGAACAACTTTCTCTCCACGCAGTGGGATGGCTGCAGTCCTTCAGGGAGAAGGGGAGCAGTGACCTGCTCAAAAAAGGGGAAACATTCTTCCCTACTCGTGAGAGGAGCGGGGGCGACTTGTACAGCAAGTCATGGGCTCCTCTGGAACACGGGAAATGTCCAAAAAATCGCGGAATCGGGAAATGCCGGTGCCTCCCGAGGCTGTGGCATCGCTGCGGCGCTGGAGGTGGCTGTGGAGGGAGAGGCAGAGTCCCCAAGTGCCACCTGTGACCTCCAGGAGTGGCAGCTCAGCTTCCCCGTGGGATGGAGGGACGGGAATTGCAGAGGAGCACGTCGGGATCATCCCGCTGCGGGCTCCTGGCAGGGGCTGCAAGGGCGGGAGAGGGGAAAATGTTACGCGGGGAGACGCTTTTCCCAAAGGAAAGGGGAGTGAGAGGGATAGGGGATGGGATCAGTGGGATGGGATAGGATCAATGGGATGAGATCAGCAGGATGGCTTGGGATCAAAGGGATGGGATGGGATAGATGGGATGGGACGGGATGGGTTAGGACAGGATGGGTTAGGATGGGATCAGTGGGATGGGATGTGATCAGTGTGGTGGGATGGGATGGGATCAATGGGATGGGTTAGGACAGGATGGGTTAGGACAGGATGGGTTAGGACAGGATGGGTTAGGATGGGATGGGTTAAGATGGGATAGGATCAATGGGATGGGATCAATGGGATGGGATGTGATCAGTGGGGTGGGATGGGATGGGATCAATAGGATGGGATTGATGGGATGGGATCAATGGGATGAGATCAGTGGGATGGGATGGGTTAGGATCAGTGGGATAGGATCAATGGGATGGGATCAGTGGGACGGGATGGGATCAATGGGACGGGATGGGATCGATGGGATGGGATGGGATCGATGGGATGGGTTAGGATGGGATAGGATCAGTGGGATAGGATCAATGGGATGGGATCAGTGGGATGGGATGGGTTAGGATGGGATAGGATCAGTGGGATAGGATCAATGGGATGGGATCAGTGGGACGGGATGGGATCAGTGGAATGGGATGGGATCAATGGGATGGGTTAGGATGGGATAGGATCAGTGGGATAGGATCAATGGGATGGGATCAGTGGGACGAGATGGGATCAATGGGATGGGATGGGATGGGATGGGATGGGATGGGATGGGATGGGATGGGATCAGTGGGATGGGATGGGATCGATGGGATGGGATCGATGGGATGGGTTAGGATGGGATAGGATCAGTGGGATAGGATCGATGGGATGGAATCAGTGGGATGGGGAATGGCATGGGCAGCACTCACCTCACCCGTATCCCGGCTCGCTCACAGCCATCCCCCCAGGATTTCGCCTTTCCCCCTCTCGGAGCTGGGCTGGTCCCTCTGAAATCCCTTCTCCAGACAGCTCCAGCTGCTGTAAATCCCACCCGAGGGTCCGGAGCTGTAACACAGAAGGGAAGGTGAGCAGCGAGGCTCCCCCTGCCCTGCTCCCAGCCCCGCACAGGTCCGTCCCTTCCCGGCTCTCAGCTACTCACCCTGCGCTCCCCTCCGGGCCATGGGATGCTGTCCTGGCTTAGGACAGACGCCCAGGGACAGAGCAGCGTTATCCCAAGGGCCGCTCGCAGCTCGGAGTGGGGAAAGCAGCCGGGATCTGCCCTATTTATACACCGCGGCCGCATTAGCCGAGTCTGGGTCCGGAGCGAGTCGCAGTTTCCCACAGTCGCCAGCCAATCCGTGCGTGCCCGGGACAATGGGAAAGCATCCATTACAGCATGGCAAATTGACTGTGAATTGCCTGGGGATAATACCCCGCTCCCAAAGGAGCAGGTGGGCCGGGGAGTGCGGGACACAATGGGGTTTGGCATCGCGGAGCTGGGCAGGGAACGTGGGAAAGCGTTGCCCGTCTTTATCATCCGGCTTCTGCCTGATGTTGGGAACTCCGACATCTCAATGTGCTGCCTTTTCCCAGGCTGGCTTGAAATGAGGCGCTGGAGACTGATCCCAGGAAGAGATAATGCTCTGCGCCCCAAAAAGAGGTTGAAAAGGGAAAGATGCAGAATTAGAGGGACTAAACCCTTTCATTGACATTAAACCGTGCTTAGATGAATACAGTACCCGATAATTTTCAGGCTAAAATCGAGGGGAGAGCCCTTCAAACAGCTAGCTTGAAATATTTTCCTCTGTACTGTTGAAAGTCCCTCTGTAAGTTATACCCAGAGCTCTTCCTTGCTTTTGTTTGGGTAATCTGGGCTTTCCTATGGGTGACATGTCGTGATTGTGATGTCTTTCCCAAACACGTCCTGTTTAATTTCATGCCACTGTGTAAATGCCTCACTGTTCCTGAGCCTCCACCTAAATATATTTCCCGTTTACAGACATCTGAGAGGGAGTGAAAAGTCAATTCCTGACTATTATTTTGTTATATTATCCCATTTGCAGGTTGTTCCACAGGTGTGAGGCCCTCCTGTGACTCTGCTCAGTCCTGGGATTTCTCTGTGATGAAGGAGAAAGGACCAGGCAGGATCCTGGATTGGAGCTGCCTTGCAGCAATATTTATTTTTTTTTCCAGGCTGTTTTAAGCTGCCAGCTCAGGTCTGCTGCCCCCTTCCAGCACACCCCAGTACAAACCCAGATCTGTCAAGCATGGGAGGCCTCATGCAGTTTTTGAACACCTGTTTCTTACAATATTGATGAAAACCCTGCTTATTTCTTGTGTCTGCCTTTCAAAATCAGACAGGAAATCCCTGATTTAATCAGAGCATCCCTCCCCTGGCCAAACCTGTGTCTGTGGATACCTGGATAGCAAAGTGTCCCATCACACAGAGGGCTGGTGAATAGAAGGATATAACTCTGCCAAAGGTGATCCTGTACTTTTCATTATTAACCTGAAGATTTTAAAGCCTTTTTCACAATTTCCACAAGCCAGGTGTATTCCCTTCCCAGCCCAAAGACACTTTATGTTTAGATGGATCACTTAAGGCACAGCAATTTTAATTCTTGATGGTTGTCAAAAACTATAACTGAACACAGACGATGAGTCTCATTCAAAATCAGTTGAATTATTTTGTCAGCTTGTAATCTGCAGTATTCCTGCAGTAATCTGCAGTATTCCTTGGAGCTGGGGCTATCCCTGGCTGCAGGTGTGGGAAATGGATTTGTAGAAAATTCTTAAAGTTTGATAGAAAGTTAATATAGCTTGTATTTGTGAGTACATTTTGAGATAAGAAATATTGACCTATAAATATCATAGAATAGAATAGACATTGTTGAGAGAGAAAGGGAATTAGAAATAAGCTTTAAAGGATGGTTTTGGAAATAAGATTAGGTATTTTAGAGAAATAGAATTATGAAAGATGTATTGTAATAGGAATTATGAGGGGTAATTTTAGATGATTAGTTTTAAGGTATTTATAGTATGGTGTGGTTAAAGCTGATAGGCTAAGAAACACTTATAGTGTCTTGTAAGTTAAAAATAGCTATCTTCTAATATTATAATAACAAATTATAATTTTATAAATTATATTATTATAATTTTGTAAACTATATTATAATAACATAAACTGTAACATCTGTAGTATCTCACCCTTCTCATCAGACTAAAAATTGAATAAAAATTCTTAGAACACCTCTCAGTTACCCCATCTCTGGGTCAAAAAAAAGTTAAATCAAAAAAGAGTTAAAAGTTAAAAGTGTTAGGAAAATTAATCCACAAACACCAGAGGTTTATGTCCAAAAAGGAGACTGAGGAGTCCCTTTTTGCTTTATTCCAATAAAGGGAGAGGCCATGAGGCATTCCCCTGGGATCTCTCCAATTTTTGGAGGACCCAGCCTCCTTTTTATCCCAATTTCCCAGCCACATTTCCCTTCTCTCTTTCCTCATTTCTAACGTACTTGAGAGGTACAGACTTCCTGATATACCTGATACCAAAGATTCCCCTCTAATGTACAACCCTCCCTTTTAATTGTTAATTCTTACAGAATTTAGGGATTTTTCTTCCTTGTTGTATCTTTCATCTCTCAATGTCTAATTTCACTGATCAGCAAACCCAAAGTTTATTTGTAAAAGCAAATATCTTTTTGCATTCATCAATCAGTGGAATCCTCCCCACTATTTCTTTTTTCTCTCCCAGTGCTGGTTTTATCTACCAGCAGACCCACAGCTTGTTTGGAAAGACAAATCCACCCTTCCTCTCAAAAGTTAAAAGTTCCATCCATGCATGTGCTTGTGCTGTTCCTGCAGAGGGATTTTCTGGATCCCATCCTGGGGATTTCTGGATCCCATCCTGGGATGAAGGCTCAGCACTGGATGGGAAGGAAGGAGGATGCTGGAGGCAGCCACGGGCAGAGGGGAGGGAAGCTCTGACCCAATTTCCAGCCCTGGAAATATGAAATGAGCGGGTTTGAAGAACGCCACGCTGTCCCCAGCACAATGGCCCGGCCTCCAAAGGGCTCAAGCAGTGATTAAAGGCTGATCCTTTCCTGCAAGGGCCGGGCAGATGGTGCCGCAGGCAGGGGCTCTCCCCAGGACCCTCCCAGGCACACTTCCATTGTTGAACCGCAAAATGGGAAATCCTGGCAGCTCCCTCCATCTGATGGGAATGCTGAGCCAGGCACACAGCAGCCCTCTGCTCCCAAACCCCCCAAATTCCCGTGTTTTTCTGTATTTTCCATGATATTTTCTGAAAATTCCACTATATTTTCTGTTAAATCCCTTCGCGGGGATTTCTTCTCCTGAGAAGCCTCAGAAAAGAATGGAAACAATAATTATCTGATTGCTTTGGAATGTGGTCTGGAGATGGTTTACCAACAACAGGTGCATCTTTGGTGGGTTCCAGAGGGGAACCTGTGGGATTGCTGTGAGCTGAGGAACAACCCCAGTGTTAGGAAAATTAATCCACAAACACCAGAGGTTTATGTCCAAAAAGGAGACTGAGGAGTCCCTTTTTGCTTTATTTGAATAAAAGGAGAGGCCATGGGGCATTCCCCTGGGATCTCTCCAATTTTTGGAGGACCCAGCCTCCTTTTTATCCCAATTTCCAGCCACATTTCCCTTCTCTCTTTCCTCATTTCTGAGGTACTTGAGAGGTACAGACTTCCTGATACCAAAGATTCCCCTCGAATGCATAACCCTCCCTTTTCATTTTTAATTCTTACTGAATTTAGGGGTCTTTCCCCATTTCTGAGGTGCTTGAGAGGTTCAGACTTCCCAAAACACCTGATACCAAAGATTTCCTTCTAATGTACAACCCTCCCTTTTCATTTTTAATGCTTACTGAATTAAGGGTGTTTCCTTCCCCATTGTTTCTTTCATCTCTCAATGTCTAATTCCGTTTATCAGCAACCCAAAAGTTTATGTGTAAAAGCAAATCTCTTTTTCCATTCATCAATCAGTGGAACCCTTCCCATTGCTTCTTTTCTCTCCCAGAGCTGGTTTTATCTACCAGCAGCCCCAGAGCTTGTTTGGAAAGACAAATCCACCATTCCTCTCACCAGGGATGCAGGAAAGGATCCAGCCACCCCAAGACTGTCTTTATAGCTTGGTGTCCATGACAATCCATAAATCAGAGCAGCTGGAGGATCTCCACCCTGAGGAATTGCTGCTGGGCCTTTCTGCTCCTGGTTTAGGGGTGGTGGTTTCAGCCCAGGTGTCATTTACTCCACACACAGTTGGCACAAAAGCTGCTGCTGCTTGTAACACCAACTGGCAGCTTTCTTAGCCCAGGATTTTCCATGGAGAGTGAGAGAAACGGTAGATTTGTCTTTCCAAACAAGCTGTGGGTCTGCTGGTAGATAAAACCAGCACTGGGAGAGAAAAGAAACCATGGGAAGGATTCCACTGATTGATGAATGCAAAAAGATTTCTGCTTTTACAAATAATCTGTAGGTTTGCTGATCAATGAAATTAGACATTGAAAGATGAAAGAAACAATGAGGAAGAAATACCCCTAAATTCCATAAGAATTAAAAATTTAAAGTGAGAGTTGTACATTAGAGGGGAATCTTTGGTATCAGGTGTTCTGGGAAGTCTGAACCTCTCAAGTACCTCAGAAATGGGGAAAGAGAGAAGGGAAATGTGGCTGGGGAATTGGGATAAAAAGGAGGCTGTGGCCTCCAAAAATTGGAGAGACCCCAGGGGAATGTCCTATGGCCTCTCCCTTTATTGGAATAAAGCAAAAAGGGACTCCTCAGTCTCCTTTTTGGACATAAACCTCTGGTGTTTGTGGATTAATTTCCTTAACAAGGGGAGCTCAGTCTGCTGCAATGAAGCAACAGGTCTGGAGGAGGGTGGGCTACCAGCAAAGAGCTTGGAAACCCAGAATTTCCCTGTCAAGCCCAGAATTTCCTTGTCAAACCCATGATTTCCTTGCCTGTGTCACACAGATTTAACAAGCAGTGCCCTGTACCTCTGTGGCTGTGCTTCCAGCACACAACTCGATGGCTCACACCAATTTCAGAGCATTTTTATTTTAGACCATTTCCTCCATCCATGCCAGCCTGTCTCCCAGATGCCACTGACGGGCGTTTTTAAAGAAATAATTACGATTTTTAATGTTTTTTTTTTCTTCCCTTAAATGGTTTAAAATCTTTCTGACAACCCCTCTTGAGACACCTATTTAGTGTCAAAGAGCATAACGTTCCCAAGTTTTAAAAGGGCCTTGGCATAATACTGATCGATCAATGCGCTCCTTGGGAAAATAGCTCTCCAGATGGTCCATCGGGACAGGAATTGCTGCTCCTCACAATGAGGAGCCAAAAAAGCGTCACTAATGTGGGCTGTTGTGAGGCACGCTTCCTTTGTGGGCCTCTGAATGCCCTAAATAGGGAAGAAAGTGTGGGAAACTCCGAGAAACTCAGGCCCACACTCTGAGGTTAATAGGGGCTTTGTCGGGAGAGTATTCCTGAGCTGTGGGATCAGCATAATAAACAACATTTTCCCTAAGGGTGGGAATGTGTTGGGAGCAGGGGAGAGTCACCCCGGGGGCAGGAGGAGCCCTAAGAAGCTTTGAGTTCAATTATGAGAAGTGATAATAATTAATAAATTGTAAACATAACCTTTGCTGCGCAGGGGTTGGGTAGGTTGGAGGTCTGGCTTTTAGCTCTGGGGTAATTGGTAAATTAAAGCCCAGAGGGGCAAGGCTGGGCTTGATGGTGACAGGAATGGTGGATCTGTCTTTATGAACAAGCTGTGGGGCTGCTGGTAGATGAAACCGGCACTGGGAGAGAAAAGAAGCAATGGGAAGGATTCCACTGGTTGATGAATGGAAAAAGAGATTTGCTTTTACAAATAAACTTTAGGTTTGCTGATTAACAAAATTAGACATTGAAAGATGAAAGAAACAATGGGGAAAGAAAAATCCATAAGAATTAAATTCCGTAAGAATTAAAAATGAAAAGGGAGGGTTGTACATTAGGGGGAAATCTCTGGTATCCGGTGTGTCAGGAAGTCTGTGCCTCTCAGGTACCTCAGAAATGGGGAAAAAGCCCTAAATTCTATAAGAATTAAAAATGAAAAGGGAGGGGTTATACATCAGAGGGAAATCTTTGGGAAATCTTTGGTATCAGGTGTTTTGGGAAGTCTGAACCTCTCAAGTACGTCAGAAATGGGGAAAGAGAAGGGAAATGTGGCTGGGAAATTGGGATAAAAAGGAGGCTGGGTCCTCCAAAAATTGGAGAGACCCCAGGGGATGCCCCATGGCCTCTCCTTTTATTGGAATAAAGCAAAAAGGGACTCCTCAGTCTCCTTTTTGGACACAAACCTCTGGTGTTTGCGGATTAATTTTCCTAAAAATGAAAAGCAGAAGGGGACACTTGCACCACTTGGACCACCAGAAGCAGCTTTTCCCATGGGGTTTGGTCCCTTCCCAGTGCCCAGGCAGGGGAAATTCACTGTTTCTCTCCCTCACACTCATGTTTTACCCAACCTGCAGAGCTGCTGCCAGCTGTGACCCAGTTCCTTGGTTGGAATCCCATCCCCAGAAGAGCAGCAACCTGTCCTGTGCCACGTGTGGCCGCGGTTCCAGCAGCACACATCAGGCTGGGCTGGCCTTTGGGGCACATGGCGCTCCAGCTGAGCCTGAGCTCCCCCAAACCAGCCTAATTAGGCTTGATTTAAAACCCCACAGGCACGGACAGCAGCTGGAGCTTTGCTGGGATGCAGGAGCCTGTGCTAATTGGTGAGGACAAGTTGAGCGCAGAGAGGTTGAAGTGACTTCGCAACCCATAAAACCCAAAAATATCTCTTGTGAATTATTTAGCAGTTCATTAGGAAGAATAAATCTGGTAGAGACCTGTACCAAACCCCCACCTTGAAGAGCACTCAACCAGCCTGTGCAGAAATAAAACTGTTAGGAAAATTAATCCACAAAACCAGAGGTTTATGTCCAAAAAGGAGACAGAGGAGTCCTTTTTGGGGTTTTTTGAATAAAGGGAGAGGCTCCTCTGTCTCCTCCAAAAATTGGAGAGATCCCAGGGAATGCCCCATGGCCTCTCCCTTTATTGGAATAAAGCAAAAAAGGGACTCCTCTGCCTCCTTTTTGGACATAAACCTCTGGTGTTTGTGGATTAATTTTCCTGACAAAACTAAAATGATCCACGGCCCAAAATTAGGCAGAGCAGCACATCCCTGTTTGGTTTTTGGGGGCTTTTTTGTGTGGTTAACAGAGGATTTCACCACAAACTCAAGGAGGACTGGGCAGGCTCAGTGCTGGCTGCAGTTTGATCAGTCAGCTGAGCAGATCGCAGGTTGCTTTTGTCAAGATCAGGTATTCACTGTTTGCTTTTGTTAGGGAGCAAACCCCGAGTGCTTGAAATGCAGCTTTTCAAGGGCAGCTCTCCCAGGGAGTCTGAGGAAAGCTGGATTTTTGTCCAAATGTGTTTTGTGCTGTTCCTGCAAATCTGGAAGAAGGAGAGTGTCCCCTGTCATAAACCCGAACCACTGACTTACTGTGGCTAGAGAACAGTTCTGTGAAATGATTATTTGTGCAGATTTATTTTGAGGAGAAGGTAAAATAAAAGGAAATCCTTTAGGAGAGGAAATGCTTCCTCAGCCTCTCCTAATTATCCTTTTAGCCATACGTGGGCTAATTTCACTCCAGTAAAGGGAGCCTAATAGAATTTGTATGATAAAATTAAGACCCCCAAATTAGTTCACCCCATTGCAGGTAGTTTTAAAGATCCCCAAGCTGAGGCAGGTGCCAAACTCTTTGGAAGTTATTGGGAAATTTGCACAATGCTCCCTTCCAAACAGGTAGAAGGCACAAGGCTGATCTCAGCTTGGTGGAACAATTAGTGGGGGAAATGAAGTGGCTGTGGAATGTGTGATTTGTTGGAGGCTGAACAGGTCACTGCTAAATCTGAAAGGTTGCCACTTCTCAGCGCCTCGCTTCAATTTCACTTCCATTTTGATTTTTGATGATTTTTCCAGAGGTTGCTCCCTCACAGGATCTGAAATCCAGCTTTGCCAAAGGGATTTCCCAGATGTAATTCATGTATTGGAGTGGAGGGCTCAGAACTGATACCTCCTGATGGCTTCCCCACCACAGGAGAGGCTGCAGGCACCCACTCCATCAGTGCCAGCCCTTTTAATCATCCCAAAGCAAAGCGTTAATGACTAAAACCGCTTTTATTGTACTGTACAGCGAAGACATGCAAGTTGAACATCACACAGGATGAATACATCACAACTTTATAAAAGCTTTTCAAGCTCCTTAGCGTGCTCAGTGAATGATTATAAAGTACTTATTGCCTCCCTTCCTCCCCCTTTTCCTTAAGGTATAGCAGAGGTATTTCCTTTACAAAAGGCACCAATTATCCCTCAAATGAGAGCAGCACAAAGTGACATGAAGAGAATTGTCCCCAGAGCTCTCTGTGATCATCACAACTTTCTGTAAGAAGGATACTAAAAATAGCAGAGGAGCTTCAGAAGAATCAGCATTTCTTAATGACACCTTTCACTCAAAAGGGAAAGGCTCAATCCTCTCTTTATGACACAAAATACATTCTCCAAAGGGCTCCTTCTTGGAGGAAGGTCAATACATTATCTAGAGACAATGGAGCACTTGAACCTGTGACCCAGGCAGCCAGCAGAGAGATTTCCATGACAGCCACAGGCTCAGTGATGGAAACCAAAGGTCATCTGCTCTCTAAATCACCACAGAACTTGGTCCTGTCTTTGGCCAGGAGCCACCAATAAAAGCAACAAATTTGCTGCAAGATACACCCAGAGTCCTTCACTATGAAGGGAAACCACCCAGCGACCCTCATTTCTGCTGACAGAAAAAGAACCAATAACCACCCCCTCCTCCCACTTTGGAAAGCAACGTTTCCTACTTCAAAGAGGAACTAACAAACCACGGGTCCCTCTAGTTTTTCGGAGCAAAAACGTGGGAATAAAGTTCAGCATCTCTACCAGGGTCTCCAGATGGTGGGAGCAGCAGCCAGGCTCTTCTGGGCCGGCTGTTTTCTGGGGAGCACGCAGGGAGACAGGGGGGAGCCCCGCAGAGCTGCGGGGTAGGAGGCATCTGCAGCCAGCTGGGCCTTGCAGAAGTGCTTGATCAGCTGCACCTGGGTCTCCTTCTTGGGCTCGTAGTAGGACAGAAAGTGCATGGCCTCCTTGAGGCACCGCAGGTAGCCGCTGTTAAAGTCCTGCTCCGGGCTCTTGGGGATGAACGCTGAAAGAGAAAGAAAAAGCAAATGCAGCAAGTTAAAATCACGACCAAAACGTCACCAAAACATGACCAAAACGTGACCAAAACTTGACCAAATCATGACCAAAACATGACCAAATCATGACCAAAACATGATCAAAACATGACCAAAACATGGGGCAGGGACCCAACACCAACGCTGCTGGTGGAATGTGGGGCTGGGAAAGCAGCGGGCCTGGGATCAGTGGCATTCCTGAGCCTGGCATGTGCCCCGTAGTGTGGCCACACTTTTAGGGGAAGGGAAGGTGGGAAAGGGAGAGCAGCCCTGCTGGAGTTCAAATCAACAATTTGTGCAGTGGCTTTCGTGTGCCTGGGGCTGGGGTGCTCCAGCCCTGCCTGCCTTGGGGTGTCAGAGAGCAGGTCCAGGTGTGCAACACCTGCTCTGCACTCACCTTTTTGGTCCTGCAGCTGGCTCTGCTGCTTCAGGTAGCTGACAGCCACTTCCAGGATGTCGGCTTTCTCCAGCTTGGAGTTGGGCTGGTGCCTCTGGAACTCCTTCTCCAGGAGCAGCTTCAGCTGCTCGATGCTGCTGTTGATGCGGTCCCGGCGCATTTTCTCCACCACCGGCTTCCTCAGCTGTGGGAGAGGGAGCAGATCCTCAGGGATTTGGTGAGACCTGACCCAATTTCCCCTCTGATGCCCCTGATACACCCGTCTTCAAAGATGCTTATTTTTGGCAGGAGAGCTGTATGATGCCGCCTACCAATTCCCCACTCAATTTTTAAAAATCTATACAATCCCCCTTATCTCTCCTTAGCATATTTGCTCTCCCTCAGACCACTTCCCCCTCTTCCCCCATGTTATATTTATTTTCTAGGAGCAGGCCAACCCTTCCAATCCCCTCCAGGGCTCTGCTTACTTTATTCTTTTCCTTTGGCAGCAGCTTCTCCTCCATGTGGATCACGAGAGCATTGCTGGGAGCCATTCCGAGCGCTCAGCCCTGGGCACAGACCCCAGGCAGCTGCTGTGCCGAGTGTGATGAGATGCTCTGGCAGCTCCCAAATCCCTCTATTTATACCCGGGGAGCCGGGACAGATACGTGAGTGTGGGGATGGCCGGTGTTTCCCACAGCCCCGCAGCCAATCCAGCCCCGCAGAGGGACAATAGAGGAAGCATCCATTAGTGCATGGTACATTGATTGCCAATGCCCCGGGGAGAATAACCTTCTGCCCACGCTGCTGGTGGAGTGTGGGGCTGGGAAAGCACCGACCCTCCAAGCTGGTTGGGCTGGCATCAGTGGCATTCCTGAGCCTGGCATGTGCCGGGCACAGTGGAGGAGGCACGCTTTTGGGGGAAGGTGGGAAAGGGAGGGAAACCCTGCTATAGAGTTCAAATCAACAGCCCCAGGGACATCTCTGCCCTTCCCAGAGCTTGGAGGAGCTCTGTGTGTGTGTGTGTCTGTGTGTTGAGTTTGTGAGGGTCCCCAGGATGAGGTGAGAGATGAGAATCTGACTCCGTGTTCTCAGAAGGCAGATTTACTATTCTATTCTATTCTATTCTATTCTATTCTATTCTATTCTATTCTATTCTATTCTATTCTATTCCACTCCATTCCATTCCATTCCATTCCATTCCAATGCTAAAACTATACTAAGAAAGAGAAAAGTTTAACAAGAATGAATAATAAAAACTCGTGACTGACTCCTCAGAATCCGACACGCCTGGACCGTGATTGGTCATTAATTAAAAACAATTCATATGTTTGGATAAACGATCTCCAGACCACATTCCAGAGCAGCAAAACATGGAGAAGCTGGGGCTTCTTATCTTGCCAGGAGAAGAAATCCTGGCTAAGGGATTTTTCAGAAAATATCCCAGTGACAGTGGAGTGTGCGGCGTGGGGAAGCAACCATTTATTTTGTGATAAAGGCAAGATAAGGGATGAAGCTCTGAGGGCACTGGAGGTCAGTTCTGATTTTGTGTCGTGAGTAAAATATCTGCTTGGGTACAGCCCTTGAGACAGCACCAAAAATAACCCAGAAGCTGCCTGGGGAAAGCTGTGCTGCATCCTGCCGTGTGTGCCCCTGGCAGAGGTGTGCTCCTCCCCTGAGCATCTGGGAAGGGAAATGTGCAGCGAGCTAAGAAAACCAAAGGATTTCTTGCTTGGAAATGCTGCAATGAAGCCCGGGGGTAACGGGCAGTTGACAGGAAGGAGGGAGGTGACACTGCTGTGGGCAGTGACGTGGGGCTCATTGTGGCAGCCTGAATGGACTCAGCTCTTTGTGAAGGGCAGATGTTGTCCTTGGAGCCCTTTATCCCCTGCCTTGTGGGAAAGCCAGGAGACAAGACATCTCATGAGCACTTTGAAGCAGTCAAAGGATTATGATACAGAATAAGACACAGCTCAGAGACCGAGCCCCAGCTTCTGCCAGCTTTAATGAGGTGTTGCCTGTTTTCCTGTGCTCTCTGCTGGCCTTTTTCCAGGAGCTGCTGTCCTGGGTTATCCCTTTCCTAGCAGGGGAGCCGTGCTGGCACACAGGTAGGCATGGACCAAGCTGGTTGAAGACACTTGAGTGTCAAAAACCATCTTTTTCCCAACTCCTGAGAAGCCCCGACCTTTATTGCTGTATTAGCACTGATAGCCAGATGGTCTTTTGGGAGTTGGATTCCTTCCCTTTAAATCATTCAGGCTCAAGCACCGTCACTAATGTCGGGAGGAGTTGCAAGGCACACTTCTATTGTCCCAGCAAGAAATGTTATCAATGGGGGAAGAGTCTGGGAAAGGCAGAGAAATCCAAACCCACACAGCCCGCTGCTAATAACCCCTTTGTGGGGCTGTGCTGCTGTTGGGGCACCATGAACTCTGCGGCTTTTTCACCCAGGAAGGCTGAAACGGGCACGTTTCACCATCCGGGGGAGAAAGGGGTGACAAGGGCAGGGACAGAGGTTCATGCAGGGGTGGCTGCAGGAATGCTGAGCTGCAGCTCAGGCTATCCTGGGGCTCTGGTTTGTTGTCCTCTGCCTCAGTTTCCTCTTTTGGGGAATGGGAGGGTGGTGCTGAGCCCTTCCACAGAGCCCTTTGGGAGCCGGGAGCTGACCTGTGCCCGTGGTAAGAGGCAGGGATGGGGCTCATGTGGCCCTTGTGCTTTTCTGGCATCACCTGGGAGCACCTCAGGGTATCACAGACATGTTTTGTGGAAAATCCTTTCCTGAGAAGCTGAGAGGCCTCAGAAACCAAATGTAAGCAATGGTTATCTGCTGCTGTGGAATGCAACAGGTGGATCTGTGATTGGTCTCATGCGGTTGTTTCTAATTAATGGCCAATCACAGCCCGGCTGTTCAGACTGTCTCAGTCAGTCACAAGCCTTTGTTATCATTCCTTTTCTTTTCTTAGCTAACCTTCTGATGAAATCCTTTCTTCCATTCTTTTAGTATAGTTTTAATATAATACATATCATAAAATAATAAATCAAACCTTCTGAAACATGGAGTCAACATTCTCATCCCTTCCCTCATCCCGAGACTCCTGCAAACACCACCACACCAGGGAGCAGGGTGGAGGAGCAGCAGTGCTGGGGGTGCTCAGAGATGCTCTTCTCCCTGTGTGTTGGGAGCAGTGCTGGGGAAGCTTTTTTACCCAGGGAAATGGAGGGAGGTGAGGGTGAAGCCAGCTCTGATCTCAGTTTCATGGGGAATGTGCTGGTGGCAGCAGCAACACTGCCAGAGTCCCAGGCAGACACACCTGGGGGGGAAATCTTTGGATGATTTTTGGATGACCTTTGGATGCTGTTCAAAATGATGAACCCTGGTGAATTACTGGGTCTGTGTGTCACTGCTGGGTGCTCCTGATCTAAGGGTGAAGGTTCACAGATTTCAGCACCACAAATCCCTGCAGTGTTAGCACATCCCCTCATCACCCTCATCTTCTCACAACTTCCTCCCTGGAGGTTCTTGGCCAAGATGGGAAAAGACAAGGAGCTACCTGTTTGAGGTGACCCCTAATTATCTCTGTCAGTTTTTAATTGAGGATTCTCCTTCCTTGGGTGTCTCAGATGAAGATCCCTTTTCCCAGCCCTAACCCTAATCCTGCCCCTCATGCTCTGCTCGTGGTCTTTCAGTGACACAAAACACAGAAAATAATATAAAAATGGTTTGGCTGGAAGGAAATATATGAAGAAATAACCATGAAAAACTTGTTATTCTGGACTGGTTTCTGTTCCCACAGGAACAATGTGAACCAATGGAGTGGGAGTCGAGGGAAATCTGCCTCTTCCAGGGGAAAAGGTTATGTTGTTATTAGAACTGCTGTATGAAATATTCCATTAAATGTCATTAACATGGCATTATCTTGCCTCCTTGAGACACCAGAACCCACTCAAAAAAAGGGTCTTAATACTGTAAAGTACATTCTTCACAGATTTAACCTTTTTTAATTAGTTTTTCTTCAGATCCAGAATGTTTAATATACTGCCGTTCCCAGGTGCATGAGTGAAGGAAAGTGGACTTTGATCATTAGGAAACATGTGAGACAACTTGATCTGCATTTTTAGGGTTGTTAGAGGCAAAAGCAAATTCTAAAGCTGCTTGTGTGGTGACCCCCAAGCAGCCATGCCCCAACGACATAGCCCTTCTACAGTGAGTATCGCAAATAATTAAAAATTAAGGAGAATTTATTATTTTTCTGCCCAGCTGAAATTCCCACAAGTCACCTCTCGGCACATTCAAGAGCGGCACAAGAGGGATTTATTATTTCCTGGTATATTGACTCTGAAAGGTCTGGGGATTACAGCTGCTTTGCACATGAATGGCTGGAGTGTGTTGTACAAAAGGCATGGTCTGTGGGATAATGGGCTTGGATGTGGGAAAGAGCTGACCCTGGGGGAGAGCAGGCTGGTGCCTGATGGCAGGAATCAATTATGGCTCAAAGGAACACATTGCCCTGGGAGCAGGCTTGGCGGGAGCCACCCTGGGCTGTGTTTATCACCCTCCTCCTTCCAAACCTGGGAAAAACAACCAGCAAATGGATTCTGCCCTTCTGCTCCTTCCTGGGGCTCAGTGCTGAGTTACTGAGGAGTTTGGAAATGCTGCTGTTCCCCATCTATGGGATGGGGCTGAGGGATCTCCTGTCACCCTGATTTTTTAAGAATTTCTAAGCCTTCTGAGGTTTACATTCTTATAACGAACTTTCTCACACACTTCCTGTAAATAACTCATTGTTTTGCATTCTTTTATGGAGGAGGAGAAATTTGATGGGCTGTTGGTTTGTCCACTGTCATTGGAGAGGTGGCACTGTCACATTTGGAAATGTATAAATGTTGGAGTCAGTACATGAAAAGTCCCTTTTTACCATGGAAAGAGCAGCGAGTCTGTGTCGTGTTGTTTGGTGTCCTACAGTGACAGGTCTCCCACATGCTGCCAGATGGGTTTGAGGTTTCTCCCAACCATCCTGTGTGTCAGGAAAATTAATCCACAAACATCAGAGGTTTATGTCCAAAAAGGAGACTGAGGAGTCCCTTTCTGGCTTTATTGGAATAAATGGAGAGGCCATGGGGCATTCCCCTGGGATCTATCCAGTTTCTGGAGGATGCAGCCTCCTTTTTATCCCAATTTCCCAGGTACTTTCCCCATTTCTGAGGTACTTGAGAGGTACAGACTTCCCAATACACCTGATACTGAAGATTCCCCTCTAATGTACAACCCTCCCTTTTCATTTTTAATTCTTACCGAATTTAGGTGTTTTTTCTTCCCCATTGTTTCTTTCATCTTTCAATGTCTAATTTCATTTTTCAGCAAATCTAAAGTTTATTTGTAAAGGCAAATATCTTTTTCCATTCATCAATCAGTGGAACCCTTCCCATTGCTTCTTTTCTCTCCCAGAGCTGGTTTTATCTACCAGCAGCCCCAGAGCTTGTTTGGAAAGACAAATCCACCATTCCTCTCAACTGGGAGCTCCCTGAAAGTCCCCTGGAACTCCCCATCAGTCACCTGCCCTGTCCTGGCCAAGGGAGGACACAGGTTTTGGAGACATCTTTGTGTTGGGGTGTTCACAGGGGTCCCAGGACGAGGGAAGAGATGAGAATCTTGACTCCATGTTTCAGAAGGCTGATTTATTATTTTATGATACGTATTATATGAAAAGAAAATGATATATTAAAACTATACTAAAAGAATAGAAGAAAGGATTTCATCAGAAGGCTTGATAGGAATAGGAAAGAATGACAATAAAATCTTGTGACTGACCAGAGTCCAAGACAGCTGGACTGTGATTGGCAATTAATTAGAAACAACCACATGAGACCAATCAAAGATGCACCTGTTGCATCCCACAGCAGCAGATAATTATTGTTTACATTTGGTTCCTGAGGTCTCTCAGCTTCTCAGGAGAAAAGATCCCAACAAAAGGATTTTTCAGAAAATATGTCCGTGACATCTTTGCCACTCTCAGCTGGCAGCAGAATGAAGAGAGGGTGTCTGATAAAAGCAAGAAGGGTTCTCAAGAGGTGGAAAAGCTGCTCCTGAGCCAGGCAAAGGACTGGCAGAGGGGCACAGGCAGGAGCTGCCAGGCCATGGGCAGGGTTGGGTGCTCTCATCTCCATCCCCAGGACAAGCCATGCTGTCAGATTTCCTCACATTCCCTCAGGAGTCCATTCAGGGCCCACTGCATCCCCTCCCTGAGGAACTCCAATCCCAGGATAACCATCCCTGCCGGAAGCAGCTGAGCAGAATCCCATGGTGCTGACAGACAGATAGACAGACAGACAGACAGACAGACTTGCCCAGGGACTAAGCACAGCTGCAGGCCTGCAGGGGTATGGAATAAGCAAATGAAAACTTAGTTTACTTTCTGGAGAGATGGAGTTATTTTCTGTTGAACGCAACAATAAGTATTTCCTGATTGGGGATTTATCTTCTTTTCCAGCTGTTTCATAGGCTTAGGAAAATTATACTAAATAACGTTTTCAAACTCCACTGCTGCACTTGAGGGTAAAGGAGAACTTTGGTATCTGCTTATCTGGGTGGTGCATGGCTGTGAGTGTGGTCCAGCCTGGAAATCCAATTCCTCCCACAAGCAAGGGAGCTGGCCCCATTCAGAGATGCCAAAGCTAATTAAAACAAAAGTTGGTGCTGAGCATTTTTGCAAACCAGATGTCTCAAACAACCTCTTGGCCATGGAAGCCTGTGACCTGTAGGCTGTTTGAAATCTTGAAATCTTGGTTTTTCTCCTCTCAGCCTCATTTTCCCTCCTTTGTAAACCACTGTGCTAATAATACATCCTCACCCACGGAGGAGGTCGCTGAGAATTCATTAGCTGGTATTTGTAAAGCACTTTGAAAATGCAAAGCCAGTGCATTATTCCTACTCTTCTGGATGCTTTCCATGTTATTAAAATCAGGATTTCAGAAAGGCTTATCTGGGATCAAAACAGCATCCCAAACTTGAAAGGAAGCAAGACTGTTAAACCATCAAGTGTCGCCTCCCCCTGCAGCCAGATGTTAAGCCCCAAAGAGCTGAAGTGGCACAAGGAATTACTTTCCCAAGTTCCCCCAGCTGGGCTGACAGGCCTTGATCAATGGTTTTCTCCACGGTGAGGGCTATGCAGATGGTCTGCCCAGAGCAAGGTTTCTGCGCGGTACAAAGGGAAGTCAAACACCATTTCTAATTCAGCTTGTAGCATGGCACACTTCCTTTATGCTGAGCCTGAATGGCCTGAATGGGAGAGCAGTGTGGGAAACTGGAGGGAACTCCACACTCACCAGGGCTTGTGGGGGCTCTGAGACACCCCTGTCCTCAAACCACATCTGCCTGTGACAGCCAGGGGGGAAAGGAGTGACAGATCGAAAAATCAGATTATAAAACCTGCACGGAGGGAAAGCAAGCCACGAGGAAAAAGGAAAAGATAAAAATGGGAAGGAAGCTGGGAAGGCAGACAGAAATTGCAGCAGCCAAGCAGCAGGACAGGGAAGGGCAGGGAGGAAATATTAGGAGGAAAAGCAGGGAGGAAATGACAGGGAAAGGAGCTGCAGAGCAGAATCTTACTCATCCACCAAAGCCAATGGTGCCACTGGAGGTGGGTCAGATTGCACTGAGAATTCTGAGCCACATCCCCTGTTTGCCTCTTTAAATCCCCAATGTGTTTAATACATCCCAGGAAATGCAGCAGCTCCTGTGGGGCATGAGGGTATTGTGGGAGTTTTGTCTGAACCATGTGGAGCTGTGGGGGCTGAGAAAACTCAGTCAAGCTTTATACCAGCAATGCCAGGTGGAGAAAAGAAATGAGAAGCAACAGATCTGAATCTTGTTTTGGTATTTGGCAGGAGAAAATTCAAATTTTGATAAATTCTGGGGTAGGCGTGGAGGTAATTGGTATTTACAAGTTTACAGAGATCAGAAATATCTCCAGAGGTAGGAAGTCTGCAGAGCAAATCTTGGGAGTCCAAACTCTCTGCTAGCCTCAGTGTGGATCTCAATAAGGCCCTTGGGATTGTAGCCATTTAATTTTCCACCTCAGGATGCTCTGCAGGACTCAGCACTGGCTAAATATCCCAATTTTGCTGTTTTTCCTGTTCCCAGTTCATCTCTGCCCCTGCTCCCCTTCCTGAATGACTTACTAGCATAGGGCTGGCGAGGTTTGCTGTGCAAGTTTGCTGGGGAAGTTTGCCTGCTCCTGCTCTGGAGCTTCCCACACCTTCCTTAACCACATTCCCTCCTGTCACAAAGGAAGTGTGCCCGACTACAAACCACATTAGCAACGGTGCTTGGCTCTGCTTTGTGTTCAGTGGGAAAGCCCCGCTCCCAAAAGGCCATCTGGGCAGCACGGGCTGCCAGAGCAGCAGTGGGAGCATCTCTCCAGGCTTGGGAAAGCAGCAGCATCCTTAGGGCTTCCTAAAGGGCTAACATCTGGCAGGGATTCATTCTGGGGCAAGGATGTTGTTGGTACCCTGTTTCAAACATCCAGATCTGTGGTGTTTGTGGGGTCCCCAGGAGGAGATGAGAATCTGACTCCGTGCTCTCAGAAGGCTGATATATTATATTATGTCATATTATATTATATTATATTATATTATATTATATTATATTAATAATATAATTGTCTTATATTAATGAATGCTATATTATACTATATATACACTATACATATATATTATATATATTATATATATAATATATATTATATATATTATATATATTATATATATTATATATATTATATATAGCATATATAGCATATATAGCATATATAGTATATATAGTAGCGTATATATATAGTATATATAGTATATACATAGTATATGTAGTATATATATACTATATATATACACACTATAGAATACTATATATGTACTAAATATATACTATACTAAAACTATACTAAAGAAAGAGAAAATTAAATTTTTAAAAAATATTTTTACTGGGCATTTGGACTTTGTGTTCAGCCTCCTCAGGTGCAGGCTCTAGGTCAGTTTGGATGCTGGTGGGGAGGAAATTCTGAGCACTGGACCAGTGCACAACCACTGCCAAGAGCAAGGAGGGTGAGGTTGACATGGCTGTTCCCATGGAATTAATGTCGTTTTTATCTGGGTGCTGAGTGGAGAATCAGAGGAAGGAGCAAGAGGGAAACAAAAATTGTCTCTAATAAAACCGCCCTGCCCATCACAGGACTGGCACTTTTCTTCTTCCTGTGCCCAATTAACGAGCTGGAGAAACAAATCCCAACTCTGCAGTTTTTGTTTCAGGGAATCTCTTGCACAGAGGGCGAGATTGGTTTCAGAGGTGACATTACAGAGGTGGACAAATTAATGTAGTTTTTATCTGGGTGCTGAGTAGAGCATCAGAGGAAAGCAGCAAGAGGGAAACAGAAATTGTCTTTAATAAAACAGGACTGGCACCTTCCTTCTTCCTGTGCTCAATTAATGAGCTGCAGAAATGAGTCCCAGCTCTGGAATTTCTGTTTCAGAGAATCTACCCAAGAGGGATGCACAGAGGGCAAGATTGGTTTCGGAAGTGGCATTACAGAGGTGGAGGAATTAATGTAGTTTTTATCTAGTTGCTGAGTGGAGAATCAGAGGAAAGCAGCAAGAGGGAAAGAGCAATTGTCTCTAGCAAAACTTCCCTGCCCATCACAGGACTGGCACTTTTCTTCCTGCGCTCAATTAACGAGCTGGAGAAACAAATCCCAACTCTGGAGTTTCTGTTTCAGGGAATCTCTTGCACAGAGGGCGAGATTGGTTTCAGAGGTGGCATTACATGGGCTCAGAGATAATCCACAGGCTTTGAGGAGAACATGTGAAACGGTGTCACAAAAGCTTTCCCACAAGTTGACATAAAAGACCCTGAGCTCAACAGCTGCTGCTCTGTGCTGGGAGAGGGGAGCCCATTCAGGGCAGCACAATGGGGATGGAAAAGCAGAGCCTGGAAGAGGTCATTGAAGCCTTACCTGGTGCACCAATAATGAGCTGCAGAGGGAGGGAGAAATGTGTCCCTGTGCTCTGGGGGTGCTCACATTAATGTGGCCGCACACACATTAATGTAAAGGAGAACGCACCTACAGATATATTAATGTGGATACAACTGGTATTTACTCACTGCAGTAAGAGCTCTACAAACATAAACCCTGACATTACTTGATGGATAAATTGCTGGCAGATTTAACCAAGTTTTCCAGCAGGAAACCCAAGTTTTCCAGCAGGAATCCCTGGCTGTGTTTTTATCAGCTCTCCCAGCTGCAGGCACCTCCTGAGCCCAGGCTGTGCATCAAACACAGCAACTGGCCCAGGGGAGAATAATGAGGGATCAGGGATTTGATTTCTGATAAGTTTATGAGGATATAAATATCTTCTGCACCCAGTTTTCCTTTGTTTGTAGACTAAATGAAAATAATTAAAGCAAAATGTGCTTTGAGGAGGAAGCAAGAGGAAGCATGTGACACTGAACTGATTCTGAAACAATCCCAAGACCCTTCTCCACAAGTATTTGTCTTGCAGGTATCTGGAAACAGAAACATAAAGTGCTTTTGAGAGTTTTCTAAAGGGCTGCATAAAGTTCTGAGGGAAGGGAATAAGGATCAAACCAGAAAATGTTTTCTCGATTGGCGATTTGAGTTTATCTTCCTTTCCAGCCATTTCATGGGCTTAGAAAAATTGTACTAAATAACATTTTCAAATGTTATTTAGTATAGTTTTTGTGCATAAGTATTGTATAATATATACATAAATATATATATACACTAAATAGGTATCAATATATATACTCTATCTATGTAATATTTAGTATAATTTTTGTGTATAAATTTGGTATATTTAGTATAATAATTGTGTGAATAATTATTTGCACTCAGTCAAAGCAGGAAGCTGTTTTCTGCTTCCCATGGGCAAAGGTGGTGCCAGAGTCACCTGTGGGAGAGCCACTGTGGAAAGCAGGTTAGTGGTTTTTGCTTTTTTAAAGCAACAGCCTGTTGCATATTCATACATCTCCTACATGATGCATAAATTCCATTCAAACACAGGATTCTGTCTGGTCAGTGTCAGCTTCTTCCTCTGAATCCTGACAGCATCTTCAGGGCTGAGCAAGGTGGGAAGAACTTGATAAGAGAGCAATAAATTCTCTTTCTCTGAAGGATTTAGGTGTCCTGTGGCTGCTATCTCCCTGTGAGTCCTCTCTTTAAGAAAAGTATCTCACATAGCATGGTTTCTATTTTAACATTATGTTATGAAAGGAATGGTGGATTTGTCTTTACAAACCAGCTGTGGGTCTGCTGGTAGATGAAAGCAGCTCTGGGATTCCACTGATTGATGAATGGAAAAAGAGATTTGCTTTTAAAAATAAGCTTTAGGTTTGCTGATCAGTGAAATTAGACATTGAAAGATGAAAGAAACAATGGGGAAGGAAAACCCCTAGATTCCATAAGAATTAAAAATTAAAAGGGAGGGTTGTATATTAGAGGGAAATCTTTGGGGTCAGGTGTTTTGGGAAGTCTGAACCTCTCAAGTACCTGAGAAATGGGGAAATAGAGAAGGGAAATGTGGCTGGGAAATTGGGATAAAAAGGAGGCTGGGTCCTCCAAAAATTGGAGAGACCCCAGGGGATGCCCCATGGCCTCTCCCTTGACTGGAATAAAGCCAAAAAGGGACTCCTCAGTCTCCTTTTTGGACATAAACCTCTGGTGTTTTGTGGATTAATTTTCCTAACAGTTATAACCTAAAACTATATTTAACACGCTACTTGAGAAAATGAATACAGCATAACTTTCTAACACAACTCATATAATATTCATTTTAGTATTTGCGAAAAGCCGATCATAAAATAAACATTTTTCACGTAACCTAAAACTATATTTAACAAACCACTTAAGAAAGTGAATATAACATAAGTTTCTAACATAACACATATAATATTCACTTTAACACTTGCAAAAAGCCAATCATAAAATACGCATTTTCCACAACATTCACTTTAATATTTGCAAAAAGCCAGTTATAAAGTACGCATTTTCCAGAACATTCACTTTAATATTTGCAATAAGCCAATCATAAAATACATGTTTTTTTTCACAACATTCACTCCAATACTTGCAAAAAACCCAATCACAAAATGCACATTTTTCAGAGTCAGGAGCTGCTGGCGTGTGCCTGGAGCAGCAATCCCGCCATGGGCAGCTGACCTTCCTCCTGCCTCCTCCTCCTCCTTCCTCCTGTGACCCCTGGGCTGCCCCTGGCATGCCATGGATCCTTGGCATTAGTCAGCAGCCTTTCCCAGCTCTTTCCCAGCTCCTGACGCACGCGGAACCGCGCTCGTGGCTTTTTGGGGAGCGCGCACTGCCCACCTGCTCATCTGGGAGAAGAAGGTCATTATCCCTTGAGCTATTCAGTGCCACTGGAGCATGCAAGAATAGGGCTGCTTCTCCCTTTGTGCTGCCCCGTGGCAGGGATTGGCTGCCGAGTGTGGGAAACGCCACGGAGCCGCAGACCCACACGCTCGGGATGTATAAATATCAGCCACGGGCAGCTCCCGGGCAGCACGTTCCTCTCGGATTCCGCTCCAAATCCTCTCTCTGCTCAGGACAGATGGCTCCCAGCGCTGTTTTCCTGGAGCCCGACAACCTGCTGACACCAAAGGAGAAAAACAAAGTAAGTGCAGGCACAGCCAGAGCAGTTTGCACCAGCGGAGACCTTGCCTGGCTCTGCTGAGGAGCAGTGGTGGGCAGCAAACAGCCCTGGGGAGGGTCAGGGAGAGGATCCTTTCATCACAGGGCTCTTTCCCTCTGCTTTTTGCAGCTGAGGAAGTTGGTGGAGGGTCAGGGAGAGGATCCTTTAATCACAGAGGTCTTTGCTTTTTGCAGCTGAGGAAGCCGGTGGTGGAGAAAATGCGCCGGGACCGCATTAACAGCAGCATCGAGCAGCTGAAGCTGCTCCTGGAGAAGGAGTTCCAGAGGCACCAGCCCAACTCCAAGCTGGAGAAAGCTGACATCCTGGAGATGACTGTCAGCTACCTGAAGCAGCAGAGCCAGCTGCAGATGAAGAGTAAGTGTTGGGTTTTCTTTCAGTCTCCATTTTACCGCGAGTCTGTGACTGTCGTATGAATCTCGAGCCATGGACAGCTGTTCTAAACTATTCTTTCTTCCCTTCTCCCACGTTTCTTCCCTTCTCCAGCTGCAGGATCCTTCCATAAAAGCTCCCAGTTTGACTTCAGAGAGGGCTACTCCAGGTGTTTGCAAGAAGCTTTCTATTTCCTCTCTCTCCACAAAGTCCGAACTGAAACACAGACCAAACTTTTAAGCCACTTCCAGAAGAGCCAGGCAGCTGCTCCGGAGGTCTCCTTCTCTCCTGGGAATGCCAGTGCCCTGAAACAAGGGTCTCCAAAGGACAGCAGCCCTCTCTGGAGGCCCTGGTAGTCAGGGGAGTCCTCGCTGCATGGACCTGTGACAGTCCAGAGGAAGGATCTGACTGCATCTGATAGTCCAGCTCTGATCCTCTCTCCTGTAGGGAATTTTATTTCCCCCGCTTTGTTTTATTTATGCATGAGAGAATGCCGTGCTTTTGGCCTTTTTTTGGGATCCTCTGGCAAAAGCTGAGGTGTTCTGTTTAGTGCTGAAGCTGTGTAGGCACTGGTGCAGTGCTGCCCAGGCAGGGGCAACGTCTTCAGAATGAAGGAGGGTGTTTGTAAATGTTACACTTGTGATGGACAGGAATTGCTGTAGGAGATTTTCTCTAATATTCCCAGTAAGAGCCATCAGCTTTGCTCTGGCTTGACTGACAACTCTGGTTGGCTCAGTCACTCTGGAGGATAAATTTATTCCCTTTGGTTCATGCACACTTGGTTTAAGTATTTCCCTCTATTTGCTCATCAGTTGTGCAGCATCAAAAATGGGTTTGGTTTTGGTTTGGATTTCTCCCCCATGGCCCTTTCATAGTCCTGTACATACAGTGTGAGGGATGACCAGGAGTTAGGAAACTATGTGGAATATTTCTACTATTTGATGCTTTTTTCAATTTAGAAAAAGAGTATGTTATTGCTTTATGTTAAAGAAAAGTAGTAGGTAACAGGCTTGATTTGTCAATGTTATACATTTTGGGTGTAAGCTATGCTTTTTTTAGCATTTTCATTATAATAATGAATTTTATCTGTATTGAGTGGTTGAATTCCTGGTGGATGATGTTTCTCCCAGTGCTGGGACTGCCCTATGGCTCACCTGCATACTGTGTATGCATCTCTGTGTGTGTAGAGAGCAATAAAATGCATTTGTGTGCAACTTCCGTGTGGGTCTCTCCATCTGAAGGATGTGCAGCTGCTTGCACCTCTGAGAAAGGCTGTCCTTCTGAAGAAACGGGGTTTTTGTAAAGCTCAAGGAACTCCCATTCATGTTTACTTTGCATATTCTTGTGAATCCCACAGATTCCTGCAGAATCCTGCTGAGCATTCCCTCACTCCTGTCCCAAACCCTTCACCTGACTCCTATTTCCACACCATTTCTTCACAAATTCGGCCCATTAAGCTGAGTTTTGAGGGGTGGGTTTGGGTCAGGTTTAGTGGCGTTTGTACCAGGATTTGAGGGGTTGGTTTTTACCAGGATTTGAAGGGTTGGTGTTGGGGAATTTTTACCAGGATTTGAGGGCTTGGTTTTCCAGGTTTAGAGGGGTGGGTTTGTACCAGGTTTTGAGGGGTTTGTACCAGGATTTAAGGGCTTGGTTTTCCAGGTTTAGAGGGGTGAGTTTATGCCAGGTTTAGTGAGGTTTGTACCAGCATTTAAGGACTTGGTTTTCCAGGTTTTGAGGGGTGAGTTTGTGCCAGGATTAGAGGGGTTTGTACTAGAATTTGAAGGCTTGGTTTTCCAGGTTTTGAGGGGTGAGTTTGTGCCATTTTTAGTGGGGTTTGTACCAGGATTTGAGGGCTTGGTTTGTGCCAGGTTTTGAGGGGTGAGTTTATGCCAGGATTAGAGGGGTTTGTACTAGAATTTGAAGGCTTGGTTTGCCAGGTTTTGAGGGGTGAGTTTGTGCCAGGTTTAGAGGGATTTGTACCAGGATTTGAGGGCCTGATTTTCCAGGTTTTGAGGGGTGAGTTTGTGCCAGTTTTAGTGGGGTTTGTACCAGGATTTGAGGGGTTGGTTTGTGCCAGGTCTTGAGGGGTGAGTTTATGCCAGGTTTAGAGGGGTTTGTACCAGGATTTGAGGGCTTGGTTTTCCAGGTCTTGAGGTGTGAGTTTATGCCAGGGTTAGAGGGGTTTGTACTAGAATTTGAGGGCGTGGTTTGGTTTGCCAGGTTTTGAGGGGTGGGCCTGTGTCAGGTTTAGAGAGGTTTGTACCAGGATTTGAGGGGTTGGTTTGCCAGGTTTAGAGGGGTTTGTACTAGAATTTGAAGGCTTGGTTTTCCAGGTTTTGAGGGGTGAGTTTGTGCCAGGTTTAGTGGGGTTTTTACCAGGATTTGAGGGCCTGATTTGCCAGGTTTTGAGGGGTGAGTTTGTGCCACGTTTAGAGGGGCTTCTACCGGGATTTGAGGGGTTGGTTTGTGCCAGGTTTTGAAGGGTGGGTTTGTGCCAGGTTTAGTGAGGTTTGTACCAGGATTTAAGAGCTGGGTTTGCCAGATTTTAAGGTGTGAGTTTATGCCAGGTTTAGAGGGGTTTGTACCAGGATTTGAAGGCTTGGTTTTCCAGGTTTTGAGGGATCAGTTTGTGCCAGGTTTTGAGGGCTTTTTACCAGGATTTGAGGGCTTGGTTTTCCAGGTTTTGAGGGGTGAGTTTGTGCCAGGTTTAGAGGGGCTTCTATCAGGATTTGACAGGTTTGTTTTTACGAGGATTTGAGGGCTTGGTTTGTGCCAGGTTTAGTGGGGTTTTTACCAGGATTTAAGGGCTTGGTTTGCCATGTTTAGAGGGGTGGGTTTATGCCACGTTTAGAGGGGTTTGTACCAGGTTTTGAGGGGTGGGTTTTTGCCAGGTTTTGAGGGTTTCTTACCAGGATTTGAGAGCTTGGTTTTCCAGGTTTTGAGGGGTAAGTTTATGCCAGGTTTAGTGGGGTTTGTACCAGGATTTAAGAGCTGGGTTTGCCAAGTTTAGAGGGATGAGCTTATGCCAGGTTTAATGGGTTTTTTACCAGGTTTTGAGGACTTGGTTTGTCAGGTTTTGAGGGGTGGGTTTGTGCCAGATTTAGAGGGGTTGTCTTGCTGGGATTCAAGGGGTTTGTCAGGTTTCGAGGGGGTTGCCACAATTTAAGGGATTTGTCAGCTTTTGAGGGGTTTTCTCACATCACACCTGAGGAGCAGAGCACTTCCCCAGCTCCACCTCCACCAGCAATCATGGAAATCCTTGTCTCTGGGGTTCTGCGGGCTGGCGCAGCTGCCCTCACAAATATCTGGCAAAGGAGGAAAAGTTATGTTCCCCACAAGTATGAAGAACATCGCTGTAAAGGGGTAGTTTTGTAATAATATCCTGAATAATGGTCTTATTTCTCCAGCTGAAACTTCCCCTTCCTGCTTTTTGGTGGGGCTGTTTCCTTTCCTTTGCAGCAGTGCAAGAGTCAGAGGTACCTCTCTTTCAGGGTAATACATTAAAATCTGATTTGAGAGTGAACCAACAGCCATTCTTGCTCTTAAGAGAGCAGTAGAAGCCTGGCTGTTAAAGTGGAAAGAGGAAGATTTGCTGATAAAAGCTGATAAAAGCTGACTCTTCATACTCTGTGTTTCCCTTTGACGTGGTTTTGATGTTAATGAGGAGAAAAGAGATCAAACAACTTCCCCTGTGCAGGAACTTGGTGCCTACCCCAAAGAAACCAGGCCTGAATTGGACATGGTTTGAACTGTGACACAATGGGGATGGTTAAAAACCCCAAGTGTTTTTTTTTTTTCCTTTTTTTTCCCCTAAATCATCATGAAGAGAAAGGCAGCTTGAAAATGAAAAGGAGGGTTTGCAAAGGAGTTCATGAAATAGGCCAGTGGCATCTTGTGAAGCATCAAAGTTGGCAATAGCTGAGTGATCAAGGCACTGGGGGTGTCACAGGGGCTGGAAACTCTTCCTTTTCACATCCCCTTCAGGAGCAGTGGGCTGTGTGGAATGCCTGGACTTTTCTTCTTGCCCCATGGACAGTTGACACTTGGTATGCATTAATTATTCCACTTGTTGGTGGGAAAAAACTGGCTTTTTTCTTTTTCCCCATTTTAAGCATTCTACAGAATACTCAATGCAGTTTCCAAATGCATTTTCGTACAGATTTTTCAGTTTTTAGGAGAAAAGAATTGTACACAGCAATTCCATGTAAAACAATTTAAAAAAATTTCCATTGTGCCAAGCAAACCATATAGCTTTTAGTAAAGGAAGTTAATATCCTCTGTGTCCACTGTGTCTACAAAGAAAGTTTTTACTGAAGAAAACACATTCTCTTTCTGGAGAGAGGATGTAAGTTCTTCTTACCGGAGAACTTTCCTGGTACCTGCAGAAGGGAAAACTCTGAGTTATGTGGTTGTTGGCTTTACCTTAAGGAAAAGGATTATTCTGAATGTTTTTAAGGAAGAATTTGGTGAGGATAGAAATGCTTTAGTTATCAGAATTGTCTGTAAAATGAGATGTGGAAGAATCTGGAGAGGGTGCGCTGGGACATCTGGGAGGTGACATCCACAAGACCATGAGGAGTGGAAAAAATGGGAAATACTGGCTGTTTTTTTTTTTTTTTCTAAACAGATATGATAGACAAATTCTTAATTTTTTAAAATTTTTCAGCAGAATTAGTTCTGGGTGTTTTTGCAGAGTGAGGTGATGTTTCAGAAACTCTGTGGTTTATAGGAACGGCTGTCCAAAATCCCAGCTGCTGTAGGGAGCTCTGCACAGCCAGGGACAGAGGTGCAGCATCCACCATGATCAGCAATCCACCCACTAAAAATGAAATTTTTTTTGCAGGATTTGATTTGACGTCTGCACCAGCTGTGTTTCAACGGAACTAAAAGCTGCTCCTGTTGGGTGAGTTTTGGTTTTTTAGGAGCTGGAGCAGGATTTGTCACCAGGTGGCAGCATGGGAGAGGGAAAGGCTTGTGTGCTTGGCAGAAAGATTTTTGAATGTTGAGTCTGATGAAGGAGCAGAGATGGAAGCAAGATTTGATATAGAAGCAGAGTATTGCTGAGCCAGTCTCACTGGATAACTCATATATTAGTTAGAAGGGGTTTTTATGGCTTAGAGCAAAGGATAAACCCGCCTCAAAAAAGAAGATGTTTCTACCAAACAGAAAGAGAGCACGGGCAAACAAGTCAGCAAATGTTGCAAGCAGAAAAAAGGTCTCAGAATTTTCCTCTCCAAGAAAACTGAAAAACAACTTCTAGCTTCAACTGTAACGTACTAACTTTTAGTGATTGGAGAACAGTAACATGAATATGGTAATTACAGTAGTTAAGATGGGCTATAGGTAAAAGTTAAGGCATAGATTGGTTCTACTGTATTAAGATGCTCAGCAAAGAAGAGAATATAGTGCAAAAGTATATAAACCAAAATTTAAGGGTCTCCAGGCTTGTCTGCAGCTGGAGCTGAGATCTGTAGGTACAGGCTCCGTCACCCACCGCCCTGGACAGCTGTAACCTCTTGGATGGAATAAACTTCATTTTGTATACAATAAACTGCCTGGAGTTCTGCATCCCTCATTTCAGCTCTTACAAGATAGGATAAACTTACATGAAAAAATAGAGGAACTTCCACGTGCTGTGTGTGCAAGTGTTGATTCACTTGGAATTAACCCTCCCAGGCACATTTTGGTTATCCCTTTAAGAGCTGCATGTGCCAGAACCTTTAGTGGCCCATCTCCAGAGCTCAGTGATTTTGCAGAGTCACACAGGCAGTTACTGACTTGGGATTCCTATGCTAGAAAGAAAAGCATTTGCTGGAATAATATTCAAAACTCGCTATTAAATGTTGGAAATGTAAGATATTCTCATAGTAGGATGCTTACCAAGGAAAGCCTCCCATATTCTCCATAGGGAAATCCTTGCTGAATTCACCACCATGATTTTTTTTTCTTTTAAATTTTATTAAAAATTAATACATGTTACATTTTCAAGTGTAAACACTGAAAAATAGCCTATGGCAAAATAAAAAGGCACAGGATTAAAACCAGCTTAATTGTTTCCATGGATACATGTCTGCTATTTGGCAAAAGGTATTTTATACACTTTCTACAAGAATAAGCATAATTTTAAATATATCTCTGAAGGGCGGGACCCTGTAATTTAACCATAAAGACAGAATCTGTACTCCTACAACGTGATAATTGTTGTGATGCCTCACTTGAAGGGGGTTCTTTGGAGCAGAGGAACTCAAGTGCAGGAGGAGAGTGCGACAGGCATCTTGACACAGAGCTCACTGTCACCACAAATAGCAATCCATGAACAACAAAGCAGTGACCAAAGTGCAGGGGCACAGACAGCATGAGAGTTTACACCAGCCCTAACCTGATCTGGGGGAAAAAATGCACCAGAACCAGAACCAGAACGCTGGAAACGGAGCAGTGGAACGTCTCAGACAGCATTGCTGAGCCCCCAGAAAGCGGGGCTGACATATTAAAATTATTATTCCTTTCTGAAAAATAGATTCGTGGCTGCTTGTTGGTTTTGTTTTCTTGTGTAAGAACGAGTCCTTGTAACCCTGAAGCAGAGTCTCAGTAACAGTCAGGATGTCCTTGGAAACAGTCCTTGAGCCAGGGGACACGGCGTGGCTTTGCCAGCCCCGGGCTCCATCCCCATCATCCCTGGTGCTTCCCAGTGGCACTGGGACAGCTGAGGGCTTCCCTGGCTCTCCCTGCAGCAGCTGCCCCTGCTGCTGCCCCTGGGGCTGAGCAGGACACCGGGCACATCCCTGCCAGCAGCTGGTTGTGGTGTCACCAGAGTCCCATCCCGGGTTACCACACGCGGCACGTCCCCGCGGGGTGCATGGCCGAGCCCTTCTTGCAGTGGAACACCTCGGAGAAGGCTTCGAAGTTCTGCAGGGAGCCCATCACCCTAAACAAAGAAAAGGGACTCTCATTTACGTGGAAAATTGCTGCTCTGGGGGATCAGAAAGGGGTCTGGGGCCTCGTGTTGGGGAGGATGAAACAGGAAAGGCGTATAAATATGATTGCCTGGCAAAAGATTTTGAGAATATGGAAACTATAAGCGAGATTGAAATGAAAGCAAGCTTTGAGATCCCTCAGTTACTGAACAACTGCAAAACAATGGTGTGGCTGGCTGAAGGTGATCCCCTTTTGATGAAACAGCACTCTCTGCTTGCAGACAGGCCCAGGGCTCAGAGCAGACCCTGCCAGCTTGGCAGAAGGGGCCCAAAGAGGAGTTTTTAGGGTTTAAAATGTAACACAGGATGGTAATGTAATGATTCTTATAGGCTGTGTGTGAATGCTATAGGATTTTTATATTGTACTAGATTGGTTAGTGAGAATTAGAATATTCAGCACAGAAGATTTATGGTATTGTGATGGGAACTTCTCTCTCTTTTGCTCTTCCTCATTCTCTCCTCCTCTTTACCACACTCTTGCCTTCTTTCTCTTTCCCACTCTCTTTACCTCTCTCTCTTTTAGGGCCTGCTCTGAGCTGTGGCTGGCAGCTCCCAGCAGGGCCCTGCACCCAGGCCCTTTGCAATAAACCCCAAATTCCAGCCCTGGCTGCAGAGATCTCTCATCTCCATCCATCCCAACCGTCCCTTCCCCCAACGCTCCTACACCTCAGAACTTGATTGCAGCTCAGGATATGGGATGCTTTAGGAAATATTGGTAATATGGGCAAGGAAATGCCAGGACAGAGTGGGTTTGGTCCTGCTCCATCCCCTATTGTCACTGTCAGATTTTTTGAAAAATGCTTTCACCAGGATTTCTTCTCCTGGGAAGCTGAGAAGTCTCAGAGAGAAATGAAAGCAATAATTATCTGATTGCTTCTCCTGGGTTTGGCTGCTTTGGGATGTGGTCTGGACATTGTTTATCAACTGTTGCATGTTTGAATTGTTTAATGCGAATTGCTTTTACTTAATGACCAATCACCATCAGCTGTGTTGGATTCTGAGGAGTCAGTCATGAGTTTTAATTATTCATTCTTGTTAAGCCTTCTGTCTGTATCCTTTCTCTATTCTCTTTATAGTTTTAGTATAGCATTAATATAATATAATATAATATAATATAATATAATATAATATAATATAATATAATATAATATAATATAATATAATATAATATAATATAATATAATATAATATAATATAATAATAAATCGGCCATCTGAGAACATGGAGTCAGATTCATCTCTTCCCTCATCCTGGGGACCCAGCAAAGACCATACCCTATGAATTGGCAAATTCACCTGCAGGTCAGGTACAGGTAAGTGCTCTCCAGCAGTGTCCTGCAAGCCATGGAGAAAATCTGGAAATCACTTGGGACTCATCTTGTTATCAGTTATAAGTAACAGTTATCTGTTATCAGACTCTCCTGTGCTGTTGTGGTACAAGGAGTTGAATGAAGTGAGTTGTGAGTTAGCAAATAAATAAAACCCACCTGTACTTCAGAGGGCTGTGAACATCTGTCTTTATGGACTGGCTGGCATATTCTGGTCTGTAGGAACCACACCAAACCTGCATGGGGAGATTCATCATTAACGGCTCAGTATTGGGAATTCATATTGGGAACCTCTCAGCTTTCCTAAGAACCATCCCACTTTGCTGTGATATCATTGGGGTATGTTTTATGGAGACGCAGAATAGATGCAATTATTTATTGATTAGCTTTTATTTTATCAAGGCCTGGTGCTCTGGAAGAGATCTATCTGCCCTTGATTTCCCCCAGCAAGGTCCAAGGGCCTGAGGCGCAGCCCTGTGTGTTCTCACCTGGGCAAAGTTGAGGAAGAAAAGCTGTTTGTGGGACATGTCCAGTCCAGGCAGCTTGGGCTCCTTCCCTTCCTGTTCCAGCCACTTCAGGTAGGCCTGGAAATGATCACAGATCAGCTCAGAGGAGCAGCAGGAGGATTTTGAATGGGAGGAGGGATTTTATTCAGCATATGCATTAACTAGCATGCTCCCCTTCTGTATTTGTATACATTTTCTCTCTCTAATACAAACAGTGCGGAGAATTTTATGAAAAAGCTGTCAGCATAAGCACTGTTGACTTTGTGGTCTCTTTCTACCGGAATTTGTATCTGTAAATAAAGTGTTAAATCTCCTCTGCTTCTCTATAGTGATGATTTTTCTCTCTTCAGGTAACTGCTCATTAAGTAGCAGATAACAACCTTGCTCAATGTTAAATCCATTACCTGTTATTGTTGCACATTAATTGGCCAATTTGCTTTTTTTAGGTATATTGACATGATGGAGACAAGTTAATGTGCCCTCATGCTGGTTAATTCCCAACATTTTGCTTTCTGCAGCCTCTCAGGTGCTGAGACTGGCCCAAAGCATGAAAAAAAAGGGAGAATAAGGGTAAAAAGAGATCCAGCACCACAGAACATCCATGGATTCCATGTGCAGGCACATCCCCTCCACATCTGTCAAGGCTTTTAGAACAATCCTAATGAGGTAATTAATTGGAATGGTGTCCCTTAGGGCTGGAATTTAAATTTCTGAAAATTCAGGGCGTTCTATAAACACCATACTCAAAACACCAAAGATTAAAGGTGTTACTGTGACATCTGTTAGGGTTCTTGGTAGGGAAGAACATTCCCTGCTCACATCTGAGACAGGCCCAAAGCAAAAGGAGAGCTGAGGATAAAAAGAGATCCAGCACCACAGAACATCCATGGATTCCATGTGCAGGTACTTTGTGTCACCCCACACATTCCGTCCACATCTGTCAAGGCTTTTAAAACAATCCTAATGAGGTAATTAATTGGAATGGTGTCCCTTAGGGCTGGAATTTAAATTTCCAAAAATTCGGTGCGTTCTACAAACACCATACTCAAAAAACCACCACAGATAAAAGATTTTACTGTGAGATCTGTTGGGGTTCTTGGTAGGGGAGAACATTCCCTGCTCACACCTGAGCTCCACCTTTGGGCTGCTCCTGGGTGCAAGAATGGCAGCAAGCCATGGCCACATGAGCTTCCAGGTGTGCATCTGAGGTTTTAGCTTTTAGAATATGCTAATATCATGTTAATTGTCAAATTTTAGCATAGAATAGTTCACAGAACAGGTAAAGTTCACTCACAGGGTGTTTGAGGATTACCTTATAAGCCTGTCGGACTCCCCCGTTATCTGCAATATTTTCTCCTAATGTGCTTATGCCACTGACCTGTGAAAATAATAATTTATTTACTCTATTGTCAGTAAAATCAGCAACTCTAAGAGCTACAGGTCAGTCATACAACAGCCTGACGTGCCTGGAGCAAAGGGAAGCTGTGCTGGGACAAGAAAGGAGAAAATGAAATGAAACAAATCACAGGGTAAGAGCTGTAGGTTGGAACAGAATGCACACAAGTATAACACTAATATAATATAATAAATATAATTAATATAATATAATATAATATAATATAATATAATATAATACAATATAATACAATATAACGCAATATAATATAATACAATATAATATAATTAATATAATATAGTATAATATAACATAATATATAACACAAATATAATATAATATGGACAGAACATCACTGCACACAGACCCTGGGCTTTCTGGGCCACACCAGTGTCCCCAGTTCATCCCAGCCCTGTAGAAGCTGGGGTTTGTGCTTATCCCCCATGGGATCCCCTGTTAAATTCAATATTTGTGCAAAGCCAGAGCTGTGGCTGTTGTCACTCACATTCTGTCCCCCTGCCAGCTCCCAGGTGTAATTCCCATACTGGTGCACCATGCACAGGGACTGCTCCTTGAAATGCAGCGCTGAGAAGTTGCTCCACCAGTCCAGCATGTTCCCATCCTTGTCAAAATTCCTACCTGCAGGAAAGCCCCAGGGACAAAAGGAAAGTTTTGAGCAAGATTTTGAAACTCTCGCAGTGTAGCAGCTGGGATTTTGGAGCTGCACTCCCTTCCTCTTTCCTCCTTGAATTTAAATATTTTGGGCACAGTTTATTCTCTTTGTCACAAGGGAGTGGAATTGTGGACCCTGTTATTCCCTGATTTCCTGTTCAGTCAGCAGCCCAGGTATAGCTCCAAGGCCTGGTTTTATTTCCAAGTGGATTTTGCAGATATGGTGTAACAAAACCTTCCCTCAGCTGTGAGGTTCTGGTTCTGTGCAACCACATGACAGAACTGAGGTTTATAGAGAATGAAAAGCTGGAATTGTAGTTCTGGAGTTTGTGTTCTTGGCTCTCTAGCTAGAAAAAGGCTTTTCTTTGCTCTGCAGCTCAGTTTCTGAGGCTGTGTTCTGTGTTTATGTGTCATCTGCACAAACTTAATGAGCATAAAAAAAAAAAACCACGTGGAAGAAACTCCTGACTTGTGGAGTCAGAAGTGAGCTTTTCCCCCAAATTCTTTTACATGACATTCGAGAAACTTTAAAAATCCAATTTATTTCATGCATTGGTGTTGAAAAACAAAGTCTCCTGGGATTTTAAGACACTGCTGATATTTGTTCTATCCCAAAAATGTTGTTCACAGGTTTCACTGTATTCAGGAGCCCATGGATCTGCTTGTTTTGTGTTTCTGATCTGATGATGCTGTAAAAACAATATTTTCTTCCTGAGAATTGTCACTGCCTCAATTTTTTTTTCAACACCTGCTTATTTCTTGTGCTCTGTTCAGCCAACACTCCCTGCAAACTTTCCACAGAGCGTTCCCAGTGTGCTCCTATTGCTGCTGAGCTGGATGTGGCTGTGCAGGCATCTTCAATCCCAGTGCACTTTAATCCCTGCCATGCCTGCCTCACGAGTTTTAGCTGGAATAAAAACGTTTTTTCAGTCATCTCCTCACCGTTGTCATCGAAGCCATGAGTGATCTCGTGCCCAATCACCATCCCAATCCCTCCAAAGTTCAGGGCCTGGGGCTGGTGCTTGCTGAAGAAGGGCGGCTGGAGAATCCCAGCAGGAAAAACTGCAAAGACAGGGAGAAAGAGGGAAATGCTGTAAAGTGGCTTGATTTTGCATCACTGGCAGACAGATTGTTTGCTTGGTGTAAGGGTCAGGAAGGAACAGAAAATATAAAATGATTAGAAACAAGCTCATGCCTCATGTGAAATTGTTTCTCTCTTGATAAATGGAAAATGACAAGTTAATAAAGGTTTAATTTAGCACATCTGCAGCTACAGTATCTCCCTGTTTGAGACCCAAGCAGCATTTACATTAAGCTCAGCCTAATTTCTGCAGTCTGGGTGGCTCTTAGCAGTGCCATTGCACAGGGCAAGCTGCAGAGCTGCCCCATGGGCTGTAAACTCAGCAGCAGGAGCAGCCCAGGACACACTGGGGGCATTCTCTGGGTGCTGGAACTGGTGCTGTGCCAGGCTTTCAAACCCAAGGCTGTTCAGTGATAGGGGACAAACTGGGGAACTGAATATTCATCAGCAAAGTGCTTGAGCTGAACAGCCAGGCAGCCTTGCCCACAATTCCTGGATGGGCACAGGCAGGTTTGCCTCTGGATGCAGAACTGCACTGTTGTGTGGAAAAAAACCAGCTGGTTAAAAGTGTTTGAACCTACCTATCTGGTTCCTGTTGGGGGAATAGAATGCATTGACCACTGCAGCTCCAATTATCCATCTAAAAACAAATGTTGCACACAGTTAGTCATCAGGGCTTTTTCTCCCCCAGACATTTTTGAAATTTAATTCTGGTTAAAAAGTGCATGGTATATAGGAAAGGATTGCAAGGATATAATATTTTCAGGGATTATTTATTTATCTATATCTATATCTATATCTATATCTATATCCATCTATATCTATATCTATATCTATATCTATCTAATCTATATCTATATCTATATCTATATCTATATCTATATCTATCTATATCTATCTATCTAATCTATATCTATATCTACATCTATATCTACATCTATATAATCTATATCTATATCTATATCTAGCTACTCTATATCTGTATATCTATATCTATATCTCTCTATATATGTATGTGTATATATATGTATACATAGATATATACACACACATATATGTACTATATATCTATATATATGTAATATATATATTCTCAGGAATGTATACATGGATATATAAAGAAATATAATTTCCTTGCTAGGAGAAGGAAGAACCTTGAAACAAGAAGGAAAACCCTTATAAAGAGATTATATAGGGCAAGAATTCATGTAGGAAAAAGGGTGCATTGATCACAGCTGTGAAGAATTCCTGATACCAGGAAATTCCTGGTGGCTTCTTTATGGGCAGCTTTCATCCCAAACACTCAACATCCAAGGGGAAAAGCATTTTTCACCTTATCTTAGAATTGTTTAACTCCTTGATCATCTCAGCCACAGGCATTCCCAGGTACCCACAGCATGAGCTGAACGCCCCCACCATTAACCCAGAACTTAGGTTGTGTCTGTGGCTCTGTCTGGAAACTCACATATCTTGGTCAACTCTCTCTCTCAGCTTTTTCAGGCTCTTCTGGGCTCCAGCTCTCAGGTTTTCCAGGATGTTTTCAAAGTAGCTGTGTTCACTGAAGTTTAACTGCACAAACAGGGATCCAAGCACATTGGTCAGCTGAGCAGGAAGAGGAACTCCTCGTCCCACTGAATGTCCTCTAAAGGACGTTTTGGTTGCATGGTTTCACTGAATAGTTGGTTCTTTGCACCAATTATTTATTAATGTGTTTATTTTAATGTCCTTGGAAAGGGCAGTTGCACAGGTACAAATATTCCAGCAGCAAGAAAGCAAAGGCAGGGGTTTATTTTGAGGGATTTAGTGAGATATGCACAAACCACTTACATTGGCATATTCCAGGTCCAGTTTCTCATTGTGATCTTCCAAAATGTAATCTGGGTAGCCAATTTGTTCTTTGATTGCCATTGCCTGGAAGAAAAGACTTGAATGTTTCCTCTTAATTGTGGTTTTTGTCAGTGTGCTGTTGTTGGGCTGTTTTTACTAAAGTTTCAATACAAAGAATAGTTAAATGTTTGGATTTTTTCCTTGGCTTTGGAATGGTGCTGATGGTCCTGAGGTCAATTAAAAGTTGGAAATGTTTTTTTCTGGGGGAATTGCATCACATCCAGTTGGCATTTTTATTGATGTGGGCTAACAAAGGATTGAAAGGAAAGGAGAATGTAACAGGATCATAATGTCCTCTTTGCCTCTTGTTTGTGGAGAAACTGGATATGGTGATACTACAAAATTCCAAATATTTCATGTTCATGAGGGAAAACTGAAATTCTTTGTTGTGTCTGACCTTCTCACGAGCTTTCTCCTTGGATGCCTCATCCATCCACTGTAACTCATCCAAGGTCTCCACGAACACTTCACGGATCTTCTCTATTAAATCTCGGACCTGAAAGAGAGCCAGGGAGACGCTCATCATTGCCATGCCCTATTCCCAGCTAAGGAGGGATGAAAAGCTTCCTGCTGGAAGGCCATGTCTCCAAATTCTGTGCTCTAAACCATAGTACTGAGCACCTGAAAGTGTGGATGTGACAGTTTTTGTCAGGGAGTGAAACAGATAACTCTCCCAGGCATCATTCTGGGAAGAGCTGTGAGAAGCTCAGAGAAAAGAATTAAAACAATTCTTATCTTGGTCTGTGCACCTGGTATTTATGAACATGTGGAATGTTGTACGTGATTTTATGGAGAGACATGTACAAGAAAGTGTTGTTCCTAACTATCCAATGGCATGAGAAATATTGAGAACCAGCCAGGTTCTGGGTGAATGATCATGCCTATAAGTATGGGGGGGGTTTGGTAATAAAGTTTTGCTTTATGCCTCCTGAGCTTTTGGAGTCAAATGTCGTTTGCTTCTCGCAGTTCCTAATACAACAATGACATAAAAGAGCATCACAAATGAGTCCTTGCACCTTCCTGACTGGTGGATAACTCTCCCAGGCACCAGAGGGAATGGGCACTGTGGCCATTGTGGCTGTGTTGCTGTTGAGTCATGAACAACACACCCACCCAAGGCATTCAGAAGGCTAACTCACTTTATCAGAAAACCCATTCCTTTTTATATTCTAGTCCACTACAGGTGGACCTGATTGGCTTCATAAAACACATCACCATTGGCTAATTAAGATGACACCCATTTGCAAACAACCTCATGGGCTGCAGACAGCTTATTACAAAACACCGGGTGCAGATTGCTCAGAATTCTTTCTCTCCAACTCCCTAAATCTTCCCAGGCCGACTCACGGCAAAGCTCATTTAGCTTTCTCTCACTCTCTGACCAGAGATCTGCCACCAGAGTGGATGTACAGTAGTAGGAAGGGTAAACTACATACCATCCTCTTGCTCTCACCAGCAAAAGTCTCCCGGACATACATGGCTCCCACCGCGTTCTCCAGGTTGTTGTTGACGTAGCTCACGCACTCCCTCCAGCGCGCCTCCTCCAGCGTCGTCCCGTACAGGGCCTGCAGCACCAGAGCCCACGTTAACCCAGAGTTCTTCCAAACACCGCCTAAATTAACCCAAAGGCTTCAAACCACTCCCTAAATTAACCCAAACACTGCATAAATTAACCCAAAGGTTTCAAAACACCGCCTAAATTAACCCAAAGCTTTCAAACCGCCACCTAAGTGAACCCAAAGGCTCCAAACCACCATCTAAATTAACCCAAAGGTTTCAAACCACTCCCTAAATTAACCCAAACACTGCCTAAATTAACCCAAAGCTTTCAAACCGCTGCCTAAATTAACCCAAAGGCTCCAAACCACTGACTAAATTAACCCAAAGCTTTTAAACCGACACCTAAATTAACCAAAAGGTTCCAAACCACTGACTAAATTAACCCAAAGGTTTTAAACCGACACCTAAATTAACCAAAAGGTTCCAAACCACTGACTAAATTAACCCATAGCTTTTAAACCGACACCTAAATTAACCAAAAGGTTCCAAACCACTGACTAAATTAACCCAAAGGTTTTAAACCGACACCTAAATTAACCCAAAGGCTCCAAACCACTGCCTAAATTAACCCAAACACTGCCTAAATTAACCCAAAGCTTTCAAACCACTGCCTAAATTAACCCAAAGGTTCCAAAGCACTGCCTAAATTACCCAAACACTGCCTAAATTAACCCAAAGGTTCCAAAGCACTGCCTAAATTACCCAAACACTGCCTAAATTAACCCAAAGCTTTCAAACCACTGCCTAAATTAACCCAAAGCCTCCCACTGCTGGGATGGGGTTTGATTGAGGATTCTGTGACGCAATCACAGTATCTAGAATGGTTTGGGCTGGGAGGGAGCTTAAAGTTCATCTCTTTCCAAAACCCTGGCAGGGTTTTTGGGCTGAGCAGGCTGGGTTTGGTGGCAGTGGTGCTCTCCCCGTGATGAAGAGAGGAAATACCTTCCTGTAGCTGGCCCGAGCATCCTTGAAGCGCCGGCTCAAGCTGCTGACCCTGTCGATCACCAGCCTCCAGATGAGGTAGTTCTGGATGGTGCTGTGTGGGAAAGCAAAGCTGAGCTTAACCCCCTGTAAAAACCAGCACTAGGGCAGGCAGACAGAGGGGAATCTCAGTTTTGGACAGAGACAAGGAGGGAAATCATTGCTGCCAGTCCTGGGTGTCACAGCATCTCATTTAACTGAGGAATCATCCAGCCTGAGGAATGGGCTGTTATGTCTGTTCTGGGATTAATTTCTTATTTTCCTTCCTTCTAGAATGTAACAAGAGCTAAGCCAGTCATGTGTTTTTTTCTTCCCATTTAACCTTTCCTAAGCAAGCAGCAAGTGAGACACCTTGTACTGCAGTATTTGGGATTTGAAACCTCCAAACGCATTTCCTGTATTTTACAGGGGTGCAATTTTTCCTCAGAAGCTCAGAACTAGCAAAGGGGGTCCAAAAATTGACATTTCAGCAATCCTTCTGTGACTTTTGTCCTACCTGTCCTGCAGTTTCTTTACCTGGCTGAGTATTTGGAGATAATTGCTTTCAGCTCTTGCAGATAAGGCATCCCATACACAACCACCTCTTCCTCTGGGTCCACCTGAACACTCACTGAAGACATGACACGCTGGATGAAGAAGGTCCAGTTAAATTCCTGGGCAGACAGAGACATTCCAGTGTTGGATGATTAAATGCCTCAGTAACTGGACTTTTGACAGTCTTATGACCTTGAATGAAGCTTTTAAAGAGATTCTGAAGACAAAATCAGGAATGGGAATGATTTTATACCTTTTTGTTGAAGCACTGATCAATTCACGAAGCCACTTCCAACTGGCAAGTAATTAAGAGACCCTGAAGTATGAGACTGCTCATGAAACACTTACATTGAATGCAAACTTTTCCTGCAGCTCTGCTAAGGTCATTTTGTTGTACAACAAGGTCACATCGTGCCTTTCCTCTGCCGGGGTGGTGGCCTGAGGACATTCACAAGGTTATTACTGGAATCAACTGACAGAAATATCAATGGCTGAAATCACATGCAGGTGCACACACACACACACACACACTCCAATAATATTCAGATTAACCAGTTTGTTTTGGGAAAAGGAAAATGATTTGGTTGTGCCCAATGCTCCTTCTAAAAATCCGGTACAGGAACCTGGGTCCTCCCTGTTCAATAATGTTTCAGGGGTATGTAGAGTGGTTCCTTCTGTCCTCTTTGGAGTGGAAGGATTTCTGGGGGATTTTTAGGGTGCTGTATGTTATTAGGAGTCTGCCCTGGTGTTACCCAGTGCATGGTTAGCAGAAGGTGAATTTATCCTGCTTTAGAAGAGTTCCAAATAGAAATAAGGCTGGGACTGGAGCAGCACAGCAGGCAGAATTAGAGACACAGAGGTTCTGATTTTTGGGCTGCTCATGGCACAGAAGTTCTTCTTCCCCCACTTCTTCTGGTCTGTGGCTTTTCTGCTGCATTGAAAACTGCTGCACGAACCAGCAAGAGCATCTTCCCCCTCACCCCTTGCCCCCCACAGCTTCCTGAGGAGTTCTTGACCTCTCTACTCACGTTTGCAATCTCTGTTTCAAGCTCCATGACCTTTGCCATCTCCTCTTGGACAAAGGAATCATCCCTGGACACGTTCTTGTCTTCCCGGATCATTTTGGCGATGGTGATCATGAACTGCAGATAAGCTTCCCTCACCTGCACTCGGACACAGAACAGGCAGAAAAGGTTTGCTGTCCATCGTTGCATGGAATCCCAGAATGATTGAGGTTGGAAGGACCTTAAAGCCCGTCCAGTGCCGCCCCTGCCATGGCAGGGACACCTTTCACTGTCCCAGGTGGCTCCAAACCTCATCCAACCCAACCTTGGACACTTCCAGGGATCCAAGGGCAGCCACAGCTTCTCTGGGCACCCTGTGCCAAGGCTTCCACACCCTCACAGGGAAGAATTTCTTCCCAATATCCCCTCTAACCCTGCCCTCTGTCAGTTTGAACCCATTCCCCCTTGTCCTGTCACTCCAGGCCCTTGTAAACAGTCTCTCTTCACAATTTCTATGGTTCATCTTCACATTTCTCATCCAGCAAAGCATTCTCTTTGTCATGAATACCTTACAGGGCACTTGCCAGCCTCAAAACAAAAATTCTGCTTCTCTGGTGCCATGCAAGCCTGGCATTCTGAGCTAGAATTACTGCCTGGGCAAAGAGGAGGCTCTGTGCTTTGAGTTACACTATGGGAGCAGCGATCCAAAATTCCAGGGTGAACAGGGAAGGTTTGAGTTCTCTGAAAGTAATACCATAAATCTTCTCAGGTCTGGTTTTAGTGTCTGAAAGGAAAGCTCTGTTCCAGACAGTTCCCAGTGGCACCTTTGCTTTATTCCTGATGGGAGGCTCTGACTGATTTATGCCTCAGAAAGGGCCTTGAAAAGACATTTGGCTGCTGAGGCAGTGCTGATCCCTGATGCAGAAAAACCTGATGCTACCTGTTCTCCTCCTCACATATTTTTCTCCCTCTGTAGAGCCTGGAAGCCAGATAAACACAGTGGCTGTGGTGATATTGAGTCTGGGCACTTACAGATGATGATTTGTGGTATTAGGCTGAATGCTGAGCCTTAATCAGGCCAGACTCCCCCAGGCCTCAGGAGGAGTTTTGCCAAAAGATGCTGGACTAAGCACAGGGGGAGTTTGGGTCATCAGAGTTGGGCTCATTGTCTGGGGGCAGCGAGCTGGTAAATACAAATAAAAAGGGTTGTGTCTCCTCCTTGGTCATTAGGATTAAAAGCACAGCCTCAGCCCCCCTGCTTTGTGCCTTCAAATCAAAGCTGTATTGAGCAGAACTGGTTTTCTTTCTCTAATTTAGGATTGTCTCTGCACTTTACCTGATTTCCTACCTCCTCCAAGTCAATCTATGTCTGACCTTCATGCCCCGATGCATAAATATCTCTCTTTTCTGCTGTGGGTGCTGCTGTGGAGGTGATGCTTGCAGGGGAGATTCCTGGGTCAGCAGCTTTCCACATTTTTCCATTTCCAGGAGATTGCTTTGTCCCAGAACTTGGCAGCACCTAAAGGTGCCCAGAAGGTGTGGGGACAATCCCCTATAAACCTGACAGGGCTATATTTTGGCTAAATTCTATATAAAATGTAGTCAAACACACTGAAGTGAGAAGAAAACTCTTCCCACTGATGTTTTCATCTGCCTTTACAACCACGAGACAAAAGAGTCTCAAATGCTTATTGTTGTCCCTCTGTATTCCCTTCCATTCTTGTTAGGAAAATTGGTTTGATGTTGGGCTGCAAATGCTCTTTGTTAGCAAGGCATAATTGAGGAAAATAAAATGTACTAAAGCAGTATTTTCATCTTGGAAACAGACAAATTATCTGGCTCTGTTTGCAAGAGCTTTCTGTGTATTTACAGAAACAGTGTTTTTGCAGAATCAGTGGTTTTGCCCTGAGCATTGGCAGAGGAAAGCAGCTAGAAAATAATCTCTCACAATTTCATGTAATTTTGGGGGAAGGGGAGGGTAAGTGGCAGCAGATTCCTACTAGCTGAGCATCAGGGATTCAGAGGAAGCAAATCCCCTGCACTGAAAATGTGAAGCTGTCCTTCAAAACGAGAGACTCTGTAAGCTACAAAACACAATTTTATTTTCTCATAACCTTCTTCATGAGTTGCCCAGCTCTGGGCAGGCTTGATATTTATGCTGTTGTTCAGTCCTTTTGTAAACTTTACAAAATGTTGGTTTTATTAGGAAAAAACAGAGCAATGAATGTCGCAGCCTAGTTGTGATTGTTGCATACTGTGAAAATTTATGTATTGGGGTTTTTGAAAGCACAGGGATAAGGAATAAGTGGCTTTAGTGGCACAGAATATATCAAAACAAGGGATACTTACTCTCTGATAGTTGCCCCCATTAAAGTAGTAGTCCCTGGATGGCATTCCCAAACTTGGCTGGTCAATCTGAAGGAAAATGCATTTCTCTGGTTAGTGGTGAACTGGAACTGGGGTTGTCCAAAGGAATCCTTGAAGGGCAGCAGGAGATGCTGTGAGTGCTAAGTTCTCTATAAGGAACTTATAAATTCTCTATAAGGAGAATTTAGCACTCAGGGTTGGGGTGACCCCACGGCCCCACACCCAGAGAATTTGGGCTCTCTTGGGCCTGGGGGAGGTGGAGGGTACAGCTCTTATCTCTGGGTTTCCAGGTAAGGACGGGGTGGATCTTAGTGTGGGTTAAAAATCAAAAATTTTCAGTAATCATGGAGACCCAAGAACAAATTTAAGTAACTTTTCTACATTGCTTGACTTTAGAGCTGGACTTCTTGCACAACCATTTAACAACAAACTCTGAAATGCTCTTAATGTATTTTAAACTCGTGGTTTCCTGCTATATATTAAACCTCATCCTCATTTTTGTAAGTCACAAGAATTTACTGCCCTTAAATGCTGTAAATCAGCAAAAGTTCCATTGATCCTTATTTCTTTTGCTGAAACAAAAATTATGCTGCCATAAAACATTTCCCAATGTGTCTTGGAGACAAATCTGACACTCAGGGTACAGAACTATTGCCTACATTTTACCACTATTGTTCAACGAGAAGCTCATCCGTCTGCAGTGCAAATAATGATCCATGATGATTTTCTGGCATATAAAAAATTCCCTGTCCTTTTTTTTTTTTCCTTACATAAATGATGTGTCTGCTGGAATCCCTGTCATCATTCCACACGAACATGTCGATGAGGACACGTTTGTTAAACCTGGAGTTCATGATGGAAAGGGTTTCCTCCATGCTCCAGCTTGGCTCTGGGAGATAAAAGGGGGGAAAAAAAATAGAGTTAATTTGTCAATCTGTGTCGGTCTGATTGAAGTTGTGCAGTTCACAAGCTGAAATTATGGAGATCTATTTAAATGAGTGTAAAATGTGTGATTGCCTGACTCGTGTTTGGGACGAGAAACTGAAAATGGAGGGTTTAATTTAGTGACAATGGCTTCTCTGCTTCAGTAAATAATTCTGACTGAACCTTCCCAGGCCCAGCATTACCTTTGGTTTTACTCCAGTCTGCAGAAGCCACTGGCCAATCTCCAACCATCCTCAAAGCCTCCAGCAGGGGCAGGGAATCTCGTTGCTCTATAAGACCTGAGGGAGCAAAGACAAATTCTGCATTGTTTCCATACAAAAATAGGTAACGGGCCTAACAGTTCAAATCTGCAACTGAATGTGTCATAGCAAAAAATAAGAGAGATCCTGAAACCATCCTATGTTAGTCTTCAGAAAAGGAATGAAAATACTTCTGTATAATAATAATTATAACTTCTGCAATACTTCCAGGGCTGATTTGGAGTGGGTTGGTTTGGGAAGTATGAGCTGGGCCAGGTTTGTGCCTTCTGAAGGAAAAGCTTTGCATCCACACCAGGGTGGGTACCCAACATCCATTCTTTCCACATCCCAGATGGGTATTTTGAGGTTTAATGAAATACCAAGGCATCTTCATCCATCTGAAGAGGAATTTTCCAGGCAAGGCCACAAGAATTAGACAGATATTGACTGGATTTTGCTTAAAATGCTTTGGTTTTTCTGTACAGCTGGTTTTGAACAGGGGAATTGATGGAACAAGAAGACACTCACTCTCATTCATGCAGGACTTGTAAAGGATTTTAGCTTTCTGAAATGCTTCTCTGTCCCCTTGGTCTGAAGTCTCCAGCACACCTGGGGAAGGAACCATTGCAGTGAGATTTGTGCCCTGGGGACCTTTGATCATTTTACAGAAATCCCTGAGGATTCAGGGCTGTGGATTGTAGGCTGCAATTACTGTCAAACTGGAGAGCTCTTCATGCTATTAATGGAATAAAGTGTCAGGAGGAAGGACCTGCAGACAGCTTGTCCTGCTCCTTTTGGAGTTAGCACCCAATCGCCTCTGGATAATTTATAGTGGGAACAGGATGTCCCCACAAAATGGGTGTAGTGAGAGATGTAGAGATAAAAGGACCAGAGGGGAAAAAATCCCAATGAACACCTCTGCACAAATTCAATTCTCTGTCTGATGTGCAGTGAGGAACCTCTGAAACAAGCACAGGTTTCTGGGGATGCAGCAGCTTCACCCCTACCTTTGAGGATGATCTCCAGCTCGTCCCTCAGGATGTCAAAGATGCTGTATCTGGAGCTGGTCTCTGGGATCACATGCCTGTTCAGCCAGCCCCCACAGGCATACTGGTAGAAATCCTGGCATGGGTCAGCTGTGGGATCCATGTTCTGGATGATTCTGGCAGCTGGGCAGCAAAAATGGAGACCTGAATTCTACAGAATGCCCAGGAACTTCTGGGACTGCTGAAGACACTCAAGGAGGCGCTTGGCAAGACTCATTCCCACGTGTTAGGGCTTGAGGAATCCTATTTTCTGCTTAGAAAGGGATCTGAATGGCAGGTGTGGAATGGCAGATGTGGAATGGCAGATGGAGAATTGCAGATGTGGAATGGCAGGTGTGGAATGGCAGGTGGAGAATGGCAGATGTGAATGGCAGGTGTGGAATGGCAGGTGTGGAATGGCAAGTGGAGAATGGCAGGTGTGGAATGGCAGATCTGAATAGCAGAGGGAGAATGGCAGATGGAGAATTGCAGATGTGAATGGCAGATGTGAATGGCAGGTGTGGAATGGCAGGTGTGGAATGGCAGATGTAGAATGGCAGATGGAGAATTGCAGATGTGAATGGCAGGTGTGGAATGGCAGGTGTGGAATTGCAGATGTGAATGGCAGATGTGGAATGGCAGGTGGAGAATGGCAGGTGTGGAATGGCAGATCTGAATAGCAGAGGGAGAATGGCAGGTGGAGAATTGCAGATGTGAATGGCAGGTGGAGAATGGGACATGTGGAATGGCAGATGTGGAATGGCAGATGTGAATGGCAGGTGGAGAATGGCAGGTGTGGAATGGCAGATCTGAATGGCAGAGAGAGAATGGCAGGTGGAGAATTGCAGATGTGAATGGCAGGTGTGGAATGGAAGATCTGAATGGAAGGTGTGGAATGGCAGATGTGAATGGCAGATGTGGAATGGCAGATGTGAATGGCAGATGTGAATGTCAGGTGGAGAATGGCAGGTGTGGAATGGCAGATCTGAATGGCAGAGGGAGAATGGCAGGTGGAGAATTGCAGATGTGAATGGCAGGTGGAGAATGGCAGATGTGGAATGGCAGATGTGGAATGGCAGATCAGAATGGCAGATGCAGAATTGCAGATGTGAATGGCAGGTGTAGAATAGCACATCTGGGTGGCAGAAGAGCTGTCCCAGAGCACAAGACCTTGCAGGGAAGAGTGCCCAGTGCTCCCCTGGGCTCCAGTTTAAGCGCTGCCCAAGAAATCAGCGTTCCCATGGGGGTTTGGGGAACATCTGTGCTGGACCCTCACCTCTCTTGAGGTGTAGACACCACAGATAAGAAGCTGAATGCCCCGTGAGAGAAAAAATTCAGTCTAAAGGGAGTTCTATTCTGCTTACAGACACAGATTGTGTTGGTCAGTCCATGGCCTTTGCCACACCGGCAATTTTCCTGTGCCTCTTACGAGTGATACTCCTCACCCAAGGGGAAATCTCACTCCTTTTTATCTTAAACTCTGAATTATCTTTTTTTTCAGGTTCAGTACCAGCCCACAAAGCCTCCCCTGTGCAGCAGGAATTCCCAACACCCCATTACCTGCTGTCACACAGCCAGGGGTGGTGCAGATGCTGCCCGAGTTGGTGCCATAGTGGGAGCCTGCAGGGAGAGGAGGAAAGCAGATGGAATTACTTGCTTTGGAAGGGAATTCCTCCCAAAATCACTCACCAGAGCCCAATCCCAGTGACAGCTCAGTGGTTTGAGAGCAGGAGAGTGAATGCTGGTGCCTGCCAAAGACATCAGATGAAAACTGTGAAGAAATCTGTGGATTTTTGAGGGAAATTTATTGGCAGCAGCACTACAACAGCCTTGACAGTGAGTTTTATCTCTCCTGGAAGGAGAATAAGACCATAAGACCATCTTTTCTACCTGCTAACTGCCTCCACAGTCTACCAAAAGTGTGGGATCCTTTTTTAGATAATCTATTAAAATGCTCTGAGCATCTTCAAAGTCACTGAGACTGAGAGGTTTAAACGAGGGGCAAAAAACCCAGAACAAACACAGGTATTTATTTACCTGAATTGATTTTCTAGAACAGCCCAAGTTTTCTGCAGAAACACGGGTGCTTCTCTATTTATCTCAATTACTTTTCTAGAGCAACAGCTCAAATTTTCAATAGAAACACAGGTATTTATCTATTTATCTGAATTGTTTTTCTAGAACAACAGCCCAAGTTTTCAGCAGAAACAGAGGGATTTATTTATCTGAATTGATTTTCTAGAACAGCCCAAGTTTTCTGCAGAAACACAGGTATTTCTCTATTTATCTTGATTACTTTTCTAGAACAAAAGCCCAAGTTTTCTGCAGAAACAGAGGGATTTCTCTATTTATTTATCTGAATTACTTTTCTAGAAGAGCAGCCCAAGTTTCCAGCAGAAACACAGGCATTTCTCTATTTATTTATCTCCATTACTTTTCTAGAGCAACACCCCGGGTTTGCAGCAGAAGCACAGATATTTCTCTATTTATCTCCATTACTTTTCTAGAACAGCAGCCCAAGTTTCCAGCACAAACACAGGTATTTTTCTCTTTATTTTCCTCCCTGGTTAAGCCTTGCTGACAGGCAGAGTTACAGTGATAGAGGGGGCTCCTGCTTTGGCATCCATTTCAGTCTGACACAGCAGCACCAGAGAATTGATCAGGCAAGAGGAGCTTTAATGGAGACAAATGGAACGCCCTAAGCTGTGGGACTGCTCCAAATGGAAGAAAATGAGGGAAATGAAGCACTCCAGAGGTGAACTGCTCACCTGAGAGCTGGGACATGCTTCAGACCCTCTGGGGGATTTTATTGTCTTAATTTGGCCTCACAAGGAGCCACTGAGCCCTGTCCTGGCCAGCAGCAGGAGCAGAAAATCAACTTGTGGCATCTCTGGTGGCTGCAGCCTCTGGAGCAGCTCACTTTTGGGGTGATGGTGCTTTTCAAACCCAAGTTGTTGTTCCAGAGCCTCACTGCAGCTCTTTTTAAAGAGAATAAAAGCCAAGTTAACCTTCGGCAGAGCTCTGGAGGACACAGCTTGTGTTTGGTGTCTCCCCATTTCCTGGCCAGCAGCAGGAACAGAAAAATCAACTTGTGGGACCTCTGGGTGGCTTCAGCCCTTTAAGCAGCTCACTTTTGGGGTGATGGTGCTTTTCAAACCCAAATTGCTCTTCCAAAGCTTTACTGCAGCTCCTTTTGAGGAGAACAAAAGCCAAGCCAAGGCTCCTGTGGGACTTGGTGTCTCCCCATTTCCTGGCCAGCAGTAGGAGCAGAAAATCAACTTGTGGCATCTCTGGTGGCTGCAGCCCCATGAGCAGCTCCCCTTTGGGGTGATGGTGCTTTTCATCCCAAATTGTTGTTCCAGAGCTTTTCTGCAGCTCATTTTAAAGAGAATAAAAAAAAACAAGTTAATCTTCTGCAGGGCTCTGGAGGACACAGCTTGTGCTTGGTGTCTCCCCATTTCCTGACCACATCTCTGGTGGCTGCAGCCCCTGGAGCAGCTCACTTTTAGGGTGATGGTGCTTTTCAAACCCAAATTGCTCTTCCAGAGCTTTACTGCAGTTCCTTTTGAGGAGAACAAAAGCCAAGCCAAGGCTCCTGCAGGACTTGGTGTCTCCCCATTTCCTGGCCAGCAGCAGGAACAGAAAAATCAACTTGTGGGACCTCTGGGTGGCTTCAGCCCTTTAAGCAGCTCACTTTTGGGGTGATGGTGCTTTTCATCCCAAATTGTTGTTCCAGAGCTTTTCTGCAGCTCATTTTAAAGAGAATAAAAGCCAAGCCAACCTTCTGCAGGGCTCAGGAGGACACAGCTTGTGCTTGGTGTCTCCCCATTTTCTGACCACATCTTGTGGCATCTCTGGGAGGCTGCAGCCTTTTGAGCAGCCCACTTTTAGGGGGATGGCACTTTTCAAACCCAAATTGCTCTTCCAGAGCTTTACTGCAGCTCATTTTTAAGAGAGTAAAAGCCAAGCCAACCTTCTGCAGGGCTCTGGAGGACACAGCTTGTGCTTGGTGCCTTTGGAGGAGCACAGATGGCTGGGGACGGCACACGCGGTGACAATCAGAGCCACAGTTGTCACCAGGCACTCACTCACGTGGGAGCTTTTACCTCTCAGCACCTTCCCTTTTCTCAGATCTCCTCTGGCACTGCAAATTTTTCAATAGAAACCCAGGTATTTCTCTCTTTATCTGCATTGCCCAAGTTTTCAGCAGAAACACAGAAACACCCTCGGATGAGGTGTTTTTTTTTGGGTCTGAAAAGTTCCTTGGATGTCAAAAATCCCCAAATTGTGTCCAGAACTCTGTAACTGCACTGCTGTGAGAGCTTGAGTGTTTTTGTTGGCTGGGAATAGAGATAAAAATCCCACTCAGCATTAACAGAACTCCAGGAATTATTGCTGTGCCCACAGGCCTATTTCATGCACCACAGTGCTCTTCTGCAAGATATATACAAGCAGAAAAATATTCTCCCTGGAGCACAAAGCCTAAACATGCCTTCAGAAATTAAAAAAAAATAAAAGCGAATGCAAAGCAGGACAGGCAGTGCTTTAATTTTCTAATCTAATTCCTAATTACAAGCGAAACAAAATTATTTTAAGAAGCCTGGGTAGTGTCATTCTGACCAAGGGTGCACCAAGGTGAAGTGAGAAATCTGGATCTGCTCTTAGTGAGCAATCCGGCGTCCCATGCACGTTCCAAAATTAACATTTCAGTGGAATTAGCAATAGAAAGTTCCCAGGATAACACTGGTGGTTGTATCACATGAAGGGTGCTCAGCCACATTGGGTTTTTTTCCTGTTTTGTGGGTTTTTTTACCCTGCTCTGTGGGATTTCTGTGGCACAGCTTTGAGCCAGAGGTGCTTTTCCCATGGAGAAAAGGGATTTGAGCATTGGGAATGGGCTGAAGTGTGACAGCAAAACAAACAAAAAAAGATATTTCTGCTGCAGGAAGAGTCTGAAGAGCTCTTATTGCCTCAGCTCTTGACCCAGGCAGGGCGTGTGGACAGTGCTTTGTGAGGATGGAGCTCCTGCTGCTCATTTCCCACCTGGAATCTCATCTCCCACCTGAATTTTCCTTTCCCACCTGGGATTTTATCTCCCATCCGTAATCTCATTTCCCACCTGGATTTTCCTTTCCCATCTGGAATCTCATTTCCCATTTGGAATCTCCTTTCTCACTTAGAATCGCATTTCCCACCTGGAATTTTCCTTTCCCACCTGGAATTTCATGTCCTACCTGGAATCTCATTTCCCACCTGGAACTTCCTTTCCCACCTGTAATCTCATTTCCCACCTGGAATTTCCTTTCCCACTTGGAATTTTATCTCCTACCTGGAATCTCATTTCCCACCTGGAATTTTCCTTTCCCACCTGGGATTTTATCTCCCATCCGTAATCTCATTTCCCACCTGGATTTTCCTTTCCCATCTGGAATCTCATTTCCCATTTGGAATCTCCTTTCTCACTTAGAATCGCATTTCCCACCTGGAATTTCCTTTCCCACTTGGAGTTTTATCTCCTACCTGGAATCTCATTTCCCACCTGGAATTTTCCTTTCCCACCTGGAATTTTATCTCCCACCTGGAATCTCCTTTCCCACCTGGAATTTCATTTCCCACCTGGAATATCATTTCCCACTTGGAATTTCCTTTCCCACCTGTAATCTCATTTCCCACCTGGAATCTCCTTTCCCACCTGGCATTTCATTTCCCACCTGGAATTTCCTTTCCCACCTGGAATCACTTAAAGCTGGAGGCTGCTCCAGCTGTGGGATGGGATGGGGACAGAGGCACAAAGTGGCTCCAGGGCACAGCTGGACACAGCTGGTGGGGTGTGAGGAGCAGAGGGCAGCAGAACATCAGCCCTGCACTCAGGGCTCAGTCTGGGGAACATTTCCAGGGCAAGTTTAATTGCAAATATGAGCCTGAGAAGCAATATTTAGGTTTTAGACCTGTTTTCTCACAGATAAGCCTTCCTTAAACACATGTAGTGAGCACAGACTCTGCCTCTGGATTTGGATGAGACCAGCACTTGGGCAAATATTATTAATACCTGAATTCTGCATTGTCTGGAGCCAGCAAAGGATGTGGGGCAGATTCCTCAAATCCCTTCTGCATACAGGCAGCAAAACCCTGCCAAGCTCAATGTTTGATGCAGAAACTCCTCCTCCAGGACCTGGCTCTGGGGAATTCCTTTCCTCTCCTCTCCTGAGCTAATAGAATCAACTTTCTGATGAACTTTATGAATACCAAACACTCAGATTTTGCCTGGTGTAGCTGGCAGCAAAAGGAGTGAACAATAACAAGGCTTTTTTCATGAATTATTGCTCAGGATTGTGCAGTGTTTCACTCACAAGTGCTGAAAATGCAGCTCCCTGCAGCAGGGGAGGCAGAGACAGTGTGTTTTGCTGCTGTGTTTTGCTCCAGTTTTGCTGTTCCCACTTTAATTTCACTCCCCAGTGTTTCAACAAAGCTCCCGGTCCAAGAGGCTTTAATGGAAGTGACAAACACGAGGCAGAGCTGCTCCCCAGCATTTGATGCTTCACAGGGTTTTAAAGTGGGACTTTGCACTTGCTGTGCCAGTGGGAAAACTTTGGTTTTACCAAGTGTGCTCTGCAGTTAAAATATTTAGGCAAAACACTTCAAAATAACGTGCCTCAATGTCAGGTTTCTGGCAAGATATTTGCATTCAAGTCACTGAAGCAAATCACACTTAGAGATCCAACTGCCTGATGGAATATTTAAAAAGTCTCCTTTTCCTCAGCAGCAAGGGGCTCTTTTTTTTTTAATTTTTTTTTTAAGCTTTCACATTGTAATAAGTAATTTCCCCTTCAGGGAGATTGTTTTTAGAAGTGTCTTAAAGCAGCTGTTGCTTTAAAAACCCTGGCAATAATGAATCTTGGCTTGTGCTTGGATAAAATGAGGAAATGTCAGTCCTCACACACAGGCACACACCTTCCCTCTAAAACAGCGCATCAGCTTTGTCAAAACAGCTCTGAATCCAACAAATTGCATGGAATTAAATAAAAACATAGACTCTCACAGAGCATAATTCAAAATTTAAGTGAAAGCCAGCACAATCTCTGTGCACAAGCTGGGCAGCAAGGCAGAGAGAGCTCAGTCCCCCACAGAGGCGACCCCATGGTCTCCCATTATTTTTGTTTTCATTTAGCTCTGAGAAAAAACAAAAAAAAAACACACAAAAAAAGAAAGACTTTTTCTGCTGTTTTGCTGTTTGCAGAGGGAAGGGGAAGATTATTCAGATGATTCCCAGGTTCTTACCTCTGGTGCTGGCATAGAGGATCACCAGGGCGACGGCAGCGCAAGTCATGAGGAGCAGCAGGACAGCCAGCCCGATGGCCACAAAGCTCCAGGGCTTCCTCCCAGATTTGGTCGATTTTTCCACAATATCCATTTGACTTTCTGATTTCCCCATTATTGTAACTCTAAATCAGGGAGGGGAAAGGGTTAACAGCACGGCTACATCAGGATAGGGAGAAGAAGAAGAAGAAGAAAAAAAAAAAGCAGGATAAAAACAAAGAGAAAAAGAAAACTTCCAAAGTATTACATGTATTTGTCCATTTGATTGTCCACAGATTTGCCAAGCTCATTCTCCATCTCCCGTGCCTGCGTGTCTGCTCTGGGGGGTGCTGCTGGTGCAGTGTCACAACTTCAGGAGCCTCTTTGGGAAGTCTGGAAAAGTCTCATGACCAGGTTGGGCAACTCCTTTTCTCGCAGGCAGGGAAGGAGGGGGGCAAAGAGCCGCTTCCAAAGTATTCCCTGAATAATCGGAATGATCCCTCCGTGGCGCTGGGCAGCTCCGCACGGTTCTGTCAGCGGCCGGGGACCCTCGCAGGGCTCTGTCACCACTCTGGGTATCCGGGTTGGGATTTTGTCCCCTCTGTCACCACTCAGGGTGTCCGGGCTGGGATTCTGTCCCCTCTGTCACCTCTCAGCGTATCCGGGCTGGGATTCTGTCCCCTCTGTCACCTCTCAGCGTATCCGGGCTGGGACCCTCGCAGGTGCCCGGCAGCGGCTCCGGGAGGCTGCGGCTCTGCCAGGCTGCTCCGAGCCATGCTCAGGCTTGGGAGCTCAGCCCCGAGCCCTTCCCGGCTCCCGGGAGATGCTCCGGGGGAGGGAGGAGGGAGTGGGATGGGCTGGAGGCGCTCCGAGCCGCGGCGGCGGCTCCCGAGATCCGCGGGGCTCTGTTAGCCCGGGATTCGGCCGTCCCCGGGGTTCTGTTAGCCCGGGATTGTGTTAGCCCGGCATTCCCACCCGGGATTGTGTTAGCCCCAGGGATCTGTTAGCCCGGAACCCACCCGGGATTGTGTTAGCCCGGAATCCACCCGGGATTGTGTTAGCCCGGCATTCCCACCCGGGATTGTGTTATTCCCGGGGTTCTGTTAGCCCGGAATCCACCCGGGATTGTGTTAGCCCCGGGTTCTGTTAGCCCGGAATCCACCCGGGATTGTGTTAGCCCGGAATCCACCCGGGATTGTGTTAGCCCCGGGATTCCCATCCGGGATTGTGTTAGCCCCGGGGTTCTGTTAGCCCGGAATCTACCCGGGATTGTGTTAGCCCCGGGTTCTGTTATCCCCGGGTTCTGTTAGCCCGGAATCCCACCCGGCGTTCTGTTATCCCCGGATTTCCACCCGGGATTCTGTTATCCCTGTGATTCTGTTATCCCTGAATGCCACGTGGGGTTCTTTTATCCCTGGATTTCCACCCGGGGTTCTCTTAGCCCGGAATCCCACCCAGGATCCTGTTATCCTCGGAATCCCACCCAGGATCCTGTTATCCTCGGAATGCCACCCGGAATTCTGTTATCCCAGAATGTTACACGGGGTTCTGTTACCCCTTAAATGCCACCTGGGATCCTGTTAGCCCTGGCGTCACCAGGGGTTCTCTTATCCCTGGATTTCCACCCGGGGTTCTGTAATCCCTGTGATTCTGTTATCCCTGAATGCCAACCGGGTTCTGTTGTCCCTGGATTTCCACCTGGGATTCTGTAATCCCTCAATGCCACCCTGGATCCTGTTATCCCGGTGTGCCACCCGGACTTTGTTACCCCTGCAGCCACCCCGTTATTCTGTTACCCCTGAACTCCACCCGGGATTCTGATACCCCTGGAGCCACCCCGTTATTCTGTTACCCCTGAACTCCACCCGGGATTCTGATACCCCTGCAGCCACCCCGTTATTCTGTTATCCCTGAATTCCACCCGGGATTCTGATACCCCTGGAGCCACCCCGTTATTCTGTTACCCCTGAATTCCACCCGGGATTCTGATACCCCTGGAGCCACCCCGTTATTCTGTTATCCCTGAATTCCACCCGGGATTCTGATACCCCTGCAGCCACCCCGTTATTCTGTTACCCCTGAATTCCACCCGGGATTCTGATACCCCTGCAGCCACCCCGTTATTCTGTTATCCCTGAATTCCACCCGGGATTCTGATACCCCTGGAGCCACCCCGTTATTCTGTTACCCCTGAATTCCACCCAGGATTCTGATACCCCTGCAGCCACCCCCGTTTTTAACCCGCTGGAGCTCTCCGGTTTCCCAGAGCGCCGGCGGCTTTGGGGTGGGATGAAGGAGAAGTGTTCATCAAGTGTAAATCAGCAAACAGGATGATTTATGGCTTGTTGCAGGCAATGCACACAATTCCTGCATGGAAATGTGGCCGGGAACGGCTGGGACAGGCGCTAAAAGCGAGGCCAGGGTGGGTTTCCCGTGGGTTTTGTTTTGGGAAAAGGGAGGAGCAGGCTGGGGCTGGGGCTGGGGGTGTTTTCCCCTCACTGCAGGATTCCACACGGCAGAAATGCCAGGTTGTGCCTTTGCACCCCAAGTTCTGTGTGTGAGTTCAGGAGGAGGTGCTGGGGGCAGAGCAGGGGCTCCTTTGAGGCTCTTTGCTTGGACACTCAATGTTCCAAGAATGGGGAACAATAAACACCAATTCCTTCCTTCTCCCAGTCGCCATTCTGCCTCAAAACCCCTGGGAGAACTTCCCTTTCATTTTTTTCTCCCCAAAGTCAGGTTAACTCGGGCTCCTGGCAAGTGTGAAGGCAGCAATTCCGATCCCAGCAGCTGAGGAGGAGAGGGAGAACCCAGGGATGGGAAATGCTCAGGGGCTCCAGCAGCTCCTGGGTGTCCATATGGCAAACAGAGCTGCAGACGGCAGGGGCGCTGCTAAGGACAAATCTATACATTTAATTAGGATTTAAGTGATCTCTTGTTTCTGTTTGGAGAAATTTCTGCCGCTAACTAAGATTGGTTTATGGCAATCTTCCTTGTTGTTGAGTATTTTACTCTTTACAACTAAGCTTGCTCCGAGTAGGATCTACCTGGTTGACATCCATAAAACTGCAACAGGCAGGTGCCTCACAGGATTTAATGTGGCAATTTTTGTAGATTTAATGTAGCTATTTTTGTAGATTTAATGTGGCTATTCTCATAGATTTAATGTGGCATTTTTGTAGATTTAATATCATTAATTTTGTAGATTTAATGTGGTTATTCTCATAGATTTAATGTAGTTTTCTCATAGATTTAATGTGGCATTTTTTTTGCAGATTTAATGTAGTTATTTTTGTAGATTTAATGTAGCTATTCTCAGGGATTTAATGTAGTTTTTATCATTGATGTAATGTATGTATTCTTACACCGTGGCTATAAGACACTATTATTTTGCTCATTTTAGAGGTGGAGAACCAAGATGCCAAGAATCTAAGAGCTTTATTCCTTCTGCTGTGCTAAGTGAAAAAATTAAAAACCCAACCCAACTCAAAAAAACCTCAAGAAACCCCTTATTTTCTGCGTGAGGAGCACCAGCGACTGTAAAGGACTTATTTGCAGAATCATTAATTTTGATTGTCTTGAGCAACTGTGAGTGGTCACTGGAAGGGAGCAATCCATCATCCTGGCAGTGCAGCAAGGTCCCTGTTCTGGTCACTGCTTCGGAGGGGACAGAGCTGCTTTGATTTCTGACAGTCTCACTCTCACCTTGGAGCCTCTGAGGCAAAGGCAGCTCCATGCTGGCAGGTGGAATGGGGTTGCTGTGTTATTTATTTTCCCCCTAGATCTCACATTCAATTAAATTATTCATCATTTAATCGGTGCCTGCAGAAATTCTCATCTGCTGGTCCACCCCACCTTCTATCAGCCCTTCGTTTTACAAAAGAGCTTTTTTAAAAAGCTCAATCCCTTTTTGCAATCCTGGGAAGGTGAACACAGCTCTGGGGGTTTCTTCTTCCAGAGACTGAGGAACTGTGAGGGTTTTCAGTTCTTGGAAAACATCCTCTCTCCCCAAAGCAATGTAGACACAAACCAGATGAAGCAGTGAGGCATTTGCTGTTTGGGTTGGGCCACTTTGAAAGGATTTTTCCCCCTTTTTGCTTACTTTGGAACTTTGCAGAGGAGGTTCTCCCGTTACTGGAACTCGGAAGTGTAAAGAGCTCGCAGTGTGGCAGGGTTACAGCTTGGAAAAAACCCTCAAATCAGGGAATTTTACCCTTGGATCCTGCAGGGATGGGGCTTGAGCAGCCAAGCCTCTTTGTGGGGTGTATTTAGTGGGAACTCAGAGACCCCACATGTGAATATTTACTCCAAAGGTGCTTCCTCAGGCACAAGGCATCCCAAACTGCACAGAACTCCAGAATACAGAGAGGGAGCAGCTCTGGGGTTTTATGCTGTGCTTTTCTTCTTGGGAAAAATTCTCAAGTCTGGAGGGGAATTTAAGGCAGAGATTCCAGCCCTGGACAGCAAATATTTGAGCTGGTGCTTCACCTGTCTGGGAGACAGCACTTGAATATTTTTTTCTTCCTATTTCCCCTGGAGAATCTGGAATAACTACCTGGGATGAGACTCTTCAAGGATATTTTTACCTTGCTCAGAAGTTTGGTTGCTGTGTCATAGTTGCCACAATGTCAAGTTGACCTTCAACTCCTCCTTCTGAAGGAATTGATTCTGAAGATAGAAATTGTCAGAAATTGCATTTTTCCCCCCTCTTCCTGTGTTTGTTTTGTCACCAGTGATGTAAACCTCAAAAACTTTGTGCTTATAAGAACACATGAGAATATATAACCTTAAATGATATACATATGCACCTGATAGTATTATATGAGAATATATTGCCTACTTTAGTTGCCTGCCCAATTTTTGCACAGTTTTTAGTGTTAATATTGATGGGATTGAATGCTCTGGGTCACCTGAACAGATGATCCCATGGTTGCTGCTCCCAGAAATCCAGGGAGTGGATGTGCAGTAGAGCAGTGATTTCCCAGCTGGAGCTCTGGGGCTCTCCTGCAGGAATTAAACAGCTCCACCAAATGTGAAATGTGAAAACAACTCCATGTCCTAAAGCAATCTGAGCCAAGCAGGACGTGGCAGCATCTTTAGTGGGATTTGTCTTAAGAGTTGTTGCCATGGAAACAAGGTCTCCATCTCTATTTGGTACAACCTTATAGATATCTATATAAAAATATATATTTCTATATCCACATCTAGCTGAGATGTGAGGGAAATTCTCTTCCCTCCGGCTGTCAGGCTTTGTAGTTTGCCCTGAATCCTTTGCCTATGCATAAAAAAAAATAAATTATTTGAGGCAGTTCTGTGTCAGTGGAAGTGGAAGTGCAATTCCAGATCTGGAATCACCTGTAGTGTGTGAAGAGCAGGTTAGAAATGATCAGCTCCTCTGTGTGAGGAGCAGCTCCAAAACTCCTCCAAGACTGCTTTGAAATCTCTTTTATTTTTCACCTTTTTGGTTTTAGTACAGTAAAGAACCTAGAGTCTGGAAAGAGAGCTGTTACCTGGTGTCATCTGAGTTTCAATGTTCAGTTTACACAGATACAAAGATCTATTTCTTCTGTGTATATAAATTAATCTAAACAGGAAAACTGACCTGAACCAAGATTTATAATGCATGTGTAAAACGGTCAGTTTAGTAACCAGAACAGTGCCCATTATTCCAGTCAAAATGCCAGCAAATGAGATTATGATCCACTTTTCACTTAAATCCAGAAGGAAAGCTGAAGCTATAGGGTGACATTAAAAGAAAAAAAGCCCAACCCCAGCAGCCTCTCCCTGGTGAATCAGCAGATGCCTGGCTCCAGGACAATGGCTGGATGTAGCCTGTGATTTATTGTGGCAGGGATGCTGCCCCACAGAGGAGAACTCATTGTGCTCAGAAATAATGGGTTTGTCTCTGAGAGCCAGCAGAACCCTGTCATCTGTCAGCCAGCAGAAAAGAAATAAAGCTCAGCATTGAAATCTCTCCTTGGAGCAGGTTGGCTGCCAGCTGTGCGGGGTGGAAATCAGTCCTGGTAGAGGCACAGCTCAAACAGTTTAGAATTGGGAAAACCTCGAAGTTTAGGTGATGTTTCAAAACTCTTCTCTTGCTCTCCCTTTAGAGAGGAGCATCCTTGGAGCACCCCCCAGAATTTAAAATGATCAGAAATCAGTGTGGTTATGCAGGAAAGGTCCAGCAGCTCCTGCCCTGAGTTTCTGGATGCATTCACTGCAGAGACAAGCAGGTAAAAAGGTGAAGGTGCCTTACCTGGCTCTTGTGGAGGAGGTTTTTCAGCTGCAGAGGTGCCTCGAGCAGTTTCTGGGGTGGAACTGGGCTGTTTGTGTTTCCTGGCCGTCAGAAAGAAATGTTTATTCATGTTCCCGGCACTGAGGCTCTCCCCAGGAATGGTCTTTGCAAAGTGCTGTGCCCAAAATCTCCCTCTCTCCCCCTCACTCACACGCAGGTGGCTCCCAGATGCCCAATGAATTAAATGCTCCTGAGACTTCTCCGGGATTTAACCCCCTTCCAACACATCTGAAATCACTTGGTTTGATGTCTAGACTGGAAATTAGGTTGTGTAGCAGGGCTGCCTTTAAGAGGACAAGGTGATTTCCTGGCTTCTCAGCATTTGGAGAATTCTCTTTATTCCAGTAATTAATTCTTAGGAAAGTTCTCGTTTTCCATGAGGTGCTTTACCTTCTTCCCCCAAGAGGTTTTTTCAGGACTTCTGGAATGCAGTGTCTCATTTTCATACGCAATTTCAGTATTGTAATTATTTCAGTATTGCAATTATATTCTTAATGAAAGAAAAAACCTTCAAAATCCCATGCACATGACTGGAAAGGTATAAAGGCATATATTTTTGCCTTGTTTTGCTGTATAGGAAGACAGATTCCCAACAAAATAAATCTCAGATATTTTACCTTAAATTATTTTCAGTTACAGAGCGCATGCAAGTTTCAGCTGTTCCATTAAATGTACGGCCTTTTAAAAATGACAAGGAGATGATTCCTGTTTCCAAGGGACAGGGGCTGGGGACAGGGGCTGGGGACAGGGACAGGGGTTGAGGACAGGGACAGGGGACAGGGACAATGTGCAGCTTTTTGACAATAATAGAAAATGTACAAATAATGTCATCTTCAAAGCACTGTGTACCCGGAACGAAGAGGTACTGACAGGCATCTGAAAGAGAGAATTATCCCCATTTTACAGATGAAAGGGGAGTCCACACAGAGAATCAAAGTCAAGATTAGATTAATAGACATTGATGCAGAGGAGCTATTATGTCTTGTCTGGCATCTGGCAGAACAGAGCAGCAGAGAATTTCACACAGATTGCTCCATTAAATCCCTAATCTCTGTTTGGGCTGAGGAAAGACCTCCAGAGCTGCCACAAAGACACTGCACCATCTTCAAATGAGTTACTTGTGGGGCACTGCTGGAGGTTCACATCCTATCCCAGTAGGAGTTTATTTAACTTCCTGCTGCCCTCAGCTAATTTTCTTTTGAATTAGGTTTCCTTTGAATTTTAAGAGCCTCCCCCCTCCATATCACCTGAAATCTCCTTTACATTTGGTGCTCCCTCAGGGTGATTATTGAGTTGTTCTTTGCATGTGGGAGACGAGGGCCAGAAGGATGTTGGAGTGGGAAAAGTTTAATCTTGATAAAAGAATTATTTTTTTGCCTGTGAGAATAATCAATCACTGGAAGAGCGCTCCCCAGGGGACACGATAAGGTTCCCCTCACTGGAATTTTATAAGATTTCCCAGGCTAGGCAGGGTGCTGGATAATCTTATCTAGGACCCCCTTTCCCACTGAGCTTGGCTCACACGACCTTTTGGTGTCCCTTCCAACCTGGGCTGTTCCATGGCTCTGTGTAAAAGGTTTGGTGCATAGAACTGCTGTAAGTGTGTGCTTAAAAGTTGTGTTGGATCAGCTCCTGGGGCCCAAATCCAGCACCAGTCAGAGGGAATGTTCCCAGTTTACCTGCTCAGAATGGTTTGGATCTTTCCAAATGACACAGTCTATTCTGAACTGTCACTCCTGTGGCATTTTCCTCTACATCTGTGCTTGATGTGTGATTATCCTGCAGTTCATCAGGCAGGTTTATTAGAAGTCTTAATTGGATTGCATTAGCTGGCATTTAAGCCATCCAAGCCATTTGAGAATGCAATCAATTAAAACATCCAAGCCCATTAATGGCGGGGACACAGGGCAATTTCTGTAGATGGCTAATTAATTACCTGTTTACTTCAGGAAGCTGATCAAGAATGGCCAAATGATGCAAGAGAAGAAAAGAAACAACATTGCAAAAAATCCTCTTGGCAAGGCTGCAAAAATTAGCACAAGGCAAGGTATAATTTTTTCCCATTGTTAAAATCTACAGTGGGAGAACAAACCCTACACCGTGACAGGCACTCCGAGGTGTTCCCAATAATTTCAGATTTGAAATTTGTGACTTGCAGAGAACAGATGGAGCACATCACCCGCGCTGGAATGTCTTCTAACAGCACATCTGAGCTTTCTAAGCAATCAAGAAGCTCTCTGAGGTGGTCATTTCAAGTGAGGAAATGCTAATCCCTGTCAGTTTTCCATTTCATCCGCTACTGATCTGGATCTGAGGCTGGGGCTCTGTGGGGACTGCAGGTCCCTCACTCTGGGTTAGCCCAAGGAGGTTTTTGGTGCGGCAGCACCCACCTGGAGATGAGAGCACGAATGAGGGGGATAACAAAATGCAAACCAGGGTGGAATGGAATCATTAACATCCTCCTGCTCCCTCCTACAATCCCCCCCACCGGCTTTACAGCTAAATTTTCTCATTTACTGATGCACTTCAGGAATGAGGCATGCAAACTTATTATGAGCTACTGCTCTTAATTTCTTTTAGAGTCCAGGGGGAAATTCTTATTCTCGTTCATTCTCGGCAACTCCCGACTCTTTGGGGCTGTGTAGGGAACACAGAAACACAGAAATGATCAGGTTGGCTGGTGACACACCTAAACCCCAGCTGCTCTGGCACAGAACATGTCCCCAATGGCTCTCAGGGACACAAGGGAGGCTTGCCAAGGTTTCCAGGAGGTCTTGGCCATGCATGTAGTGCCCAAAGGAGACTTTGGAAGTGAATTAATTGGAAATTATCTGGTTGCACACCTTAGAGGTGAAGGTTCCACACCTGTATTGAGGTGTGGGACCCAGAGGGTCAGTGGCACCAGGCTGTGACTTCAGGGAGGGCCAGGACAGGAGCTCTTTTCTCACTTTCTCACTTTTCTCAATTGCTGGTTTATTAGTGAGGCATTAAACCAGCATCACTGTGATCATGAGTGGTTTCCACTCTGTGCTGACATCTTTGGGACTGGCTCATGTTGTCCAGCCACCCATTTGGGGTGGAAATTTGTTCTCCATCCATTCTCAAACATCCTCAGCTGCTGAGAACTACAACCAGCAATATCAGCAATATCAGCAATATCAGCAATATCAGTTGTGTTTGTTTTCTGCCCTCCTGGCACCTCTGGGAGCCAACAAACCACTGCTCCTGTGCTCAGGGTTGTCTGTACACACCTGTGGGCAGGTGCAGTCTCTGGAAAAGTCATTCCTGATATGGAAAAGTCATTCCTGAAATGCACAGCAGGAGCAGGAGGGGAAGGAGTCTCCTGAATCCCCCAGCTTTGGATTCTGAACAATGACCTGCTTTTCTTAAGGTGCCACTGAGTAATGGCTGAGTGAAGGAGCAGATCCCAGCTCAGATCAGTGTGGCTGAAATCCAAGGGAAGCAGCCAAAGCTCCTTGGGCAGGCTGCAGTGCCAGAGATCATTTCATGTATCACATCAAATTTCTGGTGACAGCAGCTCCTCGGAGCCCTGGCAAATTGGAAACTGCTGGATGCAGCAGCAGCACAATGATAACAGTTAATCTTCTGCAGGGGGATGATGGTGAAAGAAATGGCTTTTAGATTAGCTGTCATTAGAGTGGAACATCTGCCCCTGCAAGCCAAGGGGACTGTCCTCACTTGGGCACAAGGAAGCTCATTAAACTCCTGGGTTTGCATGGCTCTGGGCCAGAGCCACGCTTCCACCAGCTCTGGAGCTGGGAAGGACAATGACCTGGGCTCAAAGGCAGGAAAAAGAATTCCCTGGAGATGTGTCAGCTTCCAGAGCAGCTGCAGAAGTTGGTTCCTGTGTTTAGGTTCCCTCAGTACCTGGGAGCACACAGCAAAGTGAAATAGGACATATTAATGGGAGTGATGGGGTTTAAAAGGAAATGAAACCTTCTGAGATCACAAAAGCTCAAAGTTTAGCTCTGCCTGAACCCTGAGGAAAAGCTTCCAGTGGAATATTTAATTCCAAACACTTTGCCATCATTTCTAAGCTGTTCTTTGCCTGCTGGACTGCAGAGCTCAGAGGTCAGGAAACTTCCCTTGTCTAACTCTGTTTGTGATGCAAATATTCTCACATCTGATTTTCCTTTCACATGCTTAGAAGGAATGTTGAATACTTCAGAGGGGCAGGCCTGGCAGGGTGCTGTTTGTGCAGGAACATTCTCAACCATGATTTCACAGTTTTCTTTCAGCATTCATTACCTGGTGATGATGTGCAACACAGTTATTGAGGGTGCAGAGCATGTTAAAGGAACAAAATTTATGGAGAGCAAGGAAATAGTTGGTAGTGTCTGTACAGAGCTCAGAGCTGAATAAACTACAGATATTTAAGCTGTAATTAATTAATGACTGCAGCTTCAAGCTGGATTACAAACAGGTATCCAGTTTCATCTTTTATTAGGCTGTGTTTTCTTCTTGATTCCATTAATCTTGATTAACAGAAGTATATTTGAATTCTTCACAGCTGCATGACATTTGCAGCAGAATTCCTTGAGGATATGTCCTACAGCACATTGTACAAGCAGCAATAAAGTTCCTTTTCGAAGTATTCACCCTTGGGCTGCTTGCACAGGGTGAGGGAAGGGTCTCAAAGCAGTGTGAAAGAGCCCCACAATCCCCATGAACTGCAGCTTAACATTAAAGAAAGGTAAAGAAATGATCACTGCAGGGTTTTTTTTTGCCAGATTCTTCTATCTGGAAGAAGTAGAACCAGTTTTTGTTGTTGTGGTGTTTTGTTTTGCTTTGTTTCTGTGGGGTATTTTGTGTGGGGTTTGTTTATTTATTTGTTTGGGTTTTTTGTTGTTGGTTTTTTTCTTTTAGAAAGTGGCTTTTATATAATCACAGAATTATGGACTTGTTTGAGTTGGAAGGGACCTTAAAACTCATCTGGTTCCAGCCCTGCCATGGGCAGGGACACCTCTCATTATCCCACATTGCTCCAAGCCCTCTCCTAGAAACTGGCTGGATGAATAAGAACACAACAGAGAATTAAAGGAGAAATCAAAAGCTTGGGCACAGGCAAAGGGCTTTAGTGGGCACAGACAGGGGACAAGGAAAATAAAATAAACCAATGAAAATGCTGATGAGAAGAGCCAGAAGCTGCTGGGAAAAGCAGCCATTCCTCAAGGCCATGAGGAATAGGAGTCACCTGAAAAGGAATTTTTCCTCAGCACAGCTCTCTAGCAGTCTTGCAGGGATGCCTTATTTTTAAAGAAAAAAATGCTTTATTTATTTTTTTTTAAATTCTTTAGGAGCAATAAATGCATTCTGTCCAGGACAATACATTGCTTAAGGAAAAAAAAAAAAACAGGCCAAAATGTCCCAAACTTCTAGACTACTGAAGGGAATATTGCTTTGGGAGACAGGACAAGTGGATTGTCTTCCCAATGCTTTCCATGGTCTGAAAAAAGTGGGATCCTGTTTTTACATAATGGAAAGATTTCCAGAAAAAATTACAAAGCCTTAAACAACCACTTCTCAAAAAACTTCTTGAGACACAGAGAATTTCCTGTCTGTTTGTTACTACTTGAAGGAAAACATGATCATTTTTTTTTCTTTTCCAGCTTGCAAATGGAGCCAACAGTTATTTAAGGATATAATTTCATGCTTGGAAAGAAGCTCTCCCACAGCATCTCGATGCCCATTATGGGGGGAAAAGCCTCATCAGTGTCACTAGGATTAAAACTGAAAGGCAAGAAGCCCAGTCTTACCTGTGCTCTTAGGTCAGAAAAAAGGAGCTTGCAAAGATGAAAAAGTGGAAGGTTCCAGGTTGTATCATTGCTATGGGTTGATCCCATGGCTGCTGAATGAAGCTCCACCCTGGAATGCTGCCTTTGAGACAACAGCACGACAAAAAAGAGAATGCTCCCTCTTCCCTTTCATCCTAATCAAAGCAGCAGAGCACTCCTCAGCGTTGCTTTCATCTTTGTTTTCAGCAGGAGCTTCTGCTTTTCTCCATGGTTGTGTTCCCACACTCCAAAAACATTGGGACAACTCCTTTGGAGCAGCCAAAACAAAGGAAGGAGCTGCTGCTCTGGGCCCCACCTGGGTCCTTTCTGCTTCTGGGCTGAGCTGAGGGCTCCCATCACACAGGTGAACCCCGAGGGATGTCCCAGCAGTGCCCCAAGCCCAACTGAAAGCTGGAAAACAGACACAGGACAGCAGGACAGGCCCTCCTGGGCCGGCCAGGGGCTGATTCTGAGCTGACCAGCAGGGAGGAGGAGGAGGAGGAGGAGGAAGGAAGGAATGCTGCAGTTCTGGCAGCAATCCCACCCTGGATGCTGCCTCCTGCTTGTGCATCACCTCTTCTGGATGAGCTGCAGGGCTGGCTCTGGGGCTTGGACAGCCAGGGCTGTGAGGGATGGGACTCAGCAGCTCTGGCAGACACCAGGGATGATTAATCTATGGAGAGATGATCCTGTTGTCTGCTGGCCAAGGGAGACACCAGGGCGAAGCCTGGAGTGGATATCAGGGCAGGAGTTCCTGGAGTGGATGTTTGATCTTTGTTGAGTCTCACCTTTCTCCTTATCTGTTATTTCACTTTTCTTTGGGGCAGTAGAACAGTTTATCTGTTATTTCACTTTTCTTTGGGGCAGTAGAACAGTTTATCTGTTATTTCACTATTCCTTGGGGCAGTAGAACAGTTTATCTGTTATTTCACTATTCCTTGGGGCACTAGAACAGTTTATCTGTTATTTCACTATTCCTTGGGGCACTAGAACAGTTTATCTGTTATTTCACTATTCCTTGGGGCAGTAGAACAGTTTTATCTGTTATTTCATTGTTTTTAGGGCAGTAGAACAGTTTGTCTGTTATTTCAGTGTCCCCTGGGGCAGTAGAACAGTTTATCTGGGGTTTGTGCATTCCCATCCCTGATACTGGTGCTGATCCTGGCAAATCCACTGCATTCCCACCAGGGCAGATCCTTCAGCCAAGAGTGGGGCAGGAGAAGGGTGCAACACACCCCTTCAAATTCAATTTTAATCCTAGTGACACTGATGAGGCTTTTCCCCCATAATGGGCATCAAGATGCTGTGGGAGAGCTTCTTTCCAAGCATGAAATTATATCCTTAAACAACTGTTGGCTCCATTTGCAAGCTGGAAAAAAAATTGGATCAATTTCCTTCAAGTAGTAACCAACAGAAAGGGCCTTCACAAACACCTTACAGGAGTTACTTTTGACTGATCCTTTTGACTGGCCCATAAAAATAAGGCCAACTAGGAAAAACATGATTATTATTCATGAGCTGCAAGTGATTTGAATGTTTTCCTTCAGTAGGGCTGGAACCCCTGTGTTAGAATTTGTTGTTTAACCAGAAAAAAAGGCCTTTTTCACAATGGGGAGCTTACATAATCCACAATAATTTTAAGGAATCCTGAATGCTGCAATTTGCTTTTTTCCCTCATTGCTCTCTTGGCCAGTTTTGTTTTGCTGCCTTAAAGTTTCTACTCCATGTTCAGTGTCTGTTGCATATTTATCATCTGCTTCTCATCTTTCTTCCTCATCTTTCCTTCATTCTTGCACATATTTATCATCAGCTTCTCATCTTTCTTATCTTCCTCATCTTTCCTTCATTCTTGCAGCCTCCCAGGAAGCAATCAGACTGGAAAATCCCCAAACAGAGAAATCAATGTATGCTACAGCTTGATGCCTCTCTTTTCAGTCTTGCTTTCAGCTTCTGGAGCTCAGAACTTTTATCAATTTTCAGCCCATAGTCTGTGATTTTCCAGGCCTCTTCATAACGCTGCTTTTCAAAGTTATATTGCGCAATTTTGTGAAAAGTTTGGGTTAAAGATTCCCTGCCAGGGCACTCAGTGATGGTGCCCAGGGCCAGGGGCTCATCCAGCTGCAGGGCTTGCATGTAGTGCTGCACTGCTGCCTCCTCCTGAGCCAGGGCCAGCAGCAGGAAGCCCTGGCAGCAGTGGTCCCCAGCCTGTGTCTTTGGGCTGTTAGAGCCGTGCCCTTGGATCACTTTTTCCATGTCTTTCAGAGCTTTTTCATATTTTTTCAGGTGCATCAGGCAGGCGGCTCTGTGCCTCAGGTACCTGGGGTTGGCCCTGCTGGCCAGCACAGCCAGGCTGTGGTAGCCCAGAGCCTGCTGGTGGTCATGGCCTTTCATCAGCACCTTCCCTTCCTGGGCTGCTGCCTGTGGGGACAGAGTAATCCATGTTAGTGAATAAAGGTATCGCCCTGATTTTTGAAGTTCTTCTGAGCTTTCTGATGTTTACATTCTTGTGACGAACTTTCTCGCACACTTTCTGTAAATAACTTCTTGTTTTGCATTCTTTTATGGAAGAAAAGAAATTGGATAGATTGTTAGTTTGTCCAGTGTCATTGGAGAGGTGGCACTGTCATGCTCCAATCACTGTCACTTCTGGAAAACTATAAATCTCACAGTCAAAAAATTAACTTCCCTTTTTGCACCTCGAGAGCAGCAGTGTGTGTGCATGTGTTGTTTCATGTCCTATAGTGACATAAATGGGAAAAATTAGGGAGAAAGAAAGATCTAGTCTAGATTGGTCATACACACAGACACTAAGAAAAGTTAGTTGTTTTATCAAATATTGGAATTGCATCTAGCTGGAGAAATAACAATTTTTGCATACAGATAAGAGTTCAGCTGCTCCCTGCATGTGGCCTTGGAGGAGCATTTTTGTCAGCAGCCTCATTGCAGGTGACCTGGAAAGGCAGGAAAATCCTTGGAGTGCATTCCAGGGGAACTGGAGTCCAACTTGTCATTAAAAGTTTGATTTTGGCTTCCAGACTGAAATAATTCAGGTCCCACCTGGAAAGGGCCATGAGTGGATCCCTGGATTGTGTCTCTGTGTCCCTTTTTTCCATCTATTCAGTCTTATGATATGACCAAGGCAAATCTTATGATATGACCAAGATATAAAACTCTTGGCTCACTGGGCAAGTTATCTCAGGAGCTTCTGAAATCCTTTGTTTCTGCACAGAATTTCTTCTGAATTTGTTTAAATTCCTTAGGAATGATGAACAAAAATGATGCCTGGACCAACATCCCCGGGTTCTGTCCCACAAACGCAAAAGCTAAAAATGAAATTTTTGTCTCTACTGGAGCTTACCTAAGATGTAGGAAAAAGAAAAAGCCAACTGGTGGCTTTGCTAATTGTTAATCTTGAGTGCAATTTGAACTCTCTGCCCACATCTGAAGGGAAAACAACAACAAGAAAATAGAGAAGGCTGAAAGAGCCACATAATTTTTAGGTTCATGGAGGTCAATGAAGAAAAGTCCATTAGAAGTATTTGCCTCAAATGGATTTCTCATTATTCCCCTTTATTGGTAATAAATAAAGCTTTTAACTGCAGCAGAGTGAATATTCAGGTTATAAACAAGCTGCCATCAGCAGCTGAGGGCTTACAAAAGGCTGGGCCAAACAAGCTGAGGCTCAAACAAAGGATAAATATTTCCATGCTCCTCATTTCAGGGGGTAGCTCCTGCTCGTGGATGCAGAAATCCAGCTAGCCCAGCCACTGTTTTAGTATCCACACCTGACAGCCAGGTCAGGTCCTCCAGTTTCTTTGTGTGCCCCTTTTATTTTGGCTGAGCGAGGTTAGGATTGATTTCTGTCTGCCAGGACTGAGAACAGGTTCTGCAGGAAAGGGATCAACACTGCAGGGCAAGACCCAGCACCTCATCTGAGAGCAGTGGCATGAAATAATTTAGCCTCTCCTCATGGTTTAGGAGGAATTCTACCCCAGTTATTTCATTATAATGCACATAATATATATTTTGCTATTTATATATAGATATATATACAAAAATAGCAATAGATATATATATAGCAATATATATCTCTATATAATATATATTGCTAAATAAATAATAGATAAATATAAAATACATAAAAATATATAAAATCTATGTCTATTGCTATTTTTCTTGACCTAATCATATTTATTAAAGAGTCTCTCAGCTTCCACACAGAGAAATAGCAATAAGACTTCTCCCCACATAGTGTCAACCCCTGGCTTTAACAATTCTGGCCATAAATTTTCAGGCAACCTGTCCAAACCCATCTCAGCTGTCCCGTGTACATTTAAAGAGCAGCACAATTGCTTTGTCCTTTGAAATGTTTTTAAGACAACTCCTCGGTGTCCCCTCAGTGGCAGGAATTTAACAAGGGATCAAGGTGGAATTGCAGCTGCCTGAAGAGCATCTTGGCAAGAGAAGGTGTTTTTTTTCCCCCCCTAGAAATTCCAGAGTTCTGGATCACATTGTTCCAAGGAACTCAGTGCAGTTCCTCAAAACAGATTGTGTTTGTGTAGTTAAATTGTCATTTTCAGCCTCTAAGGTGCCTTTGTTGTCTCAGAGGCAGAAGAAAACACAATGGTTGTTATTGTGCTGAATGCTGAATCTGATGCTGGAGGTTTCAGTGCTCTAACCTGGGGCATTTGGGGTTATTGCACCACAATATTGCATTTATTCACTGAGCAATATCGCAATGTTGCATTTCTTCACATTTCTCTGAGAGTCCCCACATCAAGCCACATCAAGATTCTGCCTTTCCTGCCACACTCGGAGGAACAATCCCATCTGAAAATCAAGGATTCCCTTTTACCCTTGCTGATGGAGCAAGGTTGGGCAACTGGATTCTGGATTCTCTGTTGGCTCTGCCTGATTTAAGGGACCTGAGCTGGGATGTTTTTGGTGTGTAACAGGGGAGGATTAACCAGCAGCTTGCACATTGTCTCCCAACAGAGATAAAGATGAAAACCAGGCTCAGGGACAGAAGGGAAGGGAAGCCAGAAGGGGATGGCACAGCTGAGTTCAGCTGCTCCCTGCACATGGCCTTGGAGGAGAATTTTTGTCAGCAGCCTCATTGCAGGTGACCTGGAAGGGCAGAAAAATCCTTGGAGTGCATTCCAGGGAACTGGAGTCCAACTTGTCACTAAAAGTTTGATTTTGGCTTCTAGATGGAAATAATTCAGGTGCCACCTGGAAAAGGCCATGAGTAGATCCCTGGATTCCTGGATTGTGTCTCTGTGTCCCTTTTTTCCATCTATTTACCTCACTGGGTGTAAAGGACTGAACAAACACATACTTTTGTGGCATTTTTGGTTCCAGTCCCTAGGGACCAATCTTACGACATGACCAAGGCTTAATTCCTTAGAAAGAAAAAGAGTGAGGAGTTTACTGGGCACGGAATTATGGCCAAGGGTCATTCCCTGAGCAGTAAATGCCAGCAGATGGAATGATAAACTCTGAGCTTTGGCAGAGGGTTGGGTGTTTCCAGGAGAGTTTGGAGCAAGTTTTTCCTTCTCCACCCGCACGTGCCATGAAGGCCATGTGGAATGGCAACTTCACCTCATTCTGGCACAGACCATGCAGTTTTGGAGGCCCTTTTTGCAGGAATGTGGATCCACAGCAGCTGCAGCCCCAAGGATCTGTGTGAGGGGTTGGGAATCAGTCATGCATTTACCCCTGACTTAGGAAAGCCAAGGGTTGAAGCCGCACGAGCAGCAAAGCAAACTCCCTTCCTCTGACCTTTTGCAGCTTAATAAATCTTTCAGATTCCTGTTCCCATGGGGCTCTCCCAGTTGTTTACAAATTTCTCAGCATGGGACCCCTTTCGCTATAAATAATGGGAGAATTTGATGGCTTTGTTTTCCATGAAATAAGAAAGAGTACATCAAGGAGCTCTCTCCTTCCTCCACCCTTTCCTATTCAGCTTATGGAGAACTATTTTTAGCTCTTCGGACCTGGCTCCAGGATAATGATGACACGTTTTTAAAATGCCTGTAATTCCAAATTCTCAAAAAAAACCCCAATGTGGCAGAAATGCTTTTGTGCTGGAGTGCTGAGACTGAGTGTGAACTCTGAACTCTTCTTTTCCTACCTGGGAACTTAAGGAACAGAGCAAACTCCCTCTCCCAGCAAACCCTGGCAAAGTCAGGCCATCATTGGGAATTTTAGCATTAATTCTGTCTGTAAGCTTTTAAAACTTTGCTTTTACTAAGATCTTCCTTTCACAAACCAGAATAACCTGACAGGCAAAAGGAAGTGCTGCTGGGAAATCCTTTGAGACACTGGGCAGGTGGATGAAACAATTCCTTCCACACCCCAGAGAGCACACACTCATCCCCTGGTCACAAAATACACGTAAAAACCCCCAGGTGCTTGAGTTCAAACATTTAAAAGCATGAGATGAAAGGGAGCAATGTTTTCTTTTTAAACTCCCAACCCTGGCATTGGGCTCCAGTTTGGAAATCAGCCTGGTCACACCTCTTGTCTCAATCTCTCATGATAAATAAGCCACAGTGAGAGGTTTTATTTCAGACACAGCTGCCAAAAAGAGACAGAAATAAGTTTCTCTCCCATTTTAAAGGCTTCACTCACCTGTGGCACCAGTGGGTTCTCACTTGTCAGTGCAGTATAAGCGATACAAATGTAAGTTTGATTTTTTCTTTTCATTTTTCTTTTCTTCCTGACAGCAAAGAACATCCCTCCTGTGCTGCCTCAGAAGGGAAGCAGCATGGATGGACTGGGCTGTGAGACCCCCACAGAAGGAGTGATGTGGCAGCAGGGGAAATTCAGCTGTAAAATGTGTCTTCGTTTACAGACATCTCCTTAGGGCCTCCCTAGTCACACTCTCAATTGTTCCTTTATCAACTTTCTAAAGTGGAAGATTGCAAATTGCCTCTGAAATCTTCCAACTCTTCCCCCTAAGACTGAACTTTTTACATTATTTAGAAGAGAGGGGGGCTCTTTTATCTGTAATGGATCATGTCTGGGGACTGGTAAATTAATACTTGTTTACTTATATCCTCCTGCTGTTCTGTTCAAATACATTCCAAGGGCTCCTCTTGCTGCATTAAGGATATCAGCATGTTGTTTGTTTTATAACCTGGGAGAGAGCATAACAATATAGCTTCTCACCAGGGTGCACACCAGCAACAAATTGAATAAAAGGAAGCAAACTGATTCTCAGAACCCAGAGCTTCTGGGTAATCAGAATTGCAGATGCTTGGCTGAGTGTTAAAACTCTTCACCATCAATCTGGCCTTCCTCTTGTCTTATTATTGGAGGTACTTTCTGGGTGTACTTTGGGGGAGAAACATGAAAAAATGATGAATAATAAATACTTGGGGGGGGGGGGGGACCAGAGCTTTGTGGCATTGTTGTGTCAGTTTTAGCTAAGAAAACCAGCCTCAAAACCTTTAATTTTGTAAAAATGAGATCATATTAGACATCCTCAATGTTGCACAAAAGAAGGACGGAAGCATTTGGTGTCACTGAATTGAAATATTCAGCTCTTTTCACCAAGAAAATGAACAAAATATTAATCTCCCTTCACCAGGAGCCATCCATGAGCCCCATGTGTCCCCCAGAGTACAACAATTAGCAATGACCTGTTAAATCCCTACCTGCTGCCCTCACACCCCCTGCATTTCAGTGTGGGCATCACCAGCTCTTGTGCCAGGGAGACCAAAAAGGAATCCTAATTTCTCAGATGTGGCAATGATGGATTATTAGAGACTGATCAAGGTCACTGCAGTGGAAGAAGTTTGGCTCCAACTCCCTGATCTGGCTGGAGGAAAAGCCAATTTGTGCCCTGTCCATCTGCTGAAACTCTCCCCTCACACTTCTCAAGGCAGGGAGAAATCCCTGCAAAATCCCAGTTTTGCTTCCCAATTTCTTTCCCCACTGAATCCACAGATGTGGGACCAAAATAAAAAGGCTGTACCTGAGCAAGATGCTGCTGTTTCTTGGTGTCTACAAAGTTCAGGAGAAAGGCCAAGTCCTTCTCATCTCTCCTGGCCAGGACACTGAGCGGGGCAGCTGCTCCTGCCACGTTCCTGCTCTGCAGCTGCAGCACAGCCAAGCGAGCCCTGGCTGTGTCCTCAGCAGGACAGTGGCCAAAGGCTTCCTGCAGGTGCTTGAGGGCCTCTTGGTGCCTTCCTGTTGGGGAACAGCAGCACAAGCTCCATAACCCATCCCATGGGGAGAAAGGTACCGAGAAACCACAGCAAGGCAGGGTTCAGGCAGCCAGTCCACTTCTAAAGGTGTTAATTATGTCATACCCTGTTAGAATTCAGGGCAACCCAAGATACCTGTGGTTTTGATTATGACCCATGGAGCAAGTTACCAACCTTATATGAGGACCTGCAAACCACAAAATTATAAGTAGAATAATGATCCGTTTGTCACGGGGTGAAAAATAGATTTTTGGGGTTTTTGGAATGGGGGTTCAGGGGGCAAGATGGAGGGACCTGGGTGTGTCCAGCCTTTCTCCTTCTTCTTCTTGGCCTCCATCTTCTGCTGTGATGGTGGCACTTTTAGGTTGGTTTAGAGTAGAAGCTCACTGTCTGACATAGGTGATGGGTATTGGGAAGCAATTGTAAATATTGTACACATAGTTTTTAGTATAAAAAGATAACACCAGTGTGCCTCTGTCTGTCCTGCTGAACGGACCTTGGCAGGACAGGAGAAAGAATTTTATAGATAAGAAACAATAAATAACCTTCAGACGGAGAAATGAAGAGTTCTGACTCCTTCTTTGACTGCCAGGCTGGGAAAAGAGACTTTCTAACACATCTCGGGGTCACTTTGACCAGTTTAAATCCCAAGAATACCCTGTCCCAAAATGTTTTCAAACTTCTCTTGAGAAGCACCATCCAGCACCATCCAGCATTGTCCAGCATTATCCACCATCATCCAGCACCATCCAGCATTATTCAGCACCATCCAGAACCATCCAGCAACACCCCTGACATTTAATATTCACTTCTATCCATTTTTCTGCTCCCTCACCAGGCCTGACCAGCTGTGCTGAAGGACTGGAACTCACCATTTGCCATCAGAACATCAGTGTAGAAGATGTGATGTTGCGCAGCCCTGCAGATTTTGGTCAGTGCTTTTGCCATCGTGAGAAGGTCCCTGAGGGTTTCTTCTCCTGGGACATCTTTGGTGGCCATGAGCTCGCTGAGAGTGGCCCTGCCATGCTGGAGGAGCCACCCAGTGACCAAGCCTTGGGCTTCAGGCTTCAAGGACAGGATTGCTGGGATCACTGCTCCTGCCTCCACCCTCAGTGCTGAGATCAGATCTTGCACTGCCTCCTGTGGAAAAACAGCACCAAGGAAAGAAATGGAAGCAATAATTAAGTATTGATCGTTTGTTCTTTTAGCTGCTTTCTGTTCTCTGCTGAACCATGGAAAAACTTTGCTCTTCCCTGTCCTTGTGCTGCAACTTTTCCATTTGCAAAGCTGATAGGAGGTCATAAAGGCAGGTTTGAATGAGTGTTTGCAAAGCGCTTTAAACTCCTTAGGTTATCATAGAAAATCATGACCAAGGTTTAGCCCTCCTCTCCCTAGGCTTGGGATAGAAAATCAGTAAAGCCAGATGAGCTGTTCATACACCCAGCCAAAGCCAGAGCCTTTCACTGCCCAAATTCTGTGAGAAACTCCTGATTCCAGTGATTCCACAACAAATTCTGTGATGCTTTACATTCATGTTGTTCAGAAAAACCAGCAAAGCCCCACATGGACAGTACCTTCTGCTGCCTCAGAGCGAGGTGAACAAACCCCCGGCCACTCAGAGCTTGCACATTCCTGGGATCCTCCTTCAGGACAGCATTAAAATCAAAAATTGCAGTTTTCATCTGCCCAAGGCGCCCATAGCATCGTGCCCTGGTGAGGAGGCAATCCTCAGCATAACCACCTGGAGGACAGGGATGCAGCCATGGTTACTGCAAGGATAGCCACAGGAAGCTCCAAAAAAGCTCCACTTGGCCTGAGGATACCTCAGGATGAAGTACAATGAGAGTTTGTTTAAGTGGATGTTTCCTTTATTTTTGTTGCAAGTGAAATTCCTGCCACGTGTTGAAAGGAAAGAAGAATCTGTGTCAGGTTGGAGTGGGAGCAGCAGGAATGAGAGGAGAAAGCCCCAAGAGGGAGATCTGTGACTATTGAGAGTGGAGGCACGAAGCCATTTGGCTGTTTTAATAAAGTGGGGTCAGAATCACAGAATAGTTTGGGTTGGAAGGGACCTTAAAGAGTCCCCAGCCCCCTCCCACGGGCAGGGAAGGTACACATTGTTTTGGATAAATGAGTTATCCAGATGGGACTGACTAATTCCCTGCCAGAATTAATATGCACTGGGATTTGTGATACTGAGCTGCTTTTTTTTTTTCCTTTTTTCCCCTCTGCTTTCACACAAGTGCTGCCCAAATAAACACATAGAGTTGTTAGAGAAAATCCTGGTCCCTCCATTCCCTGCCTGCAGAGCATTTCTCTGCCTGCCATCCACATATCCCTTCCTTCCAAGGCAATTTCGATAAGGATCTTAACATGCCCAGGGTTGCAGTCAATAACTGTGGCATCCAATATTGGATGATAAATCATCAGTGCCACTGGAAATATGTTTTCATAGGGAGGTCAGCAAATGCAGCTGCCTGCAGGGATCAGCCAGCAGACAGGCTCCAAGCAATTCCTCTGCAGTAATGAGGCTTTTTCTCCCTCCTGGTTTGCTCCAAAACTTCTGCACCAAAGGTTATTATCACTCTGGAGCTCTACCAGTTGGCTTCTCTAAAGACAATATCTATTTCTTAACAAGCATCTGTTCTAGCAGGTGGGGAGCTGATAAGCTGGAATGCACGGGCTGTGAAATGGAACCATCTCCAAGCAATTAACAGGGTTTTTATTCCATTTCCACCAGCCAGTCTCTCTTCTTCTCACTGCTGCTGTCATAACATTTGCTCAGAGTGAAAGGCAGATTTCCATACAAACATGGTTTTACTTGGAACACGCCAGAAGAATTTCCATGTCAGGCTGGTCTCTCTCCTGAGGGAAAGCTGGGATAGTGAAATGTGTGAGGGGCTGCATTCACTTCTTTGCACTGGGTGAAGAAGAGGGGTGATGTCCCTGTAGGACTGAGCTGAACCCATTTCAAAGAATTTAAAATTCTTCGAAATTTAACATTTAAAATTTTTGAAATGTAACATTTTGGAAATTTAAAATTTAAAATTCATGGCCCAGGTGAACGTGCTGCGTCAGCCCTCACCGGGGAGGTGACAGAGGACATCTGGACATCCTGTCCCACCCACTTGATTTCCCTTAGGAGCAAATCCTCGTGGGCATCCTGGTGTCCTACCTGCAGCAAGGATGGCAAAGGACAGGTGGGCAATGGCCTCTTTGATGGCAGCAGCCTCCTGTTTGCCCTTCAGGATGGCCAGGGCTCGCCAGCGGCAGTGGCTCTGCAGCAGCTTTCTGTCCTCGTCCTGGAAAATGTCAAGAACTGGCAGGAGGCAGGAGGAGTCTCCAATTCTGATCAGTCTCCTCAGCAGCTTAAGGATGGGAGAGGAAAAGGCAGCAGAGAAAGTTGAATGGGATGTGAGGTTGTGTGTAAGAGATTTGTGTCCTTCCCCAGCTTCCCCACCTCTCCCTGGGGCTTCAGCCAGCCCAGGATCGCAAATCTCCCTGATTTACCTCCTCAGCTGGCCCTGCTGTGAATGCAGGTTGGAGAAAACAGGGATTCTTATCTTTCCTCACCACCACTGCAGCTGTGGAAATAATTCTGGGCAAATACCTGGTGCTGCCTGCTTTGTTTTGGGCAGCATCCACATTGGCAGTGGAGTGTTTTTATAAATACAGGATGACTGCCCAAAAAAGAGAATGTTCCTGTGGAACACAAGGATTCCAGTGACCCTTTTGACTGCAAAATCAAAACCACCAGATTAATGGAAAATTAGGGAAGTGCTGTAAATTATTTTACTTTAATTATTGGTAATCTGGGAAAAGCACCCACAAAGTACTGTCCTCCTGGAAAAGAATCCTGTCTAACCTTTGGTATCTTTGCCTCAACAAGCACTTTTTAAACATAATTTCCAATGAAAATGAATCAAAAGATGGTTTTTACAGTGCTCAGCAGAGACTGAATATTCAAATCTGAGCCAGAGAAGTCTGGACAAGAACAAAGTTATCCTGATGTACCAGACACATCCCTTGAACTCATAAATTTCTCTATTTTATTGATAGATAAAAGTAATTGGCATCTGACAGGCAGGTGAGATAAAATATTTTGAAGAGAAATTTTCAGATGTTCCATGCAGAACTTGCAGCAGAAGCTGCAAATGGAAATCCAACTTCCAAGGGGAGCGCTCTAATAAAGCCACACCCTTCATTAGCAGCCATCCTAAAAGCAGCAAACTTTATTTTTCTTAGGGAGCAGTGAAGTGCTGACAATAAAATCTTTCTCTTTATGGGTTAGCAGAATTTATATGGCATTTTAAAAAGAATACAATAGTTCCCTCTGATGGCAGAGCCTGGGAATTCAGCTTTGTGATCCTGGCTAGGAGAACCAACCTTGCTGGAATGGCTTGCAGGGTTTCCAGCACAATTTATCAGCACTGGAGAAAGAAAACTGCAGACTGATATTGGAGTTTCTGCCTTTGTGTCTTTCCTCTCCAATGCTTTGTTGGGATAACTGGGGAGGTGGCACTTGTGCCTTCTTTTCTCTAAGGGAACATTCCCAATCCCATAATGCTGTCCCCAGGGACAGGATGCCCTGCCTGGTTAAAGTGCTGAGAAATGCCATTAAAAAGCACGTGAGGAATGAGCTGGATTTAACTTGAAGTCCTTGTGTGGCCTTTTTGGACACAAATTCCTGTGTTTCTATGATTTTATGGCAATATCAGCCCTGTATTTACACCTTTAAGTTCTGCTAGAGGTTCTGCACGTGGGCTCCAAGTTTCACTGTGTCACAGCTCTCCCTGCTGCTATTCAGGGAGCTCCTAACAGCAAAGTTTAGTTTTAAAGGGGAAATGCACCCAAACCACTGAACACAGGGATTAATCTATAATTTCACTGTGGTATGGGAAAAAAATCTGACAAATCAGCTGTTGAGGAGGGAATGACCCTGAGGATGAGGCTTTCCAGGTGCTCCTTACCTGGTTGCCATCGTACACAGAGCCTCTCTTGAGCTGCAGCAGGGCCAGCCTGGCCAGCACAGGAGCCCTCTGGGGGTTTCTGGAGAGGGCCAGTGACAGCATCTCGTGGGCTTCTTCCCCACGGCCCATCTGGTACAGGGCATCAGCACACAGGATCCGGGATGCCTCATCAGAGCTGTCCAGCTCCACCAAGAGAGAAGCCAGCTGGAAAACCCCAGGGGCATCTCTGGAGGGGGGGAAAATAAAGCCAACAAAACAAAACACCTTCAAGGTTAGGGGTGTGCACAGCCCTGTTTGCTTTTTCTGAAAGGAAACTGAGCTGCCTCCTGGGTACCTCTTCTTCTGGAGCATCATCTGTCCTTCCTCCTGGAGGACCTTCAGCAGCAATCCCCTCTGGTTCCATGGCACGTAGGACTTGATGGTGAAGATGGTTTCATCCAGCTTTAACTGGCAAGCTGTGATATAATCCAGGGCTGTCAAGTAATTGCTGCCACCAGAAATGCGGATCAGCCCGCGCCCACACAGGGCTTTGATGCAGCTGCTGGGATGGGGGGACTCGTGCTCAATGACCCTCTGGAAGTCCTGCAGGGCTCCCTGGTGGTCCTGGGCATGGAGGGAGCAGAAGCCTCGCAGTGCCAGCAGGGTGTTGTGGTAAGTGCTCTGCTCTGCTGCCAGCAGCTGCTCACACATGTCCAGGGCAGCCCTGGGGTGTCCCTGCAGGAGGTGACAGTCTGCCAGCCGGACACTGAGCTCCCGGCTGGACCCCGGGCAGATGTGCAGGAGCAGCTGGATTGTCTGGATGACAGGAGGGAGCAGCTCAGTGCCACAGGTGCCCCTGAGCTCAGCCCGAGCACGCACAGCCTCCCTGTAGGCTGCAAACCTCCCCTCCAGGGCAGCTCTGGCCTGCTCCTCGATCTTCTCAGCATCACAGGGTGAGAAAAGCTCTTCAAAGCGCTTCATTGCCCGGGCAGGGTCTGCTGCAAAGGCTGCTGCTAAATCCTGCATCATTTCCTGCGTGCATCCTCCCAGGAAGAAATACCCAGCAGCTCGTTCCAGGAGCAGAGCCAGAACGTCCTCACCTCTGAGATTCTCAGCTGAGGATCCCTGAAGGGCCTTGGTGCAAACAGCCACGCACTCCTGAAACTCTCCTGTTTTTCGCAGGTGGGCTGCCCGTGCCCTGCACACCCAGGCGTGCCCTGTTGCCACCACAGCCAGGAACCTGTAGCACTCACCCAGCCACTGTTCCGAGGATTTGCAGCTTGGGCTTTCCTCCTGGCACGTGGAGAGATGATCAGAAAAAGCCTGGACGACTTGAGGCAGGTGCTCCCTTTGCCTGCTGCACACGTAGGCTGCTGCCTCAGTTTGGTGCAGCACAAAGGCTTGGACGTAATCCACGATTCCCTTCCCAACCTGTGTCCCTGAGAGCACCTGTGCCAGCGCCCTCAGCAGCAGCAGCTCCATGGAACCCCTTGGGTTGCCCTCCAGCAGGAGATTGCATTTCTTCACCACCTCCTCCGAGCACCCTCGCCTCAGCAGGGCCTCCAGCTCGTACACTGAGGCCACCACGTTGTTGGGGATGAGGGTGGAGAGGAAAATCGCAGCTATTCCCACGCTGAGGGACACCACGGCCAAGTTCCTGCTCTGGATTTTGGGGATCTGAGCCTTGCCTTGGCACCAGGCCTCCAAGGTGGCCACCACTTGCTCCCAGAGCCCGTGGGCCATGGAGTTCACTCTCTGCACTGCTGTGGGGGCACAGCAGCTGAAGGCGGCCAGGTAAAAAGCTGTGGCTGCTGGAAATTCCTGCAGGGAGAGGCGCTCGTCCCCTTCCCCACAGAGCAGGGCGGCGAGCTCCTCAGGAGACATGTCCTGGGCTTCGGCCTTCACTGAGCGGCGTCAAGGGCCGGACATGGCCGGGGCCTGGAAAACAGAAATGAGGGGCTCTGGAGCAGAAAATCAGAAATGAGGGGCTGTGGAACAGGGTTTGAGCCGGAAATCAGAAATGAGAGGCTGTGGAACAGGGTTTGAGCAGGAAATCAGCCATGAGGGGCTGTGGAGAAGAATTTTGGTAGAAAGTCAGCCATGAGGGGCTGTGGAGTCAGAAAATCAGCAGTGAAGGGCTGTGGAGTGGGGTTTGAGCAGAAAATCAGAAATGAGGGGCTGTGGAACAGGGTTTGAGCAGGAAATCAGAAATGAGAGGCTGTGGAACAGGGTTTGAGCAGGAAATCAGCCATGAAGCAGAATTTCGGTAGAAAGTCAGCCATGAGGGGCTGTGGAGTCAGAAAATCAACAGTGAAGGGCTGTGGAGCGGGGTTTGAGCAGAAAATCAGAAATGAGGGGCTGTGGAGCAGGATTTGAGCAGAAAATCAGCAGAAAATCATCAGTGAGGGGCTGTGGAGCAGGGTTTGAGCAGAAAATCAGAAATGAGGGGCTGTGGAGCAGGGTTTTATCCTAAAATCAGAAACGAGGGGCTATGGAGCAGGGTTTGAGCAGGAAATCAGCCATGAGGAACTGGGTTTGAGCAGAAAATCAGCAGAAAATCATCAGTGAGGGGCTCTGGAGCAGGGATTTAGCAAAAATTCAGCCATGGGGGGCTGTGGAGCAGGGTTTTGGCAGAAAATCAGAAATTAGTAGCTCTGGAGTGGGATTTGGGCAGAAAATCAGCAATGAGGGGCTGTGGAGCTGAATTTTGGCAGAAAATCATCAGTGAGGGGCTGTGGAGCATGGTTTTATCCAAAAATCAGAAATGAGGGGCTGTGAAGTAGAATTTGAGCAGAAAATCAGCAGCGAGGGACTGTGGAGCAAAATTTTAGCAGGAAATCAGCAATGAGGGGCTGTGGAGCTGGGTTTTAGCAGAAAATCAGTAATGAGGGGCTGAGGAGTAGAATTTTAGCAGAAAATCAGCAGTGAAGGGCTATGGAGCAGAGGTTTGATAGAAAATCAGTAATGAGGGGCTGTGGAGCAGAGTTTCAATAGAAAATAATCAATGAGGGGCTGTGAAGCAGAGTTTTTAGCAGAAAAACAGCAACGAGGTGCTGCGGAGCTGAGTTTTGACAGAAAAGCATCAGTGAGGGGCTGTGGAGCACAGGTTTGAGAGAAAATCAGCAATGGGGGACCATGGAGCAGAATTTTAGCAGAAAATCAGCCATGAGGGGCTCTGGAACACAAGTTTTTCCGTTTGCAGGGAGCAGCTTTTCAAATGCCAGATGCCAGCAAGCCCAGGCGCTGTGAAAAGCCAGGGTTTGATCACTGACAGGTTTTTGGAGGAGTAAAGCCACGAGGAGAAACATCACAGAGGTCACAGAGGTTGGAAAGCACCCACCCCCCTTGGTCAGCGTTCCCTGCCCGTGGAATGAGGCTGGGACAACCATTCGATGAATTTTTAATCATCAATGTCGCCGCTGGCAGGGACAAGGAGGAGACAGAGCCACACCTTGATGCTTCACCCACCCCTTACCTTTTCTCTTGGCCTGGAGGAAGGAGGATAAAATCGGGTTTTTTTCCACCCAGCGGACAGGACGAGGCTCCTGCCCCTCATCCCGCACACCTGAGCGTGTCCCTGCAGATACCTGAGAGGGGACGAGCCCGGGGCTGGGACGGGAGGGATGGAGGAAAGGAAGGAGGAGAGGAGGGAGGGAGAACAGGGCAGGAGCAGGCGCTGTGTTGCCTGGAGACCGCAAACACTGCCCGGTCCCCGTGTCCTGCGGGGCGGGGACGGGCACGGGAACCCTGCCTGAGCTTCTCCCTCCTTATCCCGAGGGACCGGGAGGGATGCTCCGGGCATGGCCAGGGCACGATCCCCCTCATCTGACAGAAATGATACCCCTCACCTCGGGGAAAGAATCTCCACTGCTTTGGGGAAAGGATACCACTCACCTCAGGGGAAGGATTCCACTCACCTGGGGGAAAGCATCCTCCTCACCTTGGGGAAAAGATCCTCCCCACCTTGGGGAAAGGATCTCCATCTCTTTGGGGAAAAGATCCCCATCACTTTTGGGAAAGGATCCTCCTCACTTTGGGGAAAAGATTCCCCTCACCTTGGGGATAGGATCCCCATCACTTTGGGGAAAGGATCCTCCTCACTTTGGGGAAAAGATCCCCATCACCTTGGGGATAGGATCCCCATCACTTTGGGGAAAGGATCCTCCTCACCTTGGGGAAAAGATCCCCATCACCTGGGGAAAGAATCCCCATCACTTTGGGTAAAGGACCCCCATCACTTTGGGGAAAAGATTCCCCTCACCTTGGGGATAGGATCCCCATTACCTTGGGGAAAAGATCCCCATCTCCTGGGGAAAGAATCCCCATCACTTTGGGTAAAGGACCCCCATCACTTTGGGGAAAAGATTCCCCTCACCTTGGGGATAGGATCCCCATTACCTTGGGGAAAAGATCCCCCTCACGTTGGAGAAATGTTCCCCATCATCTTCAGGAAACGAACCCAGGTCATGACCCTCAGCAGGACAAGATACACAGGGAATTACACAAAACAGCAAACTCTATGATGCAGCCTAAACTTTTAACCTAATTTTTTATCAATAAGCCTTGTATTTTAATTAGAAATGTTATTTTTAATAGTAATCCTCATTTTTAATAGCTACTCTTACTTTTTAAGTAATAACTAATCTTTCAAATAATAACCCTTATCTTTTAAATAATAACCCTTACTTTTAAATCATAGTCCTCATTTTTTAACAATTAGAGTGTTTTTAGTAATAGATAACTCTGTTTTTAGTAGTGTTTAGCCTGATGATGCCCCTTTAAGCCAGGGCCACTCTGAAGTCCAACTCTTTATTTCTCCACATTCTTTGGCATTCAAAAGAGTAAAAAAACCTCTCTATGATGAATAGAGATTTTTTGACATTTTATTAAGAGTTTGCCCATTACGTTGATTTGATTACTTTCACTTTAATTACCCTAATTAGCCATCAAGATATAATTTAGCATTGCTGTCACATCGGGCCACAGGTGATATTGCCAGGAAAAGACTCAAGGGCACGACAGAAGCAGTTCTGAAATAGAAATCACATTAAGGGGAACTGGCTTGATCAAATGCCTCTGCCCCTCCTTGGAGGCTCAGGCAGAGCTTGTGGGAATAAAACTGGGACTGGAGCCTCCAACAGAGCCTGGTCCAGGCTGCAAAAATCATTACCCATCATCTGACTTTGCTGCATGACTGAGTGGGCTGGAAGTTGCTTCCAGCCACGTTTTGCCCTGTAGATACAGAGAATGCGAGGATGGCATTGTCCTCCATCCATCATTTCCAGCTGGAAAAGGCTGGTTTGGGTAAGGATCCCCTGTGCTCCCTGCCGTACACGGATGGTTTAGGGGATGCTGTCCTTGGCCAAAAAGGCAGCAGCCTCATGAAATGTTGTTTTGTTGACTTTAGGTGAGGAAAACATGACCAATTTTACGTTGTGTATCAAACTTAATCTAGGTTCTTAACTTTGGAGCTTGAAGGAATAAGAGGAGCGACATCTAACGAGCTCAGTGGAAAAAGAGAATATTTCTCTGTGCCCTGTTGTGATCTCTGAGAGTGTAAGTGTTTAAACCTGTTGTTGTAAGAGGTGGAACCAGCAATGTCTCTTAAAGACTTCCAGGTTCTTCTCAAGCCCTCAGACAATTTGCTGTGTGTCCTGTGGGGTAGATAAGACCAGCTCCTTTCCTAAAAGGGTCATAAAAACACAGAGGAGGGGAGGGAAATTGTGGAGATGTTTATCTAAACATTAAATATTAAGTCTGCCACACACTCATTAAATAGTAACTCTACTACAAGAGCTCCTCGGGGTGTCTCTGATTACTGATGAATTTTTAAGAGGAGGTGGGTGGGGAGGGAGTAAATACAGAACAAGTTTGCAAACTTTGTTTTTCCTGCTTTGGGTGCACAAACACATCTGCAACAGCCGTGCTCAGAGACAGGGTTGAGAAATCCTGCACTTCTTTCTTTTAAAGGCTCTCAGTTCCTGACGGGTAACAAGTCCCTTCTCTTATGGCTGTTAAATGCCACGTGGCTGAGGCTGAGAAACCAGCATTTTGGGGTTGAAAATTTGGCTGAAAAGGAGGATGATCTTTCTTTGACAGAAAGGAGCATAATGGGATGGGTTATTAACAAAGTTAAAAAATCTTCGATTTATTTGATGACTGTTTTTCACTCTGAGCTGTACCTGGGCTGGAGAGCAGACACCAAATTCTGCTCTCTTTAGGCTGGTGTGAATGACACCAAATTCTGCTCTCTTTAGGATGGTGTGAATGACACCAAATTCTGCTCTCTTTAGGATGGTGTGAATGACACCAAATTCTGCTCTCTTTAGGATGGTGTGAATGACACCAAATTCTGCTCTCTTTAGGCTGGTGTGAACATTCAGGCTGGGGAATGAAGATGTTTGCCCTAAATGATCCAGGCTGGGTGCCCTCCCCACTGAAGCCAGAGGAGCTCTGCTGGTGTGGATGAAATTTCATCCCAAGGCATCTTTATTTCCACACCCTCAGTCTGTTGGGAGAGCTGGGCTGCTGGGAGCTCTGTTGTCAGATCCTGAGGCAGGATTTCCTTCTCCTGTGGAGGGAATTTGCAGCCCTGGCACCGTGTCCCCATGTCCCCACAGTTGCTGCTGTTCCTTTGGGTCCCAGCAGAGTTCCAATGGAGACCTCTAAGGGTTCTTGGTGACAGATCTGCTTCCTCATGCAGTCTGGTAGGAAATATTCATTTTCAGGATGTTTTCAATCTTTTAAGAGTGGTTTTTATCACAGAATCATTGAGGTTGGGAAAGATCTCCAGGATCAGAGCTCATCCTGAGGTTGATCCCCACCTCACCACCAGCCCAGGCACCGAGTGCCACATCCAGGCCTTCCTTGGACACCTCCAGGGATGGGCACTCCAAACCTCCCTGGCAGCCCCTGCCAAGGCCTGAGCACCCTTTCCATGGAGAAATTTCTGGTGATATCCAAGCTGAGCCTCCCCTGGCCCACCTTGGGGCAGTTTACCCTCCTCCTGTCCCTCTTCCCCTGGGAGCAGAGCCTCCCACTCCTCCTGTCAGGCAATTGTGGAGAAAAAAGTTCCCCTCTGAGCCTCCTTTTCTCCAGGACTTTTATTCTATATTCCAGACCTATATTCCAGTCCTAAATTCTACAATAGGCCTTAAAATCCTATTATTGAATATATTAGACAGCTCCTCAAACTTTTCTGCTCACCAGGTAATCACAACCTCCTGGGTGCATGAAGGTGTGTGGGCACAGAAAACCAAGATGATCTCTCCATGCACTGGATTATTTTCATCTCTGCCCACCCAATAAGAATGACAAGGCAAAGGATTGCAGGGATCCTCCTTAAGGAGCAGGATTAAGATGCACTTGAGTGAGATTACAAGAAAAGCGTGGTTGTTCCATTAGAAAAAAAGGAATAATCCCTTTGTTTATGTTCTGGAGATTAAAGCAGTGACAGCAGAAAGCACCCAGAGGTCACCACACACAGACTTTGCTGTCTCAGTGGCTGGCTGGGCTGTGGCTCTGGGGTTCAGCTGTGCAGTTGCAGGATTTAATCTGTTCTCCTTGTGCTGGGAGCTCTGCAGTGGCTCCATGTGAGGCAGGGAAGTGGCTCTGCCCATTCCACAGGCACAAAGGTTGTGCTTGACCAGGAGTAAAAATCTGTGGGGTGAATGAAGGAGGTTCCCCTGTGATGTTCATGGTGTTCCCTTAAGATGGTCACGCACCTGCCTTTCCCTCTGATGCTGCATCCTCTGATACAGAGGCTTGAGGGTAGAAATTTCCAGCTGAAATCACAGAATTATGAGGTTGGAAAAGGATTCCAAGACCATCAAATCAAACCTGTGACCAGTCACCACCTTGTCACCCAGACCAGAGCTCTGAGTCCTTGTCCAGTCATTAAATTGGTGTTTAAGAGAGCTCTCAAACATGTGGGTGGGAGGTGGCCTAGGCCAGGGAAGTTTTATCCTTTATCATTTTCTAATCTGACCCAGTCAGTCAGGGTCTGGCTGAGTATTACAAAATTCACCCCCTCTAATCTTTTCCTTTCCTGCTCTGAGTTATTCCACTGGAATTTCCCAGCCTGGCTTTGCAAGTCCAGGATTTTCTAGATGGAAAGTGCTGAAATCAGGAGCAGTTGGGCCATGTGTGATGGGGGACCAAGACCAACCTTTGGACATCCAAACACTCCAAAATCCCAGACTTCCCACCCTCATAATTGGGCTGATTTTCCAGCTGGCTCAGCACCTCTATGGCCAGTGAGGGACATTGGAACAAGTTTGAACAAATTCCTCAATGTGCCAAGCAAAGGGCGTTCCAAAAGAATAAGCTGTGCCCTCTGCTTCTGTTCTTCCCAGCGCAAAGTGGCAAAATCATCACATTTCTGGTGTGATGTGTGACGATTTTCCATGTTTATTTGAGGCTGAGGACAGTGATGAGTTTGGTGGGCTGAGCCTCAGAAGGAACTCCCAGCACTGCTAAAACTTGGAATAACCATAAGGGATAAAAATGGGAAGCTGTTAATGTTGCCAGCTGGAATTAAACCCTGTTAACCAGCCCACTTTATCCCTCCTCTGTTAATATTGAAGCTTTTTGCTCTTATTTCCCCTCATTCCTTCCCTGCTTTCCAAACAAGCAGGGATAAGGGGATGTTGTTAAGGGATAACTTGTTTGGTTCTGCTGTTTCCAAGTCATCTGGGCCTGCAGTAAGTTTATCAAGCAGCCATGGCAACATCAATCACCCAGAAAAATAGCACAGAGTGAAATGACTTTTCAAAATGTCGTTGGTATAATTATCATCCTGGCCATTACATTAAATGCCACCATTTATAACTGTTATGTTTAAGTATGCAAACAGTAATTAACTTGGTAATGAACTGAGGACCCCTGTGCCTCTCTTCCCTCAGCTAATTTGCATGTTAATTATCATTAGCAACCAGGGAAACAAGTTATAAACAGCTTAATTAGCAGCTTAATCATTTTTACAAGAAAACGTGCTGCACTTTGATACACGAGCAAGAGTTGGATTAATGAAGTCAGACGAGGGAGTTCTCCCTGTGCTGGTCCTGCTGCAGGGCTGGGCTTGTTTTGGGCTTGTTTTGGGTTTGTTTTGGGTTTGTTTTGGGCAATTTGGGGGCCCCAAATGTGCCCTTACACACCCCTGTGCACACTTAGGCTCTGGGCACCCTTGCACAAGGCTCTCTCAGCCTTCCTGACTGGTATCTACTTAAGAAATCCTGAACTTCCTAATAAAAACTAATTTACTTTAGTTTTACCCCCATTTTGTTTCCTCTTTGTCAGAAATTTTCTGTTGATTTAATGGAAAACTTAAATATAGTTTGTTTATTGACATGTAATTTGATTATTTGTTGTATTTTTTTTGTTAATTTGTTTGAGTTTTGGTGGGTTTTTTTTGTAGGTGGTTATACTTCCATCCTACAAGTACACTATAAATAATAATTATATTATTTATATTCTAATATAAATAATAACCAGCTCACATGCATTTGAAAGAATTTTTTTTTTGTTTTTAAGTTTTTTTTTTTTAAATCACACTCAAAAGTTAAACAGAGAGCTGGAATTTGGTCTTAAGGACATAATGATTAAAGGAAGATAAGAAGGAGAAGTGCAAACTGTGGTTTGTAGGTGTTGCTGCCCACTCTGTCTGATGGCAGGTGCAGTGACCTGTGTGGATTTGGATTTAGGAGATTTTTCCAAGATCCTGGATGGGTAAAATCCCCAGATGAGGCTCACCCTGTTCTTAGCCCTTGGATAAAATGTCATTGTGGGAATTATCCCACATTACCCGGCCAAGAGCGCGTCTCACTGGATCAGGAGTCCACAATCTGATGGAAAGAATTTTGTCCTAAGATGGGAACACATTATCCGAGGAGGCTGTGGGGTCTGTCACCAGGGATTTTGGGAATGGGTCACATAAACATCTGTAAGAGATGGTTTGGGCATTTTTGAGAGCAGGGTGGACCTAGCGCCTGGCAGCAGACACTTCCTGGGATGTGGCTGCTGAGCATCCCTGCTATTCCCTCGGGACACTTGGCATCCCACAAAACCCCTTTCACCGCGGCTTTCACCCCAAACCAGGGCTGAATTCCCCATTCCACGGGAATCCAGGGATTCTTTACAGCAAGATGAAGATTCCCGTGGTCGTGACTCGAAGAGAAACGGAGTTTTGTCCCCAAACTGGGCTGAAGAGGTGGCACGGCCGCGATTGTCACCGCCGGTCCCGCAGTGCCACCGCTGCCATGCCGGGCCCTGGCCAGCAGGGGGGGCCAGCGCACCGCCGGAAAGGGCAGCAACGGGCCCGTTTGGGAATAGTCCCTAAATTATTATTTATTTTTATTTTTTATTAACACACAAGCAGGAAAGCTGCCGCTGCCGTGTGGGTTCAGCGCAGGGAGCTCGCCCAAAAAGGCTGCTTGCAAAATCCTGAGTTTTCTATCCAGAAGGAAGGATTTAATTTTGGGGGCTCAAATGCCTTAAACGTCTTTCCTTCTTCCTTTTTTTTTCTTTTTTTTCCCCTCAGACAGAAAGATTTTGATTTTTGACATTTGAATTTACCTTCTGGCACATCACTGCCTTTATAAATTCAAGAGGGTCTGTAAGGATGAGGGAAAATCTAAAAGCCCCCAGCTCAGGCAGGCAGAGAGTGACTATGAAGGGTACAGTGAAAAACTGCAATCCTTGGAGGTTAATGTGTAATTTTAGCAAAGAAAAGACAGTGAACGCTGAAAGGGGAAGGAATTGTTGCATAAGACAAGGGTGGAGTGCTCCAGGCAGCTCCAGAGCCCTGCATGGCTCGGGAGGGGGGTGAAGGAGGTGATTTACAGCAGCTGAGGGGGAGCCCCGTGTGTTTTATCTGCTCTGCCACTGCCCCCATCATTTCCTAGTGAGGGGCACTGCCCCTGGAATGGCAGCCAGCAAAGACAGAGCTTCCTGTGCTATGTTCCATAAATTCTTTATCAGCTCTGTAATCAGAGAGCGTGGCTGGATGTTGATTTTGTTACGGTACCTGGAGCGAATCTCTATATGTTAATTTAAAGCCATAAAACTACAGCTTAGGGTTTCGGCATCCTAATTGAAACTTCCTCTTCTTGGAGGCATTCATTCTGCTCCAGAGGAATAACAATCATCAGGAAAGAAAGGGAGATGCAGATAAAATGAGAGGGCATTGTTCCCAGGAGCCCATAAATGCCAGGGAAACTTTGTGCCCAGCTCAAGGGTCCCCACTGGACTTGCTGTTGGATTTTACCAGCAGTGCAGTAGAAGCTCCATGAGATTTGTTGTCAGAAATGTGGGGTTTGGGTTTTTCCTCCTGGAGAATGCCCCCGTTTGCTCTGTCACTGCCTGGGGGGCACCAGGGCTGGGCACAGCCAGGCCCAAGTCGTGGTTGTGTCATTTCATTGTCCTGTTGATATTTGGCTCTTCTGCTGTGGAAACGCTCACCAAAAGCAGAATATTTGTTCCCAAAGTGTTGAAACCAGGCCAGGCAGTCACTGACAGCTGCAGATCATGTCCTGAAAGTCTCCCACACCTCAGCCAAGAGTGGGATGGGAGCTTCACCCCAAGGGAAGGGCACAGAGGGCGGATGGTTGGTCCAGGGTGGACACTGGGCTCCCTCCTGTTGTTCTGTTATTTCCTCAAGCTCAAGGTGTAAGTTCTGCTCTTCTGCACCCTCCAACCTCAGGAATCTGTGTCCAAAATTCCCATTAAAGCCCAGGCAGGGTGTGGGACCTTGTGCTTGGAAGCGAAGCAGGAAGGATAAGACAGCAGCAGCTGCCAGACTGGGAGCCAAGGGCTGGAGCAGATCAAAGGCAAAACTAAATTATAGATTGATAGATGCCTTTAGTTTATAAGTTATTAAGCACCAGGTAACAGGTTAGATTAATATTGTGCCTGGAGGTTTCTTTTTTGCCTCTTTTTTTTTTTTTTTTTTCTCCCTTTCTTTCTCCTTTTTTAAAAATTGGAGAAAACAAAATATTTTTCTAATTAAGTAAATCTACAGTGCTTGCTAATGGGGCCCGTCTGTGTGCTTGTCAGGGCACAGGGAGAGCTGGAATAATGATTTTATTTTTTCATTAAATAGAATTATAGGCAGTTACTCAAAGCAACTGTGAGTCTAATTGAAAGAAAACCATTTCTTCTTAATTTACTTTCACGGTTCTGGATGATAAAAGAGTGCGTTCGCTGGAAAATTAAATAAAAAACACAACATGAGGAAGCTTGAAATAATGCTGCTCAGGCACAGGTGGGAAGAGGCAGCACAGCAGTTTTCCTGCTTGTTATTGGGGCAGATACCAGAGCTTCCTCTTACACCCAAAAAGTGCATTTTTGCTTCCTAAACTTTCCTTTCAACTTCCCATTTCCATTTCCAGGACATCCCTTGGTTTTCCAGTTTCCCATCCACCACGCTGAGCATGTCAGCTCAGCCCTTTTGCAGGGTTAGATTTCCCCTCTTCCCCCATCCATGGCAGCAGTTTTTGCCTGAGATTCCTGGCCAGTTCAGGCGCTGGGATAACTGGGACCACTGGGATCACTGGGATAACTGGGATCTCTGGGATCAGCAGGCACAGCTGGGACGTGGGGACCAGCCCAGGTCAGGGCAGGGCTGTGCTGCCCAAGCCCTGAAATCCCCATGTGTGAGTCTGGGAGAAGCCAGGTAGGGAATTCAGCTTGGAGAGGGAATTAGAGCCACTCCAGGAGTTATTCCAGGGGCAGAGCAGGAGGTTGGTCTGTGTAAGGATGAGTTCCAGGGTGTGAAGGACATCTAAGAGGGGTCCTGGGGCTGGGAACTGCAACAGGGCTCTGCAAACACTGCCCAGGTGAAGGCACAGCCAAGGATTCCTTCTCTTTCTCCTTCTTTCTCCTTCTTTCTCTTTCTCTTTCTCCTTCTCCTTCTCCTTCTCCTTCTCCTTCTCCTTCTCCTCCTCCTCCTCCTCCTCCTTCTCTTCTCCTTCTCCTTCTCCTTCTCCTTCTCCTTCTCCTTCTCCTTCTCCTTCTCCTTCTCCTTCTCCTTCTCCTTCTCCTTCTCCTTCTCCTTCTCCTTCTCCTTCTCCTTCTCCTTCTCCTTCTCCTTCTCCTCCTTTCCTCAGCTCCAAGCACCAGCCTTGGGCACCTGGGATTTCTCAGAATCTCATGGTTTGCTCGGATTTCTGTTCTCTCAGTGGCCAGCAAAGGTTTTTCCGTGCCTTTCTCAGCCTTGAGTGGCCACAGAAACCTCCAGGCTTGTGGGGAGTCCCCCCACGGGCACGGGAGGGGTTAAATAAATGGGAACTGATTAATTCCATGGCGAGGGTCCCTCCCTGGCCCTGGTGCCACATCTGGCAGGGTCACAGCAGCAGGAGGAGAGGGTCTGTTTCCACTAACCAGTTCTGCTACTTCTTACACTAAGTACTTCCTAAAGAAGGCCTGGGATAAGGTTTCACCAGGGCTGCCGTTAGATTTACGGGGATCCCATTTGCTCCAGCTCTTGGATTCACTCAGGCCGGGACAAGATTAAAACCAACCCTTCAATTTCCTTTTTTTTTCTTTAGGAAATGAACTGTGGCTTTTCTGCTAATGAAAGTGCAGAGACACTGAACTCATTCAGGCTCTCTGCTGGCTCTGGGTGTGTTTGATGTGTCTTCAAGGTGCACCTGAAGGAAACAAGAAGTTAAGGCAACTCTTGGCAATTAGCACTGACCATTATTTTCTGCCTTTTATCAGTGCCTGTGCATATAAGGAAGCCAGAGCAGCACTTGGAGTTGTCACTTTGGAAATGTTCAGTCTTTTCTATTTGAAAATAGGATAAAGAAAATGTGAAACTTTCCATGAAACAAAGCTCAGTATACAGATGCCTCCTGTATCTTCCTGTGAGGCTGAAAAATCAGTTTCATTCCATTTCATCTTCATGCTGGTCGTACAAAACTCAAGAAGTAATTTCAGAAGAAAATTGGAATCTGCTCTTCTCCTTCTCCTGAAATATTTCTAAGGAACGGTGTTTGTAATTAAGAAGAGCTTTTCCTTATAAACTCTTCTGCTGGTGTTTGTAATTGAGAAGAACTTTTCCTTACAAACCCTTCTGCTGCTGATGACATGAGGCTTTTCAAGGGAAAAACCTTCCCTGTGATACCTGTGATCAGCTGTGTCTTGGATCAGGATGATTCAGAGCAATGGGACATGATATTTATATTTTTCCCACCAGCAGATTTAGCTGGGAATTTTCTGACAAAAAGGGTTTTCATTGCTAAGTGCTGGTTCAGCCAAAATTATTTTTCTTCCATTTCATTCCCAGAAAACACTGCCTCCATTGTTTCCCTCTGCTGCTGGAGGATCTGGGCCTCTGGGATCAGTGGTTCCAGTGCTGTCCCTGCACAAGCATTTTCCTCCCTTTGGAAAATATGAAGCCTTCCAGGTAGTCTGGAGGAGAACTGGACACCATAAAAATCCCCATGGAGGCAAAGGAGCTGAGATTTTGAGATCCAGCTGAACTCTGGCTTGACTCTGATTTGCAGAGGACTTGCCAAAAGTTGGGTTTGGGTTTTTTTTGTTTGTTTATTTTTCCTCAGTATCTGAAAGGATGGGGTCAGGTAAAGAAAATCTCCAATCAATGGGCTCACTGTGCTTTACAATTAAAACTGGGAGGAACCATCACCAGGCCCTTGGAATTAGGTATTTTTTTAGGTTTGGGAGCACTCTTCCAGTCCATGTGAGAGGAACTGAAGTGAAGAGATGCTGCTGAATCTCCCATTTTTATGAATGTGGTTCTGAACATCCCAGTGAAGTGCTCTGAGGAATAACCAATGTCCTGGGAACTGCCTGATAAATGCTTCTTTCAAAAGAAAGATTTTTTTCCCCTCCAAACTCTTTAATACCTTCCTAATCTGAAGGACAATTTTTCTCCTCTATAATCACGATATTAAAATTTAATAGAGAGTATTAATATAACATACTTAATGGCGACCTGAATATTATTCTGGACATATCTGCACTCCAAAAGCTCCAGGAGCTTGAACAGGAGAGGATTTAACTCTTCCCAGGCTCATGGGGGTGGCAAAGGTGTTTTTGTTGCTGCCATACAGAGCAGAATTTTGTTGGCAGGTGGCAAAAATGGCAAGCAGGGAATGTGTCCTCTTATTTTGTCTGCTGGGATAATTTCTGTTCTGGAAAATGTTCCTTCTGAGCCCATATTTGTAGGGAATTTAGATGAGAGAGGGTGCAGCTGTTGTGGAGGCTGTTACTGAGGTGTCTGTGTTCAGTCGCAGCAGGGTGGAGGATGGAGAAGTTTGGACATCCCTAAAAAGAAATAACTGAGGAATAGAAAAGGAAATTTTACTGTCCCACACAGCAGCTTGGCTGTTACCTGTCCCCACAGCCCCTGGGCTGTGCCTGGGGGAGTGGGGGCTGCATGCAGGATTCTGAAGTGGGAAAAAAAAAGATCTTTTTCACATTTCTCCTTGTGTCCTTTCTCCCTGTGCTTCTGCAGGGAGCAGAGTCTCAAAATCTTGTGCTTTGCTCTTCCTGGAGATGGCCCAGCCTCACCAAGGAGCCTTAAAAAGGGAATCAGCCCCCAGTTGATGAGATTGGCTTCAACCCACAAATTACTGTTGAAAGATTGTTTTAAAATTTGGGGTTTTGAAGGTTTGTATTTCTAATATTCAACCTGTGGTCCACAACTTGCTGTAAAGGAAAATTCAATTAACTTGTAAACACAGCCAGGCAAAAGCTCTGGCTTGATGCAAAGTGCTGAAAGTCAGGACAAAAAAAATCTATGTGGCTGACAAAGCCATAAAACCTCAGATCCACTTAGAGGAAAGAACATGGGAAACAAATATTTCCATGCAGGTTTGCTTCTGTGGGTCCCTTTCTGCAGGAGTGCCTTTGTGAGGGGCTAAAAATGGTGAGAGTCAGGGCTTTTTTTTACAGCCTGTTTTAACAGAGTCACTAGGTAAAATATTCTCACCTGGAAAGAAGTCTGTGCTGAGGTGGAGGGAGGGGAAAGAAACTGGGAAAAGAAAATAAAGCAGCAGGCAGTGGGTGGCAAAAGGGAGCGGGGGACACAGCGGTGAGTGTGAGGGATGACTTGGAAAGGAGAGGGATGCTATTGAGGAACAGCAGTAGGAAGGAAAAGGGGGGGGGGGCTGAGGGGAAAAGCAGGAGACATGGTAAGTTAAGTAAATTCACATTTATTTCTGTAAGAATTTGCTTCAAACAGCTCTTCCTGCCCTCGCTGAACGCTCGGTGTTTGGACGCCCTCCACGCCGGGGGAACAAAACGGCTCTGTTGGAGCGCTGGGGGTGAAGCCCCGGTCACGGGCACAGCCAGGCCCCTGTGCCCCACCTGAGCAGCACATGGAGCTCCTCCAGAGCTGCCCAGGCCCTGCTGAGCCCCAGGGCTGGGATACAAACCCCAATCCCGCTGCTGATTATCTCCAGCAGCTCCCTGGAGGAGCCGGCTCTGAGCCTTGGTCACCACCCAGTCAACCTCAGAGCTCCCCAGGCCCTGCTGAGCCCCTGGTGTCACAGACATATTTTATGAAAAATCTTTTCTCTTGAGAAGCTGGGAAGCTTCAGTTTCCCCATGTTTTGCTGCTTTGGAATGTGATTTGGAGAATTGTTTACCCAGCATGTGAATTGTTTTCACTTGATGACCAATGACAGCCACCTGTGTCGAGGCTGTGAGCAGTCACAAGATTTTTTTATCATTCCTTCCTATTCCTTTCAAGCCTTCTGATGAAATCTTCTCTCTATTCTTTTAGTATAGTTTTAATACATCATTTTCTTTTAATATAATATGCATCATAAAATAATAAATCAGCCTTCTGAAACATGGAGTTAAGATTCTCGTCTCTTCCCTCATCCTGGAACCCCTGCAAACACCACCACAACATCCTGGGCCAGGCTGCAAAACCCAACCCTGCTGCTGATTATCTCCAGGAGCTCTATGGAGGAGCCGGTTCTGAGCCTTCATCACTTCCCAGTCATCCTCAGAGCTCCTCAGGCCCTGCTGAGTCCCTGGTGTCACAGACATATTTTATGAAAAATTTTTCTGCACAGGCCTGAGGAAGCTCCTTCACACAAATCCCTGTTTCAACCAGGAACTCCCATTCCCTCTGGAATTCTACATGTTCTCAGCTCTAATGGCTTCTCTAGACAAAAGCTGCAACCCTTTAATGATCATAATTTGCAATATTTTACCTGCTGTGGCCCCCAGTAGGTGTGTGGCATGGCAGTTGCTGTGGGCATATTCCGCAGACCAGCAGTATTACCATTATATTTATACATATATTTTACTGCTAAAGACCCATTCGTCTTTTATGCAGCAGAGCTGTAATTTTAAAGAAACGTTAGAGATTTCATTTGAAGTCCCCTGCAGAATTTATTTGGCTTTATCACCTGCAGTGGGATTTGACAGATAAATCCTCAGTTGCTTTCTGGGGTGGGAGCACCATCCCATCCACATTAGCTGGAATCTTTCAGGAGCACCAGCATGACTGGCCAGTGGTCTGACAATTAAATCTAATATTTCATCCAGGGCAAGTCTTGGTTCCTGTAACAAGAACCCTCCTTCCAATGGGTAAATTTTCCCTTTGGGATTTAGGATCTGCTCCCACCTTTATCTCTGGCACTGGCAGTGATGCCAAGCCAGGGGTACCATGGTTTTCTAGGAGAGGAGAAGATGAAGGGGGTGTTTTTAGGATTTCTTTTCTGTGTGTGTTGATGTTTTTTATTACTTGGGGTTTTGATTCTTTTTTTAGGAAGGGCACCTGATTCATCCAAGTTCACCACTGCCAGAGGCTCCTCTAGGCAGGGATGCTCTGAATGACCTGGAAGAAATCAGAGATTTATTCCTAAATTTCTGATTAATTATCAGAATAACTGATCAGTAACTTCTCAGCTAACTGATAACTTTAACAACTAAATAACTGATTAATTATCAGTTACTAAAGGTGGAGGAGGCTGAAACAAGGGTGCTCCTCATGCCATTTATCTGTAAAGTTCCTAGTGGGCCCTGCTAACCCAGAGGGCTCCAGCTGGCTGACATTTCCCACACGTTCAGGGTGTCCCCCCAAGATGTTCTCCTATTAGTCACCATCACTCACAATCTGTTTTCCATATTCACCCACAGTTTACAGTCAGGCAGAGGAGCACAATGGCAGCACAGCTGCTCCCAGCCAGACACAAAGGTTATGGCTCTGTGTACATAAGCAAGCTGTGAAAGTTCCAGTCCCAGCCACCCAGCCCCTTCACCCTCCTGTGCTTTTAAAAGCCAACAGAAGCAGAGACAAACAGTGAGTGCTCTTCTCGTCTCAGCCCTGGAAAAACATTTGGAAGCATGGAGTGAAAGGAGGGATTTTTGTTTTTCTAATTTGATTCCCATTGCTGCAGCTGCAGCCAAAACCTTTGGGTTCTGGAAAAAGTTCAGAAAGTGCTGCTTTTTGGAAGAGGTCGTGTTTATTGGAAAATTACATCTTGCCCAGTAAAAGCTGACAGTATAAGTACTCCAGTCTATTAAAAGCTACAGAAGACACAGTTAAGAGTTGATTTAATGATTGCTGCAGATGGGGTTTGGGAGCTCAGAGCCCTGGCATTGGTGAGTTGGGCTGGAGATTGTGTTCTGGGAACACAGAAACCATCCCTGTCGTATTTGTGACCCCTCTCATCCACCCTCGTGCCTAAACCAGAACAACTGCCACAAGCAGGCTCTGGGTGGTGACTTGTAGGAAGTTCTTCCTGAAGGAAAAGGTGTCAGGGATCAACCCAGCGGGAGCAGTGGGCACAGCACAGCTGGCAAACCTGGGATCCTATTCTGGGAGCAGACTCTGGCTCAGACTGGGGCACGACCCCGTGAAGTTTCCTGGAACTCTTTGAATATGGAACAAAAATACGTTGTGGAAAGAGAGGAGCTGCTGCCCCAGAGATGTTAGACCTGACCTAAACCCCAGCAGAATGTTGTGAGCTGTAACAGCGTTTGAACTGAGCCCTTAAAACACAACTGCTCCATGGCAGAGCTCTCCATGGAGGGAGAAGTTCCCATCCAAACCTGGATGTCTAGGCAAGGTCTATTTCTCTAGTTCTGCCCATGAGGAAGGGAACAGCCCTCTCCTTTGCTCAGGGAACCCTCCCATTCCTTTTCCACAGCTGTCAGCTCTGTGCAGAGCAGTGGAAACCCAGAACAGCTCGGGTGGTTTGCATGGCTCTCTCACACATCCCACATCTGCCTCCCACCATTCTGCTCAGCCACACCCCACTGGGAAGGTGTGTGAGCCTCGAGGCCCTGCATGCCTCTGCAGCTGTGCCAGATGTTTGAGTCCAGCCCAGCCCTGCTGATTTCCTCTTTAGGTTCCAGCTCCTGCATTTGCTGCCCACTGTCGTTGGGCTTTTCCCCTTCTGACAAACTTCTCACCTTGAATTTTCCTGGTGCCCTCAGCCTGTGGGCTGGGCTGCAGCAGCAGGTGCTTGTGCAGGGAGTGGAAATGCTGTGAAACTCAGAGTTTTGGTTCTCAGTTTCTGTTTGGTTCTTTGTTGGCTGGAGACTGACTGAGATTCCAGGTACCCATGGAGCTCCTCCTCCCTGAGACCCACCTGCTACTGGATCACCCACAACTGCCCAGGAATTCTCTCTTCCCCTTCACTGGCTCCTGAGGCCTGGAGAGAGTGGATAGAGCCTTCCTGTGCTTTTGAGAGGAGCTGCTTTCCCCCTGAGCATCAGCTGCAGTTTCCCTCCAGCCAGCAGAAACTGTGTGTGTGTGTAAAGATCTTTGTGTCGCAGCTGCTTAGAACAAATTCAGTCTAATTCAGTTTTACAAGCAGTGCTAGGCTAAATCCAAATCAACATTGCTTTCAGCAAAATGCAGTTCGAATTCTTTTTGGCCTGCTAGCAGAGCGTGTGTTGCCATATTTTTCTTTCAGAAGTGAAATAAAAGATGACATTTACTGACAGCCTGCTTCCAAAGTGGAACGGGCTGATCTCAGTTACACATGGAGGCTCTGGAGCCAATCCATGGTTGCTCCTGGTTCCCTGGGCTGGAGCTGCCATCAGGATGGAACCTCTGCAAAGAGGAAAACTCATCTAGCAGCAGTCTCTTGTAAGGAGATGGGGTGGTTTCTTTCAGGAGGGATATTTCCAGCTCAGGTGATGGAGTGAATTTTGAAACTGCTCGTGCCCTGGGCTCAAGCCTTGTTCTCAACCTGAAGAGTCCCAAAGGCAGCTGCAATTCAGACAGTTCCACAGCTGAAAGCTGGAGAAAAACCAGCCAGCAGTGTGTGGAATACTGTATGGCTGCTAGGGCATCCCTGGGGAGCTCCCCTCAGATCCAGAGCACTCTCTGATCACTCAGCATTGCTGTTCACTTTCTTAGAGTTCCTTCTGCTGTGGGCAACACGGTTTCGTGGAATGGTTTGGGTTGGAAGGGACCTTAAAGCTCATCTCTTTCCATCCCCCTGCCATGGCAGGGACACCTTTCACTAACCCAGGCTGCTCCAAGCCCTGTCCAGCCTGGCCTGGGATGGGGCATCTCCAGGGTCTGACTTTAACTTGGTTACCATTATAGGGATTTGTTCTGCATAGGGAATAACCTCATTATTCCACCTAAATACCCTCTTGCAAATCTATTTCCCTCCCCAGCAGCAAGCCTGGGGATAAAGAGGGAACACCAGAGGTGCAAACGCACACAGGTACGTTTCTCTGTTTCTCTTTCCCTTGGAGCTGCTCCCTTCCTATGCCCACCTTTGGACTCTGGACTTTCTCCCACCTGCTGGGACACTTTCCCCTTGGAGCAGGTGCCACTCCCACTTCAGCTCTGCAGTATTTGGGCAAATGAGCCCTGGGACAATGTTGGCCGCCCTCCTCCCATCATTCCCAACCTCCTCAAGCCCTGTGATGTTACTTTGCTGATAAATAGTCACCATAAATTCTTTAATAGGACGAAGATAGGCTATCCCTCATCCCAGCCAGGCTGTGGGAAGGTTGTAAATCTGGAACAAGAGCCATTTGTTTGGTTGGAGAATCCAAAGCTTTGCTGTTTAGAAGGATTCATTTCCACCCTCCCCCTCAGTTAATCATTCTCCAAGTCCTCATAAATATCCTGGGCAAAGGAAAAGAACGACCTATTCTTGCTGTGCCATAAATGGGTGGTGTTGTGCTATGAGTTTTTATTCCTCAGCTCACAGGTGAGAAATTCAGCAGCAAACCAGAGGTTGCAGTGTGGGGGTTTCTTGCTGACTCTGCTTTCTAGGCCAAAAGGAGGTGGAATAAATGTGTTCAGAAACCACAGAATCTCCCAGGAGAGAGAATAGAGACAGCCAGGATCACATGTAGGTGTGCATTGATGTGTTTTCTCTTTTTAAAAATCTATGTTAGTGGTGCAAACTTAAGAAAACACTTCTCCAAACTACTGCAGCACCTCTACTGGCTAGGCTTCAAAAAAGCTCAATTATTTCATTATTTCATCTTTTTTTTTCATTCAAAATGTGAAGGTAGGAGGAGTTTTCAAGGTTGACTCTCAACTGCAGAAGTCAAAACCACTTTTGTTCTTGAAGGGAGACATTTTCAGGCATTTATTGAAAATATCTTCCAAAAGAAAAGGAAATAATGAGTCATGAGGGTTTCCATACTGAAAAAAACCAATGGAGAAAAGCCCATGTTGTATTTCCATTAAAAGGGAAGGTCAGGAGGAGTAAAAGCCAATGTGTGAGCAGACTTCACCCAGGAGTAGCTGAAATAGCTCCAGTCCTACTCATGGCTGATTCCTTGAGGATCCAGCTATGACTCTGCTACAGGTGGAGCTGCTGCTCACTAGACCCCAGGCCATGAGTTAGCTTTGGCCAAAAATTCATTATCCAGATGTGCAAGTTTCTATTTTTCCTAAAAATGCCATTTTTCCTCTTTAGAATGGTTTCTCACCAATTCTTGACTTGAATTGTGTTTTGAACAAATGCTTTGAATTTGTCAAGATGTGTTGTTTTGAAATTTTAAAGGGTGCAGTTGTCATTTGCCTTGTTGAAATGACTTTTTGCGTTTGAACTTTATTGAACTGAAGTTAAGATAATTAAAAATGTTCAAAATTTGATGTTTCTCCAAAGTGAAAGGGAACAATATGAGAAAACACAAAACTACTTTCTTTAGGCAACTGAACATCCTTGGTGGTTGTGGCCAGAGAAAGGTGAGACTTAAACTGAACGAAAAATGGGCAGGTTGGTGGTTCCAGAGTTGAGCTGTGTTTGTTTTGGTGGTGGGAACATCTGTCCCTGGCAGTAACATCTGGTTCCTGGCAGTGGTTCAGTGGTTTTGGTTGCTTGCAGCCCAAATTGTAGAACCACTGGTGATTATGAAGACCACACCTACAATTTAATGTGACCACGCGTGTCCTCCCTTCATTTTCCTGTCACCAGTTGGCTCAGCAGTGACTCATCTGCTCTGCTGGGGTGGAAAACTTTCTTCTCTTGTGCGACTTCTTGGAAAGGAGCGTGAGGTTGGGAGGGTCATTCTTGGAAAGCTGCAAGGAATCCAGAGTGGCCTTTGGGGATGGGGAGGAGGGAGGACACTGCGGTGGTGCTGAGGAGTTCAAATGTGTTCAGTGGGACAACCACCACCATGGATTTATGACTTTGAAACTGTGCAAGAAATCCTGGAACACAGGAGCTATTCCCTGGGAGTCTGCAAGTTATGAGAAGGAAGTGTAGAAGGGGGGAAAAAAAAAGGAAGAGAAAGAAAATTGTCTATTTTTAATAAATTGCTTGCGCTTCGGTATTAGCGGCCCGGGCTTTGCCTTGGGATTAGGAGCCAGCTTGGGAACCAGTGAGGGCTATCTTTGCCTTCCTCTAACCTCATTAACTCTGTAATGTTAAACACATTCTCCAGCCAGCCTCCTCTCTGTGTCCTGCCTTCCTCCCAGGCCAGGAGCACCCATCTCAAAAGCATCTCTGTGAGCGCCGGCGCTCCCTTCTTAGCTCTTATTGTCCTTGCCCGCAGATAACTGAGCAGGTATACACTTAAATCCAAGATAAACAATTCCCTGGCCTCCCATTTATTGCAGCCCTGGGCTGCTCTGAAGCTGGCCACTGTGCTGGGCTATGGTGGCCTCCTTTGCCTCCTCACAGAATGTAATCCATAAAATGCTTTCATGGTAACCTTAGACAGCGGCGAGCGGTGATAACATCTCGAGGCCCCCGTGACAGACAGGAACTCGCAAGCATGGAGTTAATAATGCAAACTTTCAAAAAATGAAACTGGCAGAAGGAGCCGAGGAGGGGAATAAAAGGGGCCGGTGTGGCTGTAATTGGGACCATGTGAGCTTCCTTAGAGAGGGATTAAGGGAAAGAGACAGGCCTCGCCCGCGAAGATTAGTTTCAATTAGACGGGCTGGAGGCGAAAGTCAGGACTTGGTGAAAGATTAAAACAAGAAGGGAGAAAGTTTCCATTGCTTTTGCTCCAGGCCTACACAAGAGGGTTCAGTGAGATCATGCTAATTGAAGGCAAAGCTTGCATGGAAGTTCGGAAGAACTCGCATTAATTGATTCGATGCTGTGATTTTTTCCCCCTTATCCTCAGTGTTCTTTTGGTTTGTTCTTTTTTTTTTTTTTTCCTCTTTTTTCCCCCCCTTTCCCTTTCAAAACCATCCCCAACTTTTATTGTGGTTGAAATGAAGTTGTGAACACCCCACCCCTAGAACAGAAGGGAGAGCAGGGGACAGTCCATGGTGCCATCCACTCAGTGCTGTTTCCATCCCTGAACCCCTCCCAGTTTAGCATCAGCTACCAGAACTAAATTGATGCTGTCACTGTTGCTGCTGCCCAGCCGAGCTCCTGGTTTCACAAATTAAAAAGCCTCTTCTCTTGACAGATTTGTTTTTCCCACACGAAGATCCAATTTAGGGCATTATTTAAAAGTCTCCGCTGAAATTTACAGTGTGAGAATCACCCAGGCTTGTGGTTTTTTTCCAGTTCTGAGGCTGAGTTGGGCAAACACGTGGTTTCCTCAGGGCTCCCATGAAAAGGAGCTCTTCAGGAAATGGGAAATGGTGTTTGAGTCCATCTCTGCCTGGCTGAATCCAGTGTTGGTGTAACTGTGATCCCAGGGAGGAAATTCTGCTGCTTTCCTCCTCCTGCCTCCCTCCCCACTGCTTTTCATAGTTTCAGTGAAAAAGGAAATAATGGAATCACAGGAATTGGAAGTGGGGAAGATGGGCTGGAGTCAGCTGGTGCGGAGCCTCTCTCTGGCACAGCCCTCGGTGCTTTGTCTGGTTTGCAGTGCTGAAATTACAATTACAACATTTCCTTGAAGAGGAAACTATTCCAAATATGAAAAGGTTTCCATGTTAAGAATTTTCTCCCTTAGCCCCTTGACAATACTGAAAGTTATAGGAAAATGTATATCCAATCTTTCTATATTAGATCAATATTTTTATTCCATTAAACTCGTCTCTGAGGAGCAGGAGACATCATCTTTTGCCAGATTTCTGTATCAGATTGTCACTCGGTGGGTTTTTGTTGCAGAAAGCTTTGGAATTACAATGCCCAGTCAATTAGAGTTAAATGCATTTTCACAGCCAGCCAGAAAAACATTAGCACTAATCAAAACCATCGCGCCGACGGGGATTCCCAAAGAGATTTTTCTGTTTTGTTGTGCTTTATGAAAATGTTCTCTCAGCTAGAAACATCAAAAAGGCAACCACGAGCGTGTTCAGCTAAAACATGAGGACAAGACTGGGAGCTGGAGCTGCAGGGGGATCTCTCCTTCTCAGTTCCTGCAGGATTTTTGTGTCTGAGCTCAGCTGGGGAGGTCCCTCCTGGCAGCCCCAGGGTCTGCTCACACCTTGCTCCCATCCCTGTCCTCAGCTCCTCATGAGCACATTGCTGGATTTCTGTGTCCTGGTTCCTGCTGCATTTTTCAGATTCACAATGAAATCAGATCCCAGGGATGATTTTTTGCTACCTTTTCATTTTTCATCTTGGGAAAGGCCAGCTCTCCCTGCAGGATCCCACCTGGCCATGGGATGGCTGTGGGATGTTTCAGCCAGGGAAAAGGACAAACTGCAGGGCTGACCCTTGGGTGTGCAGTGGGGATGTGTTCTTCCATGAAGATCCCTTTTCAATGCACACATCACCTCAAGGTGATGCCTTAGGATTTAATTTTTATATTTTTCAGATACTGTAATGCTTTAGCGTATAACTCTAAAACTTCATGGCCTGTCAGCTGCTGTTCTCCAATTTTATTCAGACAAAACAATCCCTCTCTAGACATAGCTGAGCTCCTCATTTCACAAATTAAAAAGCTTCTTCTCTTGAGAGATTTGTTGAAACTCAAGGACACCTTATTGTCTCAGGCCCTGAGAGATGTAAACAACAATGAGTTGGTGGGGGGGGGGGGCAAAATTGGTGCAAATTACTTCATTACCTGAAAATTTAATTGGAGGATTAATCCCTGATGGGTAAATGGACCAAATTTATAAGTGTATGAAAAGCTCATGGCCATTGTCTCTCTTGGGTGTAGCCCCTTGGAGGCTTTTGACTGCCCAAGGTGAATCTGTTGAAGGCCTTTAATAAATACCCACTTTATTCTGTTAGTTTTGTCCAGCCTCTGTTTTAGGTAGCCCCAAAGGTGTCACAGAATCCTTTTTTGAGCACAGAACCCAGAACAGCAGAACTTGGAGGCTTTTGACTGCCCAAGGTGAATCTGTTGAAGGCCTTTAATAAATACCCACTTTATTCTGTTAGTTTTGTCCAGCCTCTGTTTTAGGTAGCCCCAAAGGTGTCACGGAATCCCTTTCTGAGCACAGAACCCAGAACATCTGAGCTGAGCTCAGCTCCAGCTTCACCTCACGGGGCTCTCTGCGAGTCCAGGACCCGACCAGTTTTTCCAGCCATGGAAATGATACCATGGATATTCCTGAAGTGGATTTGGGCTCATCTGGGGTGGGAGAGGCTGCAGTTGGCTGAGGGGTGTAAAAATCTGAGTTGGGCTATTGGGATGTGAGAGCACTGAGCAGAACCAATTGACATCATCCGCTACCTCCGAGTGGCACCTGGACACAAGCAGCACTTTGTAATCCCAGCGTTTCTTTTACATGGAAACACTGACAACATTCCAAAGTTTCCCTGCTAAAACCCACTATCCCTGTTTGCCTCTCCCCCCATACCTCCCTCCAGCCTCTTTTTTTAGGGTTTTTTTTTTTTTTTTGGTCTGGAGTTATTACATGAAAGCCTGATAAATGGATGCTGTGAATGAATGTTTTCCAAACATTGTAGGAACTATTAAGAAAGTGGTTTTCCTTCTTCCCCTTTTTCCTTCCCACACTCCTCCCTGCTCCCACCCCACAACTAATAGCACACAAATAGCACTTCATGCAATTTTGGCTTCTCTCCACTATTCCAGGCAGACTTCAGGAAATCTCTTGATTTATAGTTGGGGCATCCAAAGGCAGCATGCTGCCTGCTTCCTTCAGGGATGCCTGTTGGTGACATTTAGTGGGCTTGAGGTGCAGTATTTCAAGTGGGCAATATCCATATTTTAGTCAGATAACTCCATGTTTATACTCATAAATTGATTTAGTAATGAAATAAGCTCCTTTCATGATGCTTGCTGGCTTTAGGGGCTTTGTTATGGTATACTCAGACTTCCTGAAGTTTAGTTTACCAAAGCAGAGCCAAACTCTTCTATCCATATTCCCACAAGCAATCCAAATGAATTCAATAGGGCCATTGACATTCATAGGGAAAGCAGGATTTGGGACTGGGTTCAGAAAGCCCCTGGAGCATGAGCTGGGGGCTCAGTGGCCTTTGGGCTCCCCATTGCTGCTCTTGGCTGCCCCAGGAACATCACTCCTGAGATGCTTTATGAGGCTGGAGCTTCCTGGAGCCCTGCATCTGCTCTCCTGCAGATGGGATGCTTGGAAAGGAGCTCCAGGCCAAGCCCAAATTCCAGCTCAGTGCTTGGCCCCTGGTTTGGTTTTTATCTCCATGATCAGTGACCCATAGCTGGGAACAGTCCCCAGGAGAATTCCCTGCTCTTTGGAAGGGTCACAGAGTCCTGGGGGTTTCCTGCTCTCTCAGAAATGGTGCTGCAGGAGGATGAGGTGGTTCCTGGACACTGGGGGGTGGCTGTGCCTTGGGCCATGACAAAACATGGAAAAAACCTCTTGGGATTGATATAATTTGACTTGCTTGCTCTTAATGCAGGTTATAGAAATTACTTTTCAGCAAGGGGAACAATTTTCCTTGTTGGTCCCTTCTCTTTCTTAGATATTGGGAAATTAGGACTCTTCTCTCCTTAGATATTGGGAATTTGAGACTTCCTTAGATATTGGGAAATTGAGACTCTTAATGCACCACCAAGAGAAATTCAGCCTAACTGGGCAACACTTACAGAACCTAATCCTTGGATAAGTCTGTGCCTCTGACACAGGGGTTATGTGGAGAGAGAAAAGGCCTGAAACAGAACTGTGGGCTCTGCAGAAAGGATTCCTCCTGCTCAGAGCACAGAGATCCCTGAGGACCACAGAGAGCCAGAATAAATCACATTTCACCCCAGTTATTGAGGGGCCTGTCCTTAAAAACTTTGCATTTTGTTGATGGCCCATGCTGATCTGACCTTGCTGGACCACAGCACAGTTTCCTCTTTACACTCAGCTTAATTCAAGCTCCCTTGCAGTGAGGACCTGTGAAATCTTTCCATTGGAAATGTGGGAATAAGTGAGGCTTGTCTTTGGCTTTCCTTCATGGGAGACAGGACTGTCACTGTTGTGTTTGGAGGGAATTTCTCATGACATCTCCTGCTCCTGGCTGCAGGGGGAAGGTGTTTGCAGAAGGCAGAGAGCTTCTTTATGGCACAGAAAGATGGGTGTTGGAAAAAAAGGTAAAAAACCCAGAATTTACGCTTCCCTATCCAACATCTCCCAGGGAATGAAATGTTCATTGAAAGATGCACCTAAATTCCTGCACTCCTGAGCTCACACTGTGGCTTTGGCCCAGGATCTGGGTGTTCTAGTCCCATTTGGAGCAGATTTGTTTTTCCTGCAGTGTTGTTCCAGAGATTTTAGTCCTTTTTTTTACAGATGGGTGATCTGTGACATTCCTTCCTTCTAGAGATGTTCTGGTTTTCTCTATAAACAAAGGAAACACCCATTTCTATGAAGTGCTGAAGACAAACCCCACACAGCCTTGGCTCTGCTGAGAGCTCTTTAGAAGGGTCTCAACTGAAAGCTTTATTCTCTTTTTAAAAATTATTATTATCATTATTATCATTATTATTATAATTTTCATTATCATTATCATTATTTCAAAATAATGTTATTATGCCAAACTGTGGCATCCTTGGACAAATCCGGGGTATCATCTCCCACTGGCAGCACAGGGGATTTACCTGTTTCAAAATATATTTGGAATTTTGCCCAGATTTAAAAAAATTTCTATTGGTTTAGTCTTGTTTTGAAGGGAAGGGGTGTAAAAGCACTGACAGGTATGTGAAAGTTTTTTAGGGGATGTACCTTCAGGTTTCTCATCAATTGCAAAGCTGTGTTTATCAACAGGTAATGTTTCTTTCTTCAGTTGTGATATATTTTGCTTTGTGTTGTTTTCTCCTTTATCATTCATTCTTTAGCTTAAATGGAAAAGAAAAATCCCACATGAACTGAGAAACAAAGGAGTTAATCTTTTCCCTAAAAACACATTGATATTTTGTATATCTGGATTATGGCAACAGGTAAAGGTTTTCCCAAGAACAAAATAAGCCACACTCCCAGAGAAAGCAGAAAGTTTTTTAATTTCAAAAACTCTGACAATTGTGCTCCCAAAACCACACCGTGAGGGCACCGCATTAAAACATTATTTTAGAGACATCAGCGCAACAACTTAGATTTTTTTTAGAGAAGTTTGATGAGGAAAATTTAAAGGAGGAATAGAAAGCAGGACAAACTCCAGAGAGCTGTGTGGGACTGGGGCCTTTGTCTATTGAAAAAAAAAATGGCCCCAAAAGCCCCTTCTCGTCTCCCACTCCTCCCACGGCTTCAGCTAAATTCTCAGATCGTGAGGGCATGTAGGGAACAGCTGCTTATGATCTCTTCACAAGTGCTGGGTCATTGGTAAACAACCATCCCTCCACCCTCTCAGAGAGAAGGAGGAAAAAAAAAAACCCCACCATACAAAAAATGCATTCATTTTGCTGATGATGAAGAGTAATGAAGAGCACGTGCGCGCTGCGCGCGGAGAGAGGGAGAGAAAAATGACAAATTAAATCATGTCTGGTTTGACAAGCCTTTAAGTGTAACAGATCTGCACTTGTGCTGCCTGACAGGCGTGATTGATACCGCGGAGCACTCGTCAATTTTTAAACACACAGCCCCGAACAAAGAGCCACTTCATCCTGGGCCTCGCGGTGTCGAGGCGGCGCGGGGTGAGCACCCTCCGTGCCTCGTGTTTTCCTTGGCAAAGCCCTGCTCCTCGCTGTTTGGACAACTATATTTATTTTTATGATCCTTAAAATATTGTAACCCAGTCAACTCAACAGTCATTTAAGGTAATTTCTGGTCTGAACGGCATCTGTTTTCTAGACAACTTTACAATAATGTATGTTTGCTGTGGGCCAAATTCTTTGTGTAGGTAGGGCTGTGTTCAGAGTTGTTAACTTGGGGGGGGGAGTTGTAGGATCCAGGGATTTCTAATAGCTTGAAATCTAAACCTCCTGGATGTTTCAGGCCGTGCCATTTATAGAAGATATTTAGCATGGCAAAACAATTTGCTTTTCTTTATGTTTTATGTGTGTACACACCAAGATTTGGTTTTTTTGGGGGAAAAACATGGTCTGGGACAGACTTTGAAAGCCTGAGTCTGAACAGGTCAAGGTGTTAAATGTAGAAAAGGGCAATAGTGTAAAAAGACCCAATCTTTTGTTATCAGTGTTTTGCCATTGCACCACATGAAGAGTTTCCAGGGGGCTTTTAAATGCGTTAAATAGGAGCTGCAGGATCATGGATTGTCTGATATCAAAGATGGCTCAGCAGTTCAGAGCAGCCAGAGGGATTTGCGATGGCACAGAAACGAGCACAAAAACCCTGTAAGTATCCTAGAACGTGGATAATCCCATTGAAGGAGACAGCAGTGCACTAACTTTGGTTTTTAAAGAATTAACTCACTCAAAGCAGAGTTTGTGGGAGAACATCCCACCTCATCCTGCAGGCAGTGACAGTCTTTGTCACCTCCAGGTGCCCTTGGCTCGTGTTTTTATGTTGCTGTGAAGTCCTTTATTAGCAGGGAAGAAGAACCAGCACAGCTTTTAGCTAAATCCAAGTGTCTGTAAATCCAGGGCCCTCCTCAGCCTGGGCTTTAGGAGATGCTTCCCTTCCTATCAGCTGGGTCTGTGCAGGGATAACTCTGGGATCCAGCCTTTCATTTTCTGTATCTTTACTGCCTCTCCTGGGCTCTTGGCTCCATTAAGGGTGGATGCCCAACTCTGTTTATTTAGGCCTTTTTAATCTGACATTTCCAATCAAGCTAATTCATCCGAGAGAGACCAACCATCCTTTTATTTATTTTAGCCTATTTTAGCAAGGTAACCCAATCCAGACCATCTCCATATCTTGTTTACAAGAGCAGCTGTGGTGACAACATCTGTCCTGTGTAAAATGTCAAAAAAAAAAAAAAGGAAAAAAAGAAGAAAACTTGGTGAAAATCACAGAGGTACCAGCGTTGTTATTCAACGTGTGGCAAAATGAGCCTCTAAAATTATTTTCTGCATTATTCAGAGAAGAAAAAAGTCCAGAAGGAGGTGTTAGAGCTGTGGGTGAGGGTCTGTGTCCCCGTGTCAGGCCATGGAATATTCCATGGAATTTGGGATGTGCTGGGAGTAGGGGCAGCTCCAGAGGTGTTTGGACAATGCTCTCAGACACAGGGTGGGATTTGGGGGTGTCTGTGCAGGGCCAGCAGTTGGACTTTGATTATCCAGCTCAGCATATTCCATGATCCCAGGAATGCTGTGCCCAGGTAGAGGAACCTGGGGAGGAAGTGGCTCTTTCATGCTTATAAAAGGGGTTTGTTTATGAGAAAATAAAGCCAGGTTTTTTTCCTGATGTAACTGATCAGCAGAGGGAGGTTAAAAGGAAGGGAAAATACTCTAAAAAATCAGGTTTTGGGCCCAGTGATATCTGAACAGGCAGAAGAGGTGTTGTGATTATTATGTTTATTTGCATATTAAGCTCTTGTAGATTCTGAGTGGCACTAAAGAGATTTTACACCTTGCTGGTGAAAACTGCTGGTGTTAAATGATGCTGGGAAGTCGCTTTTACCATCCAATAAACAAGGGCAAATGTGGCAGAATTTCACCCTGGGAAGTGAACTCACCCCAAAACGACATTTCAAACAAGGGAATGTGTGGCAGAATTCCACTCTGGGAGGTGAACTCACCCCAAAATGACATTTCAAACGTGTGAGGGAGGGCAGGGGAGGGAACAGCCAGGGTGACACCACTTTGTGTCCCTGGGAGGGAGGGAAAGCTGAGATTGTTGGGATTGCCTGGGCAGCACTCAGCTTCTCCTGATCCCTGCTGAGCCCTGGAAGCTCTTGGATTTCAGGAAGAGGTGGAAGCCTGAGGAATTTATTTGTCACTTGAGCTGGGGATGACCACCAGGAACGAAACCTGCAGAGTCAATTATAATTATTCCTTGCTCTTGTGTGGCGAGCTCCTGTTTGAGCTCTCTGCTGCACCATGTGTGGTTTGACATGAACTTTGGGGATTCTCCTGTTCACAGTTCATGGAATAATATTGGAATTATGTTTATTTATATGCACAGAAGGGGTTGTACACCAGGGATGGCAGCAGCCCTTCCTTGGCTCAGGTCTGACCTACCCATAAGAACAAACCCCATGGCAGAAATTTGGTGTTCCTACATTTTGGGGAATTCGACATGTCCCCATCCCAACCAACAATGAAATTATTATTTTGTGAGGTAAAATCTCTGTGTTTTATCCAAATATCTGTGTTTTTTATCCAAATATCTGTGTTTTATCCTAATACCTGTGTCTTTATCCAGTAGAGCTGGCAGAAATTTGGTGTTCCTACATTTTGGGGAATTCGACATGTCCCCATCCCAACCAACAATGAAATTATTATTTTGTGAGGTAAAATCTCTGTGTTTTATCCAAATATCTGTGTTTTTTATCCAAATATCTGTGTTTTATCCTAATACCTGTGTCTTTATCCAGTAGAGCTGGCAGAAAATTTGGTGTTCCTACATTTTGGGGAATTCAACATGTCCCCATCCCAACCAACAATGAAATTATTATTTTGTGAGGTAAAATATCTGTGTTTTATCCAGTAGCCATTTCTTACAGCAAAAAAAAATGTGAATGTTGTATATCTGACAGGCACCTCTTTGCTACTAAATCTGAAAAAAATATTTTAAATTAGAGAGAGGAAGAATGGCCCCACTGATCCTTCAAATTTAAGCCAAATCAGAAAAGATCTTGTGAAAAGCACTGTGCATGGAGCCAAACACACCTGAGAGAACTCTTTAAGTTGCATTGTGGCCCAGCCAGTGATGCACAGAACTGAGCCCCATCTGCTGCTGCACTTGCACCCACGTGACAGAAAAGATTAAAACAAGATAAAAACATAAAAGTTGATATGGGAGGAGCGAGTGGGAACCCCTGGAAGGAGGTTGTGAGATAGTGACAGCCTGGAATAAATCCAAACCCAGTTGCAGCCTGGAGAAATTGCACTTTGTGTTGCTGTGTGTTTTCTGTAAATGCAAACCAGTGTGTGCGAGGGGCTGGGGGGATGTGACTGTCATTAGGAAAAGCTTTTGCCAGCACAGTAGCTCAGACACCAGGGGATAATGCATTACACACGATGCTTTCCAGGATGTGGATTCCAGCAGATTCCAGGGCTGTTGTGCTGCTGGTTCCTTCGGGAGGATGTGTTCCCCAACCACAGCTTCCCCCTCTGGCAGTGCAGGTTGAAGATACAGGAGAATTCCCCTGGCAGGGCAGGTTAAAGATGCAGGAGAATTCCCCTGGCAGGGCAGGTTGAAGATGCAGAAGAATTCCCCTGGCAGGGCAGGTTAAAAATGCAGGAGAATTCCCCTGGCAGTGCAGGTTAAAGATACAGGAGGATTCCCCTGGCAGTGCAGGTTAAAGATGCAGAAGGATTCCCCTGGCAGTGCAGGTTAAAGATGTAGGAGAATTCCCCTGGCAGTGCAGGTTAAAGATGTAGGAGAATTCCCCTGGCAGTGCAGGTTAAAGATGTAGGAGAATTCCCCTGGCAGGACAGGTTAAAGATGCAGAAGAATTCCCCTGGCAGTGCAGGTTAAAGATGTAGGAGAATTCCCCTGGCAGGACAGGTTAAAGATGCAGAAGAATTCCCCTGGCAGGACAGGTTAAAGATGCAGAAGAATTCCCCTGGCAGTGCAGGTTAAAGATGCAGCTTTGGTCCAAAGAAATTCCCCTGGCAGGGCAGGTTAAAGATGCAGAAGGATTCCCCTGGCAGTGCAGGTTAAAGATGCAGGAGAATTCCCCTGGCAGTGCAGGTTAAAGATGCATTTTTGGTCCAGAGGAATTCCCCTGGCAGTGCAGGTTAAAGATGCAGCCTTGGCCCAGAGGAATTCCCTCACCTTCCTGCCCTGCTCAGGTTTCCCCCAGCCCCGCTGCCTTTTGAGGTTCCAGGAGGAGGTTGGGTTTCAGACAATGGGCAGAACAATGGGGAAGCAGGGGAAGCAGGAGCCCTGGTCCTGTTACAGCTTAATCCCAGCCAGGGAAAGGCTGCCTTGGCACTCCAAAGCTGGATCAGGCCAGAGCACCTGCGGAGATGAAAGCACCGAGCAGGGATGTGCCTCTGCTCTGCCCTGCCCAGCTCCTGCTCTGCACCCAGGTTTGGCTCAGGTGATGTCTTGGGAAGGCTGACCTAGAACAGAGACTAGACAGAACTAAAGAATAAAGGAGGGATTTATTAAGAGGCCTCAAAAGATCCACCTTGGGCAGCACAACCCAAAATGGCCACAAAAATGGACAACCAATTACAGGGTCTCTCACTTTTATAAGCTCTGATCCATTTGCATCTTGGAGTGAATTGTCCAATTCCAGCTTTAGCCCATGCAGTCCCATCCTTCTTGGTTTTCTCTCTTCAGCCCACATTGTTTCTGCTCTTGGGCCTGAGATTTGGATCATTTGTCCTTGGTCCCCAGCTAGAGAAGGAATTGTTTTGTCTCCCTGCTCTGTGCACAGAGCTCACCATCCCCTGATAGGAAGCCCAGACCCACACACTAAAGCAGCACAGAATGTGAAAAATAGAAAAGATGAAACCTGAGGCATCAGTACAGAATCTGGAAAATAGAAAAGCCAAAACCTGAGGCATCACAGGAACCACTGCAGGAGCTCGGGAGGATGTGGCTGATGGTCCTGACAGCACCAGAGCTGTGTTCAAACCCAGCCACTTTGGGCATCCAGGGAAGCAGAGGAGCTTTGACCACTCATGGCCATGAAGGAGATCCCAGAGCCTTGGTGCTGTGCTGAGCAGTGGTGACACCCAGAAGTGAGTGACAACTCTACAACTCCTGAAAGGTGGCTGTGCTCAGGTGGGGTTGGTCTCTTTGTCCAGGCAGCACTGACAGAACCAGAGGACACAGCCTTAAGTTCCACCAAGAGAAATATAGGTTGGATATTAGGAAAAAGTTTTTCACAGAAAGAGTGATGGAAAAGTTCTGGAATTGAGGTGGTGGAGTCGCCATCCCTGGGTGTGGCACTGGGCGCCAGGGTTGAGTTGAGCTGTTGGGGCTGGGTTGGACTCAATGGTCTTGAAGGTCTCTTCCAACCTGGTCATTCTGTGAACTCTGCGATTTCTGTGAGTGGCCCTGTGCTGCCAAGCCCTTCCCTGCTGCAGTTTCAAATAAATTCAATAAATTTGGCTTCCTGTCCTGGCTGCTTTGCTGCTGGACACGGCCACGTTCCCCTTCAGAGGGAGCAGGTGCTGATGGCTGTGAAACCCGACCCAGGGATCGATTGTGAGGCATCTGAAAAACCCCCACTTGCCAAGATATAAAAGGGAGCCTGCAGAACGAGATTTTCCTCCCTTAGACCTGGAAAACCTGGTGGTGTCTGTGGTTTTGTAAAACCTCTCATACTTTATTTATTTTTATTCCTCTGCTAGCCCTTGGGTACAGATTACTTTCAAACAAGCTGGTTTACTGTTTGCATAACACAGGCTTAAATTCAGTTAGAAATGGATCGTTTTTCAAGTAATATTCCCCAGAAAATAATTACAAGTATTTGGGGGTGTTGGGGAAAACATCAGAAATCTTTCTTGCTAAAGTCTGGTGACACCTGGCAATTAAAAATAAAAATCCATTTCGTGATCCAGACTTTCCTCCTTGTCCTTGGGGACAAATTAAACTGAACTGCAGAAGTTTCAAGCATACTTCTAAATCCAGCATCGTTTGCTTCTGGGTAGATTCTACATTCTACAAATTATTTCTTCCTGGGAAAGTGTCTTGGATTCGTATTAATGAGGATTCCATGTTTGTGGTTAGGGGAAATTCAGTCTTGTGGCTTAAGCAGCCTCAGGACTCTCATTAAGTGCAAGAGGTTAATAATCTAAACTAGCAGTTAACTAGCTCTGGTCAGCAGAGCATTATTGCTTTTGGCTCAGGCGAGCTGAGCTGGTCCCTTGTCCTTTGCAGTGCCAGAAATGCAGGTGGAGACCAAACCAGGTGAGCTGCAGATGATCATTTCTGATTTTGGTGCTGGGGGGGGATGTTGGCAAGTGTTTGGAGTGGAAACAAGAGACATGGAAGAAAAACTTTGAGAGAGAGGAGGGAAGTGAGAGCTCTGGGGTGAGCTCTTCACTCAGAGCTGGTTTGTGCTCTGCTGGGTTGAGATCCTGCTCCTGCACAGGCAGCTCGGGCAAAAACCTCTCTTTTTTATTTTGTGGGAATAAGAGGTTGCTTTGCTGCAGCACAGTTCACAGTTCCCAGTGGTGCTTGACTCTGTGTGGGGAGGCTTTTCATGTGTCAGGGACAGCCACTGAAAGAAATCATGGAATTCCAGAGCCCTGCTTGGAATGGAGCTCTGGAGATCCTCTGTTCCACTGAGGTCAGGTAGCTCAGGGCTTGAACACCCCCAAGGGCAGAGCCTGCAGAACCTCTCTGGGCAGCCTGTTCTGGGGTTTGATTGCTGTCCTGATGTGTATTTGGAAATTCAGTGCCCCCACACCATCAGCCCTCTCCTCCGAGGTCCCCTCTCTGCATCCTCAGCTCAGAGGATCCCAGCTCAGACCTCTGCTCCCCTTTGCCTTCTCCCTGTGCCCAAAAGTTTGAGTCATCTCTGTGCAGTGCCCCTCTCCAGCCCCTGTCCTTTGGTCCTGTAGTCCTCTGATGACCCCAAACTGGGCACAGTGCCCCAAATCCAATGGGAAAAGAGGGAAAAATCTCATTTTCCTGGCTCTGCTGGCTTTATCCTCACCAGGACAGCCTGGGATGTGGTTCCCCTTCCCACCTGCCAGCAGGATAAAGTTGCTTTGTGGGTCAAGAGCCTGAAAGAATCAGCTCAGGTGTTCCTGACGTTGAAGAATTGCTGCAGGAAGGGGAGGGCAGTCACAAATTGGCTCTGTCCTTCTACAGCCCATGGAAACTTTAGTTTTAATTGCACAGACTCCGAGCAAATTAAAAAGAAGCAGCCAAATGAGTTATCAGGCTGGCTTCCCACAGTGTCCTGACAGGTCCCAGAGGCCTCTGCAGAGACAAGGCTTGGCTGGTTTCTGCCACATCCTCTCTAAATTTAGAACGGTAAAGAGATTTTAATCTTTTTATGGAGTAGACTCTGCTCCCAGTGGGAAAAAACAGGACATGATCAGATACCTTAGAGTGATGCCCCTCTGCCTTCATAATGTGTTTATTTCAAGTTTATTTTAGCAGATGTCTCCTGTTAAAGCACCCACAGATTTGTATTTTGTGTTTATTTCAAGGATAGAGTTTATTTTAGTAGATGTCTTCTGTTGGAGCATCCACAGATTTGTATTCTGGTGCTTTTGGAGATCCCCAAATATTCAGGAAAAACACGTTCCATTTACTCTTGCTAGCATCAATCTGAGAACAAGCATCCAAGATATTGTCTGGAAATCCAAAACATTGTTGTGGAGCATCAAAAAGAGCCTGGGCTGAGATGTGTGACAGAAGAGCTCCTTGTCCTGAGGCAGCCCCGTGTGCTGACACAGCTCACACCACCCTGAGCTGCCTTTTCCCCTGCTCTGAAAGGGGAAAGAGCTTCAGCACCCACGATTTTTGGGAGGGACAGAGCTGCTTTTGCTGTCTGAAGCTCTTGTAGCCTTTTCACCTGCTCTAAACAGGCAAAGAGCTTCAGCGTCCAGGATTTTGGGGAAAGACAGAGCTGCTTTTGCTGTCTGAAGCTCCTGTGGCTTTTCCCGTGCTCTAAAAGGGGAAAGAGCTTCAACACCCATTATTTTTGGGAGGGACAGAGCTACTTTTGCTGTCTGGAGCTCCTGTAGCCTTTTTACCTCCTCTAAAAGGGCAAAGAGCTTCAGCATCCACGAATTTTGGGAAGGACAGAGCTGCTTTTGCTGTCTGAAGCTCTTGTAGCCTTTTCACCTGCTCTAAACAGCAAAGAGCTTCAGCATCCAGGATTTTTGGAAGGGGTAGAGCTGCTTTTGCTGTCTGGAGCTCCTGTGGCCGAGGTCTCCAGGGAGTCTCTGAGGTTTGGTGGGAGCAGGGGCTGCTCACTGTGACTGCAATGCTCAGAACCCTTGGGAGCCCCTCTCTGATGTGGTTTGGGGGCTGTTTTGAAGCCTCTCTCTCCTTCTGTCAGGCTCTGCACGAGCAGTTCCCCTTGGGAAGAAGTGCCTGGGACTCCAGCCTAGCCATACATCTCTGTCAAAATCCCTATGAATAAATTAACCTTTCTAAAGATTAGTGCACCCTAATACCTCAGGGTTTTTTTTTTTCCCTTGTTTTTTTTTTAACAGAACAAATGCTAAAAATGCCTTGACAGACCTGGTTGGGGTTTGTGCTGTGGAGCATCTACAAGGGATTATGCTGTGAGTGGTGTTAAAGGCACAGCCCTGTGATTGTGGCCAGCACTGGAGGTTCCCCTCCTCTGGAGAAGGTTTTGAGTGGGAAATCCTCATTTGGGCAAATCATAACAAAGCTGAAGAAAGCTCTTCATGCTTTTCCTTCTAGAATACCTCCAATTCAGCCACCTCCCAGTGCTTCACCCCTGGCAGTTCCCAGACAAAGCTGTGGTGGGATTCAAACAGCTCTGGAGGTTTTGGAAGCTGCACCAGCCCGGGGAGAGCCAAATCACTGGTGGCCAAATGGGAACAATGGGCTCAGTGTCAGCAGCCACACATCCCCTGCTCCTCCAGGCTTTTCCCTCTTTCCCTGCTCAGCTCCAGACCTTATTTTGGTAGGACAGACCAAAGGGAGGTCAGGGATGTGTGGCTCCATTCTCCTGCCATTGAATTGTTGGAATTGATCTGATCCTTTCCAGGAGGCCAGGGGTGGAGGGGGCCATTCCAAGGATGGCAGGGAGTGTTTGGGTTTTTGATCCTTTTGAGATGAATTATGGGGAGGAAGCTGTCTGCTATCAGAGGAATTAGTCAAATTCCTTGTCAGATGTGCAATCCCATTAAAAATGCATTATCTGTTTTCAAAGCTTAAGTGTGGGTGTTGGTTGAGAGTCTTTAAAATATTATTGTAAACTTTCACTGAGAAAAAGTATTCCTGAGTCTTTCATGAGGGCTAATCCCACTTCAACTACCGTAAACCATCAACTTCTGGGGTGGCCTTCAGGAGCAGTGCCATTATTCTGGGAAAATCCCCCTGGAAGATGCTCACATTTGGTTTATGACATTATTAGCAGCTCGGCATTGAGCTGATTTGTTCTGATAATGATTCTGCTCCTCAAATTCTCCCTTTGCTTTCCTGCCTGGCATTTAGAGTTCAAACAACTCTGTGAACTCATCCCAAGTGAGATCCCCAACCCTGCTGCCAGCAAAGAGTAAATTTGTGACCTTTAAATGTGTCTGCTCCTAACCCTGAACATGTAAAATGTAGATGGAAGGAATCTCAGTTAAAGCTTTGAGGAATGTGCTTGTGGAGGGAAGCCACAGGTTCTTCTGTGAGGGATTAAGGGGATATCCTGGAGCAGTCAGTGTCACTCATTCTTTGGAGCACATTCCAAGGAATTCTCTTAATAAGCAGATAAAGATGCCATGTAAACTCCTCATTTTAAAGTATTTATTAATTGCAGAATCACACACGCTTCCTATTTTTTTTTTTTGTTCATTTTTGACATGTAAATAGAATTTCCAGGAAAATGTCACAGATTTCGGATGCCTTTCACTGGCACTCACAACCACAGCATGGCTCCCGTTGGATTTACAGTAGCCATGGCACATCATAAATGATCTTCTGGGGCCAGCTGAGCTCTGCTCCACAGGTTATTTCCCTAGACCTTTGCTCATTGGAATTATTGTCAGAGAACAGGGGTAATTCCATCATTTTTATTTGCTTCTCTGAGCGTAATTGGGATGGCCACAAACCTGCAGATCAGCCTGTCCAACAAAGGCACATATTTTAATGATCAAAAAATAGGGTGGCCACTTTTTTAGAGGAAGGAAACAGCCTTGGCTGGCAGAGTCTCCTTTCTAGGTCTGTGCCAGCACCGAGGGCCATGTTTCATGTTACTTTATTTTTTTGTTCCATGCGAGGAGTTGGCAGAAAATGGACAAATTCCTCAGCTCTGGCTGGGTGCTCTGGCTCTCACAGTGACCATGTTTCCTGCCTGCATCTCTGGCAAGGGGCTCAGTTTCTGTAACAGCTCCAGCCCTCTGTGTCACTGCTGGGTAATGAAGCCCAGCTTGCTGCTTATCTCCTGAAATACCTAAAAAATTCTGGGTTCAAATCACTTTCCACACCGTTGCCAGTCCACCTGTTAAAATATTTTGCAGACAACAAAGTAGGAGAGGAGTGGAAGCTCGTCAGGAGTGTTTGGGATAATGTTTTGTCTTTGAGGGCTTCTTTGGTTTTATTTTGATGGTGGCTGAACTCCCCCGAGATCATAATTGGGATCTGTAAATGAATGCTGGAGAATGGAACAATCGCTCTTTCTTTAGCCAATCCATATAAAAATTCAGCCCAAAGTTACAGTTTGAAGAGAGTTTCCCTCTCTCCTCTGCCAAATAAATGAAAGGGCACCAGCAAATATTCCCCTCCACCTTTCCAGGCTCAGCAAGCAGTGAATCTTCAGAACCTTGCAAAATTTCCACCACTCTTTGCACTCTTGGTCCCACAGAGTTCACACTGCCCCAAACATCAGAGGCAGAACCTTGCCTGACATTGCCCAGACAGCCCCATAACCCAGCAGAGCCAGAAAATAGAGAAATTTCCTTGGATTCCAAGTGCTAAGCAGAGAACATGTGGTGCTCAGGTCCTCCCCAGCCCCACGAGGCAGCTGCAAACACAAGTTACTGCAAAGCTGCAAAGCAGAGGCGGTGGCACTTTTAACATTTCCCTGTCTAGAATGGGTTTATCTCAAAATTTTATGTTATTTCAACAAAGTGGAGTGTTTACCATAAATAGCAGGTCCTGCAGAAAGGCTGTTGGAACACTCTTCCTACTGTGAAGCAGCAGTACCTCAAGCCTGAACCAATTTAGGGCAGGCATTGGCCATCTGATTTTAATATTAACAAGTGGAGCAAATTTGTGAGTGGGTTGTTGGCCAGTTTCATGGTGAGGGGGCACCTGCAACCCATCAACACGGCTCAGGCAACAAGGTGTCAATGCAGAGGCAGAATAAAAACACGAATTTGGAGTGTGCAGGGATCACTCAGCTCGTGGGGAGGTGTTAACATGCAGGAGGAGAGGAAACCTGGCTGGTGTTTGGGGCTTTGGTAGCAATGGATCAGCTTGTGTGCTAGGCATTTTTAAAAATGAAATCAAACAAAATTTGATTTTGGAACATGAAAGAGGAGCCAGGTGGATCCCTCAGCACAGAGCAGAGTCTCCTGAACTCACCCTAAATGTTCTTTGAAGGGTCCTGGAAGGACCCTGGAAGGATCTTGGCAGGACCTTGGAAGGATTCTTCCCAGCTGTGTCCCAAGCTATTGCTTACTTTTTTTTTGGTAATTTCTTGCCCTTTTTCATGGATTTCTCCCTTCTTGCAACACCCCAGAGGGTGATCTCAGCACGTTGTTGTGTTCCTTCCATCGTGTGCCAGCTCCAAGGGTGCATTTCCATGTCTCTGAACAAGCACAGACCCACAGTGACACAAACACGGGCTGTCACAACAACCTGGGCCTGTGTTTGAGGGAGCATAGGTCACCTCCTGATCCCACCTTCCCCTCTGAGCTGCTGTGTCCTGCTGGAGTTTCTTGCTGTTCACTTTCCCCTCTTTATCCAGGCTGGTGTTGCTGCGGCTGCTCAGCCTGGGTAAGAGCAGGTTGTGTGGAGACCTCTTTGAACCTTCCAGGACCTGAAAGGGCTGCAGGGAAGATGGAGAGGGACTGTTCACCAGGAACTGGAGTGAGAGAACACCTGGCACAGGTGCCCAGGGCAGCTGTGGGTGTCCCTGGACCCCTGGAAGTGTCCAAGGCCAGGCTGGATGGGGCTGGGAGCAGCCTGGGACAGTGGAAGGTGCTCCTGGTTGAGCTTTAAGGTTCCATCCAGCCCAATCAATTCTGTGATTCCCTTGCTTAGCCAGCCTTGACTTGGCAGAATATTCCCCCTCCACTTCAGGAGGTTCACACAGCCCCTTGGCACGTGGGGACTTTGCTGTGTCCGTGTCTCTTCTGCACATCTGGAGTGACACCAGCCTTCCTTCTCCATCCAGCTGGACCCCCCTGAGCCCACACTCTGCTTTGCCAGTCCCTGTTTGCTGTCACTTGCCATGGCCTCTTCCCTGGGGGTAAGAAAATAACCTGGCTCCCTCCTTCCCTTGGTAATCTGTTGTTTTTTGGCATCCTGTGAATGACTGGTTTCAGGCGAGGCTGTCAGTGTCCCTTGCCAGCAACCAGGTTTTGGATGTTTGCTTTGGGAACATTTTGTGGTTGAGTGGCTGTGTTCCATTCCACATGTAAACACGGGTGAAACTCACATTTAACAGTTCTAAACACTTGGACACTGGTCAAAGGGGCTACTCCACTTCTCTTTATTTAATACACTCAGATTTTGCATCAAGTACAGAACAATTTAGTAGCAGGAATGCCCGGGACCTGCCAAATGTATGATTTTTGTTTGATTTTATTTTTAAAAATGCCTAGCACACAAGCTAAGCCTTTATTTGGAAGGAGATATCGAGAAAGCAAAGCTTAATTGACTCTCAGACTGTACAACTGGAGTCATGTCTAAAAGCAAAGCTGCCTTTTCCCTCACTGTGTGCTCCCACTGGAGGCCACTTTCCACTCCTATTTCCATGAGTTGAAACCACAGTAACCCCCCCCAGGACTGTGCCAGCGTGGTTTGAGATTGGAACTGGGTCTCCAGCTCTTTCATGGTTTGATTTTTGCTTTCTCAGCCATCTCCTTGCTCCCAGTGATGCCAATCTGGTTCCTGGCCATGGCCACGTGCAGGAGCCTGGCTGCAGCACCAGGACCTTGTGTCTGCTCAGCAGTTTTCTAAATCCTTTTCCTGCTTCTCCATGTGGCAGAAGGTGAATGTGTTGGGGCCTGTGTGTTTGGGCCACTTCATTTTATACCTTGGATTGTTTGTTGAGGACCAAGCACTGAACTCACACTCATGAGAAATCCAAGTGGTGCTGCTGATGTCCTTACACGGTGAGCTGACATCTTCTGTGTAACAAAACCACCCCTTCCAGAACAATTTTAACTCTAAATATGTCCTTTAGCCCTCCAAATTTCTAGTGAGGGACCTGGGAACAGCAGAGCTCAGCCTTGCAGGCATTTGCAATTTAAGGGCACCTTCTGGCTCATAGAACTCTTGTGGGTTTTCATGCCCAGCCTGGAGGGGATTGAGGATCTCTGGTAGCACTTGTTGGTGCTCCACAGCTTGTCTGCTCACAAGGTGCTGGCAAACTGCCTCATTTCCAGCTGCTAAATTGCATTCAAAGGCCATTTAAAATACTTTCCTAATAAAACTTGCCCATAAAAATAGTTACTATAGCTGCTGCAAGGATGTTCTAGGAGCTGGTCCAAAAGACAGTCCCTGCTGGGATGAGATCCACCCTGCTAAAAAAAGCTGAGAAATTGCAGCCTTAGCAGGATTCCAGCAGGAATGAGCAGCAGCAAAGTGGCAGAGGAAGTGTTAATCAAACCTTGGGCTTTCTTAGTTAATGCACAGTCACTGCTGCAGCTGATGGATCAGATACAGAGCAGGGCTTGGTGGGTAGGGTTTCTGAGCTGTTTAAATATGTTACAGCTTGGCTTTTAAACTAGAAGAGCTTGGATTAATTGAGTAAGTGGCACTTAAGAGATTGCAGTTTAGGAGGACGTGGAGTGTGGCTAAACACAGCCTGGGTGTTCGCTGGCTTTTCCCTCTCCCAGTCTCTGCTGCTCTTTCCCTTTCTCTTTCCTCTTTCTTGCTCTGTGCCTGGGGACACAGCAGATCTGCTGCAGCTTTCATTGCCAGGGAGCTGAGGCATGCAGCTGTTTCCATTCTTTGATCACAGGAGATAGAGGACAAGCAGAGCCAGTGCTGCTGCAAACTCCTTTTTTAATTCAGAACAAGCTTTGTTAAGCTCAGTCCAGCTGCAGGGGCTGCCAGGAGGGCTGGTACAGATGGTACCTGCTGTGTCCTCTCTCTGGCCAGGTACAACTATCCCCTGCTTGCCATTCCTCTCCAAATGTGCTGGAAATGCAACTTTTCAAAGGATTATTTTCTCCAAATGCAGCAGAAGATCTC